>JAAGVU020000043.1:3811932-3824702 GCA_011763525.2 Mormyrus iriodes | reverse complement strand
AGGGTAACACTTGCCCTTCTTTCAATTTTTTTTCTTTATGCATGCATAACCCCCCCCCCCCGACCTTAACCATCTGCCATTTGACCCCCCCCCCCCCCCCCAGTTATAGTCCTAACTACTCAATCCCTGCTAATAAATCCCTGCAATCGTGCTAATAAAGACCGATTGGTGTGGAGTGTGTCAGGTTGGGGCAGCTGTGTGTGCGCGAGCATGGTGCGGGGTTGTATCTGGCAGCATGCACAGCCGTCACATATCTGAACAGCCTGAGACTGGAAGCAGGTGCGAGATATGACTCAGGCCTGCAACTGCAGTGTGGAGAACATCAGGCTGCTAGTTAAAATAAAAGCTGCTGCGGCTTGCCTCTGTTCAGCCTGCGCTGGAAGTGAACCCGAGGAACATGTGGGCCATCTGAGCCTCGTGGACTTTAGGACACCAGCCTGAGAAAATGGGGGGTCGAGGGAGAGTGGGTGGCAGATGTGTGGCTTGATGAGTACGTGGACCAGACTGGCTTTTTGTAAGACTGTCTGATGCGGAATGAGCGGCTCATATTTCGCCCCTCATCCTTGGCTTTCCATCTGGATGACTATTGTTTTGTTCTACGGTCTCCACATAGGCTCCTGGCTCTGACGCACGTGGGGAGAATAGGAACATTTCCTGGTGGAGGGGAGGAGAGCAGGCTCTCCTTGTCTTCAAAGTCTGTTGTGACTTGCCAGCATGCAGCAGAAATTTTTCACCAATCTTCAGATCCAGAGTCCACTTGGTTCTGTTTTACACTGGCTGCCTGGTGTGTGTGTGTGTGTGAGAGGAATGTAAAATTGAGCACTGGTGAAAAATTGATATAGCCTCACAGAGGATTGATTGTCCCTTGTTACACATTGTGCAGCACTTTAATCCACAACTCAAAGCTTAGGTGTTCCTTTTGTTTCAAGTCTGGTCCTGGATCCTTTCCAAAAACGACTGGTACAATAGAAATTTAAGGGAAATGTATTCCCAGCAGTTGCTGTTCTCAAACCAGGCATTTCTCAGTTCTGCTGTTACCGTTTAGCGGGTATGGAGGACAAGGTGATGTCTGGGTATTGTTACATGCTATATAGAGTTAAATGTTTCTGCCACCACTTTGAATGATGAAAACAAAAGGACAAAGTGCAATGGGTGGATAATTGATTTGCCACAACTGGTTCTTAACCATGGCTAAACGCTTGTTTTGGCTGTTAACTTGTCTCAGTGAGAGTTGTGCTGGAACCTTGTGTATCATGATGTTTCTTTAAGCAGCTGCTTCTCAGATACAATCCAGAGAATCGTGTTGGATCAGTAAACTCATTTTTGTGTTGGTGATGTAACTATTAGTCACATGTATATAAAAAACCTAGTCTGTTAATTAAGAACCAGTACGTGTAGGTGTGTGTGTAGTAGCTAGGAAAGTAACATGACTGTGTCCTGCCAGGGAGTGTTAATGATCAGGGTTTTAATGGGTGTGAGGATATACATGTCGCTGCATGTGTACTGCTGTCGAATGGAGTAACTAAATGGCACAAATGAGTCAAAGCCTGGCTGTTTGTGCATTTTTTTATTGATAAGTATTTACACTGTGAACTGGGAGTTTACATTATAACACTAGATTGGGCAACTGTCTGTAAAGGCACCGACTACTAAGGATAGCTCATTTGATTAGAGCATAGAGTCGATAATGTCACTATTGTGGGTGTGATCCCTCTGGGCCGTGTAACTTTCCCTCTCTTTCTGGCTGGTTACCTGCGAGAGAGAATTTTTGTGTGTTGATGACAGTTTTCAGTGAAATTCCACTTTGATGCAATGGAGGTTGGACATGGGCCAGATTAGGACTCCAATAGGGCCATGATGGCGAAAGGAGTTCAGTGCTGTGTGTGGGTGTCCTTTATCCCAGTCTGGTAGCCGGTGTTTTGCTGAGGTTTCTGCTGTTGGAATTCTGGCCCACAGATATAAAAGCAATGGCATGCTAAAAGGGCAAGATAAGCGAGCACTGGCCAGTGATCCTACAAAACGACTTCCCCATTAGGAAACGGCCAGGTTCACATTTGCATTTAGATGAAAGTGCTGGAGGGTTGCTCTCTAGCGCCATTGCCACAGTGGTGGTCGCCTCCATTCCCAGGTTGTGGAGTACAACGTGAATGACTGAGATGTTGGGCATGCGGCCCTTATGATCCCATGAGCCTGCACGTGCTGGTGAAAACCCGTGGCTGCTTTCCTTCTTGTTAGTTGCGTTCAGATTTGTGCCCTTTTCTTGCTCAGTAAACGTTGTCTTGCTGGTTGGAAGCAGTTCTTTCAAGTGAAGAGTATATCACCTGGGATGGTGTTACCCTTGGAAACGAGCCAATACACACTTTAAGTCCTTCCACTTAAAAGAAATGGCACTCCTTATGGGATGTTGGCCTTGTGGACAAAAAAGGCCTCGACTATAGTTCTTTCTAATGACTGTAGGGCCTGTCAAGAAAATATTTTTAAGAATGGAGTTTACAGCCAAGCTGTTCAAAAGGAAAGGGGATGATGCTGGCTTTGTATTAACACCATCAGGCTCAGGCACTCTTGCACAAGGAAGTTCTCCACAGCTCTTGTTCTCAGGCCGGGCTGTAAGGAGATGCCCAGGTGACTCAGCCCATGAACTGGGGCTGCTCAGTGGCAAACCCAGCCCTACCTGTAACAGCCAAACAGTAGTCACTTCCTCCCTCTGCCCCCCCCCCCCACCATGCCATTCTACCTAGCAATCACTTTTCCAAAACAGGACTGAGTTTGAGACCTGATGTCCCTCACACCTCCTGCAAGTGAATTGCAGTCCTTCTGGAAAATTCTTCATTTTGTGGCTATAGCAGGACCTTAAGTGTTCCTTCCAAGTCCTTTAGTTATGTTGATCAGTTGTGTATTAAGGTGTAAAATTGGAAGTGTGAGGAAGCTCTTTAGGTGTATTTTTCCGCCTGCCATGTGCTGCCGGTTGGCAGGTACCCCCCCAGCTTTGTGTCTGACCCTTTTTTATGATTGAACTACTTGCTAGATCTTAATATTTCTCCTAATGCAGTCATCTCTGTTGGTGTTAGCCATGTGCACATCTCATTACTGGTATGTGTCTGAGTCAGCCCTGGGCTTTGCTGTGGCTGGCAGGATTCCCCTGCTCCGCGATTCACACTGGAATGCAGGCAAAGAGGGGTTTGGGGGAACACCTGCTTAGCCAAAATATATCAGGCCAAGAATGAGAATGACATCACTCAAGGAGTAAGATCAGTGCCACCGATCTGGAGTGGTCATGAGAATGAAGAGAGGTGATTGGACTGATGGGGAGGGCAGTGCGTTTCTGAAAGATGCTTAACAATTTCGCAATTTGTCTTCATTCTTAGAATGAGTCACCATAGTGGTCCTGGTTTCCCTGTTGTTAATTTGGCCGAGTGTCCTGCGTCCTGGTGGCGTGCTGTGGCATATGAAAATGATGGCACTGCAGCCTAGTTTGGACAGAAGAGACTTTCACAAGGTTCCTGCTGGCTAAACAAAGTGTGTGCGCTGAAAAGTTGCAATGTGTGTAAAATGAATCGTTACTGTGCCAACCGGATGTTCTCTCCTGGTGACAAGTCCCCGGTGTCAGCTCCTTGTGGGGGTTAGGGCCTGTGGACTTGACTTGCTGAGACTGTGTTGTGGGGGGAAAAATATAATTTGTATTACCTATCCATTCTTTCAGATGTTTTGAAACAAAATCTATAGCAACGATCATTAAGAGAAGTTATTCCTGCTTCATTAGAGGATCTCCCAAACATCCTGCGTAACTTAAGGCCCTGGGTATGTCCTCTCCCTCTGTGCTTAGTCATCTTGGTTGTAATTTAACTGATGTCACCAGCCTTGATTGAAGTCCTTGACAACAGAATATTGGATTTTAAGGATTAAAGAACTTGATTCTAACTTCTAATTTCTTGTGAGGGCATATGGAAGGTAGTTTTGCCTTGTCTGACGCTTGCTGCCAGTCTCTATTCACGTGTCTTGAAGCTGCAGCCAGATCTGAGGGTGAACAGTGTGTTTTCCAGGAAGTTGTGACCAGGTGTTGGCAGTGATTTATGCATTTGTGAATCCTCGCCTCCTGAGTCCATCTGCGTCGTTTTCATCCTTCCTGTTAGCCAGTCCTTCGTCTGGATGTTTAGCACAGCCTCGTTAAGTTTCCTGCTGGGGTTTTGGAAAGGACTCTTAGGTCGTGCTTGTGATCCGGTTTGGCCTTGTGTTGTGACTGTGGCTCTGAGTGTCCTGCCTCTCTCACTGTCTCTCAGCCTCCCACTACCTGTATGTGCATCAGAGATGTGTGCCAGGCATCATGGCTTCAACTGTGTCCTTCCCTCACTACTTATTCTTTCATGTGACTTTAAGTAGAGCTTGCATATATAGTGCCTGTATACACCCTTGGCTACGATTGGCTGTTAATAGCAGGCTTGCTTTGTCTTGTATAGCTGCATAATTTGTGAATGCTGAGTAAAACTGAGTAGAAATACATTTGTTCTGAATTATGCCAACTATGATGTTTGCCAAGACAACTTTGTTTACTTCGTCATCTGGGTTTGGCTATAAAAACCTCAGCCAATTTTTATGAATCCTGGTTTTATGATGCTCCGTGGTGCACAGCAATTAGCAGAGTTGCATATGTAAGGGGCGGAGCCCGTTGGCAGAACATGACCTGCATTCATCCAACGCTCTGTTTATTCCGATACGCTCTTCTAATGGCAGTTCTGTAAGAAAACAAAAGCTGCATGCAATTGATTTCTTCCCCTAGGCATAAATCTTGTACACACAACACTACTTTGATCTTACAATCACGTTGCACAGAACCGTAAAGGCTCAGATGAAAGTTCTCCAAACAAAAGTACTGTTTAATCACTGTGTTTCAGATGGCACAGCATCTGGGGGGAATTACTTGTGGCAAGCAAAGCTGCTTCGTCTGATATTGAGTGGTAAAATTATTCTGATTTTAAATATCAAATGTTCAGTCTTCAACCTATGGGTCTATGTCTTAGGGAGGCAGAGACTGACAAGATCTTAGGTTTGTGTAAAATGCTGTGAATGTTTGATGTGCCGATGCTGATCTTGTGGTTTTATGGTTTCCCTTGTTTACTGAAGTAGTGTATCAGTTATGTGAATTCAGCCTCATCCTTCACAAAGCGATGCAGCACCAATGCACAATGTCATCATATTTTTGGAATCCACCGGTGATATTTAATACGTAACACTTTTCGAGTACCATGCTGGCTGCTGGTCGTGAATGAAGTGGAGCAGCTGGCAGGTGCCGTCATCTCTCCGCTCCATCCTGGAGGGCATTGTCTACCCGGGTCAGCTCTCCTGGGGCCTGAACGTCCAGCTGGCCTGCCCTCTCTTAAAAGGCGGTGTCGTGGTGGCCCTTTGTTGCAACCGCAGACGCCAAATGGATTAGAAGAGCTGCTTGAAATGTAGGAAAGTGGGTGAGGGGGCAGGCAGTAATGTCTGAGACCATGATTAACTTGGTTCTCTGGCTCCACTGATGAGACTAGTGTGGCTGCCGAATTTTATATTGGGGGGGGGTTGCTTTTGTATTCAGATTCATTTCCTTCTGAGCCAGCTGGGGGGCTTCTAGGCACATGCCACTGAGAGGAGGCCCTGAGGCAGGCCTGGGACATGTTTGAAGCACCTGCGATCTCCCTGGAGGATCTGGAGGTTGTGTGTGAAGAAATGGTGGTCTGGTTTGGGCTGGACTACTCTGCTTGTTGCCTGGGTGACCGTCAGTAGGCCAAGTGGGGTGAAGATGGAAGGATTTAACAGCAGCTCCTCAATCAAGAGCAGCTGTTTTTTTTTTTTTAACCTCTCTCCCTGCTTAACCCCCTCATGACCATTTCCTGTCTTCGTGCATTGTGTCAGGGGGATTGACTTTCTGCACTTTGGCCTTAGTTTCACCTCCCCCCTCTATGTGCTGGAGATCTCAGCCCACATCGCCTCCTCTGACTAACAGTTCTCTGCCTACTGCAGCAAGCTGTCATCTCCCCCATAACTGGATATTTCTCTGGATTAACACCGATGCTCTCTAATGAGCAGAACACCAAAACACTGCATGAAATGTCAGCTTTTGTTTGCCAAAATTTAAGGTTTTATAAAACATGAAGTGTAAAAACAGTTGTGCTGTTGGTACCTTCCCGTTGCTGTGGATACCTGCTTTTGTCTCTATGGGGGAGATTCATGGGCCCAGGGGGGTGGTTGTGCGGTTGGGTCTCCACCCCTCATTCAGACAATTTCTTTTGTCTGCCATCTGTCTATGGTTCCCTTTCATGGACCTGAGAGGCTACCCATTTTTATTGCTGCCCTGCTATCAGCTTATGACAGTGTTTTTTTAGAGTTCAGGGAAGAGCATGTGCTGCTGTCAGGCAGCCGCTTACGTCGTGTGTCTTTGCTTCATAGAAATGTTTTCCCAAAGAGCCTGGAGCCTCTCTCTCAATGACATACTAGTTCAGATTTGTCACATGACCAGGTGTTTAAATGTGTTATTCACGCTTCCTTTTGTATAAATGGTGTGAGGATGAGTTGGGGGTGGGAGACATTGTTTTGAGGGGTGGAGAAAGGTGAGTTGAAAGGAACAAAACAGCAAGGAGAAGTGATCTGAACAGAGAACTGCCGCTTGTATAGTCACAAAGCATATTTAGATAATGAGTTTCATAACATTTAACTCTAAATTATTAAAATAAGGTGTATCCGCTCCTCGTTCCCTGAATCCAGGCACCAGAAGGTGAAAACTCACTTTGCTTTACTGCTGTCTTAATGGACTTGCTCAGTCTCACGGTGTAGTTGGACGTGAGGAATGCGGTGTCAGGTGGATGACTGTGATATAAGCCTTGGGTGGCTATCCTTTTTTGGCAATGGCTTGTAATCCTGGATGTTACACTGCAGATTGGATGTCTCCTAGCCTTACTTTGCCCTTGAGCGGTAACTAGGGATTTTTATCAGAGGTGGCAAAGGAGCTTGCTGGAATTTGCATGGAGCTTCTTGAGAAAGGGAAACGAGCGTAGTCATTGTTTTGGAGAAGTGATGCTAACTGTTCGCTACATGTGTGGTTGAGGGGAGAAGAGGCTAGTCTGCACAGAGCAGGTCAGTGTTCTTAGGCAGTTCAATTGTCTGGTTGGTTATACTCTCTGAAAACAGAAGGGTTGATTTTAGTAACCTAACCTTGAGCTAAAGGTTGTCCACATGGTCTTCCTTCCTGTGGTCGTTCCAAGAGCAGGACAGTGCTGCCAGATCAGGAACCACCAGCCAACCTTTCAGAATGGTATTTTTAGCCATTATCTGATCAGCTGCAGTTTTCTTACCGTAATGGCAAGTCTGTGCATAGGAGCGCTTTATTGATGTCCTGAAAAAGCAAGCTAGTTCTTTTGGAAAGGGACATCACTCAAGGGGATTAATGTTTCCCAGCACTCTTGACTGATTTTTGTGTGTGCGTCCATAGAACCCATAAAAAGTACATTAAGTGTTTCAAAGTTTAGGCATGGAATGTGTGACTGTCATATTGCTTTTATGTTATTTACGTCCCTATTCTGTCTGCAGGTCCCAGGGCCTGTTCTTTTCTGAGAACGACACAGCGCTGGGTGCAGCAGATTTGTGGCCGGGACGGTCTGGACTCCAAAAATCCGCTTTGATGAGGTAGCAGCAGGTTGTGGAGACAGATCCCACCACCCTCCCCTGGCCACTCTGAAATGGGCCAGAAGATCTCAGGGAGTCTCAAGGCCGTGGATGGACGTAGCGAGCCGTCCTACAGGCCCACGCGACGGGAACTGAGGGGTCCGGATCTCTGTCGGCCGGCCCGTTTGGACCTGCTGTTGGATCTGCCCCCGGCGCCGCCTGCTGTGCAGCTACAGAACTCCTGGAATGCCAATGACCGCTCGCTCAACATCTTCGTTAAGGAGGAGGATGGGCTGACACTACATCGCCACCCAGTGGCCCAAAGCACAGACTGCATCCGTGGCCGTGTGGGCCACACCCGAGGCCTTCACGCCTGGCGCATCCACTGGCCCACGCGGCAGCGAGGAACACACGCAGTGGTGGGCATCGCCACTGCCCAGGCACCACTGCACTCAGTTGGCTACATGGCCCTGGTGGGCAGTGACTCCGAATCCTGGGGCTGGGACCTGGGCCGTAACAAGCTCTACCACAACAGCAAGAACCAGCCGGCCCAGGCCGCACCCACCTACCCTGCCTTTCTGGGGGCTGACGAGTCTTTTGTGCCTCCAGACTCATTAGTTGTGGTGCTGGACATGGACGAGGGCACGCTCAGCTTCGTGGTGGATGGCCAGTACTTGGGCATTGCCTTCCGAGGGCTCAAAGGCAAAAAACTGTACCCCATTGTCAGTGCGGTGTGGGGCCACTGTGAGATCACCATGTGCTACATCAATGGCCTTGACCGTAAGTCCTTCCTTCGTTACAGCATTCATCTGTATGTAAAACACCATATAACGTGTGCCCTTCATCTGGTTAGTCAACCATGGTTGTTAGGCTGATTTTATTATATTGCTGGGGTACTCAGATGGCAGGCTCCGGTCCTGATCCGTGCCTAGCAAAGTCTACTGAGGGGAAACCCCCTGCGGACCTTGTGTGGCTCATGAAATTTGGACCTTGGGAAAAAAATATAGTTCCCCTGTTATATAGGAACTGGCAAACTGCTGAGAATGGGAAAGGGACTGAAGGTTTGTGTTTTCAGGTTTGGTGCTTCCAGAGGGATAATTCTCCTGAGTCTATAAAGGAGATTGTCTGGAATCTAGGGGGGTCTAACATGGGAACTAAAGCCAACCAGTGTTGTCACTAGGCTTTGGGATCTGGCCCTGCAAGTCACCATGGCTGGCTGGCTACTCTGTTCTGCACAGACACTGAAGTATGGCAGATTAAGGTTCACAGTTGACGTCTGGAGGCGCCGTGCAGAAACTCAGGCTGACGTCAACGCCATTCGACCATGGTTGCGTTGCATGCCTGCAGGGACACTTGAACCTTGTCTGGCAGGAGGTGGGTGAAGGAGCTGGTGGTGTACTTTATTGTGGTTCTTGTATAGGCTTGTTTTCCATTTGTTTAGGCTCCGAGTGGGAAGCGTGTTAGACCTGTAGAACCTTGTTTGTTGGGTCTAGCGACTTACCAGCTCTCGGCACGGTGGACATGTTTTCTTGCATAGGTATATCGGCGTTCTGGAAAGGTGTTTACAACGAGTGTAACTGCATTAAATATGGTACTCTATATAGGATATTTCTATGTAACTGCTAGTTCTAGTGGTCAGTTGTAAGTAGTAGACTTTTAGTCTTGCCTGCTTTTAGGCACTTCGCCTCGGGGGGTTGTACAGCAGTATTCCAATAACTCCCTCACAATATCCCCTGACCGAAAGTGTGCAGTGCAGGTGATAGATTGTGTGGGCTTCAGTGGGCTAAGCTTCTGTACCTGTGATCAGAAGGCCGCTGGTTTGTGCTTGGCCTCAGCAGAATAGTCCTGTGTCTGTGGGCCCTTGCACTAGGCCCTTAACCCCCAGCTCCCTGGGTGCTGCTGCCTCTTTGCTGTGACCCCCCCCCCCCCCAAGATTGCTCTCACCTGTATGGAGCACAAGATGGGGGAAAGCGAAAAGGGAATTTCCCCACAGGGATTAATAAAGTATGACTATTGTGTACTATTCTATTCTAAACATGTTCATGTATTTAAACGATCTAATACAGCATTGTTAGGCGATTAGATGCAAATTCTGCATGTGATGCAGCTTGACAAAGCAGTGCTTTATGGCAGCTGCAGAGCTTGTTTCGGGTCTGGCCTGACCAGGGACCTTTAATCACCAACTCGCACAGCCTGACACGACTGTTCCTGCGCAGAGCTTAAGACCTGAGTGGAAAAGAACATGCCATCCCTTCTTCAGGGGGTGGTTTGGCCTGCCAGTGTCTGTACAAATGCTACCCAACTCTGGATAAATGGTTATGTAAAAATGGTTTCCTGTGTTTGCAAAGTACACCTAGAAAATGTAGAAAAAGGGTATAAGGTAAGGCACATGCTAGATGATGCCTGGCTATCTCAGTGCTTTTACACACATTCACTCACACATACCTCGTGGGTTGACTAAGGAGCCCAGAGTGCCACAACCTCAAGTCTGTCAATCAAGAGCACCACAGCAAGAGGTTTATGGGCATTGCAATGTACTGTGACATGAGTATCTGAAGTGGAAAAATTTCAGGCCTAGATCACCAAACTTTTTGTGTGTGTTTTTTTTCTTTATTTACAGTCCCTACCCTTATGCTGCTCTGGTATTGTAGAAATGCTGACTGCTGGTACTTTGCGATCATATATCATTTTTGACTTCTGCTGTCGTCATTAAGGAACATGAATGTCAGTTTATGACCCATCTGCTGCTCCTAACACTTCTAGATGCTTGTCCCCCCTCAGTGGTCTCAATTCACAGAATGCCAGGCAGAGACCCAAAGCTCTGCATCTTCCCACCAGCCCCAGAATAATCATTAACTTCCAGGTGCACTGAAGTAATTTCCGTGCCGATATTAAAGCCTCATCAAAATGTGGGGTTGCGTTTCTGTTTAAGCCACTGTGTTATGTCCTCTTAGCAAATATTGACAACTTGTGTGTGACGCAAGGTCACTCGGGTGGCAGAGAGAATTTCCATGCTTCAGCAGACCAAGGCAGAATGGATCAAACCAACATCTGGTGTCTGTTTGCCACAGAGGGATTTGATTGTTTGGGTGGTCATAAGTAGTCATGGGTAAATATTTGTGCACTGTGAGGCACTAGTTCCCTTGTTATCAGTCCTGTTGAGGGATATACCATTTTCCCCTGATACCCATTCCAACATCAATGCCACACAGTCTGCTTGTTACCGCTCGTTTCAGATCTGCCTCTTTAAAATCCTTATAAATCAATTGGGGGTGCATGAGAGCAGTGGGTTGGGCTTCACTGCACTGAAGGGGAGGAGCGCCCTGATTTTTATTTTTTTTTTCCCCATCTTATTGACGTGCACATTTCGGGTTCCTGCCCCTGCTCCCTGTGCCATATACAGCTCATTTTCATGCTATTAAATATTCTTTGCTTTCTTGCTGTCTGTGTGTTGATACAGTCCTGCTGTCAGCCTCGCGTGGGAGCCCACATTCTCATTGCTCAACACACATGGACACACGCAGGTCCTCCCTCTACTCCAGTGTCACGGGCACGGTTTTGCTGTGCCTTGTCACAGTAGTGTCAGGGAAAGGAAACGGACCAACTCTTGACACTTTTTGTTATTGCGGCTCTTGGCTGTCACGATGTTGTGCCGATGTTGTCATTTTATGTCATTACCCTGTACGTGTGTGTCAGGCCTGAATTTGACTGCAGTCTTGGATGCCCACCTTCATTTCTCACACTAGGCCGGTTGGGGAAAACTGTAGACAGAATGCATTATGATGAATCTTTGATTTACCTCGATCTGCCTTCTGGAATGTCGCTACGAAGTCTTTTCCTTTGGGAATAAGCCACAACAAGCAGCATTGTCCATTGGATTGATTTGGGTCTTTCTCCAGGATGTAAACAGGTCAAAGTCTTATTCATATCGGGTCACTGTGATATTAGGAACGGTGAGACTTCTTGGCCACCCTATGAATTATTCAGTCCTCTCAAATCTTTGACCATCATGGTCTCTCAATAGGTCACCCCGGGAGAATGAGGCGCTGATGTTTGACAGTGAGTGCTACATGTGAGAAAAGCAGAGGGTGCTACTGATGGCCACTCAGAGTCTGCATGCAGAATGAGGAGATGCCTGTTTTCCAGGCTGGTCAGCATGTAATGATGCTACATATTAATGGAGATGTCTCCTGCAGCCTCTCTGGGGGAGGCGTCCTGCTGGCAGTTTTCAGCCCCAGATGTGCTTTAAACGATTAGGGATCATTATCAAAGAATGGCAGCGGGGGAGGGTCCTTTGTGCTTCTCCTGGGAGGGGATCTGGAAACCGGATGGCTAGAGGAAGCTTTTCCAGTTGCAGTAGGGGACATTTGCAATAAAATACCATAAAATCAGGGGTGCAGGACTAGCTTGTGTGCTTGAGATTAAACTCTGCTTGCAGAGATAGTTGAATCTCAGGACAGGGCTTTCAGATTTACCATTTGAGGATTTATCCTGATGAGTCCATGTTTGGCTAAAGCAAGGGTGAGATGTGTTATTGGACCACTGTAACTAAGCTGCATCAGCTGGTCGTAATCCTACCCCTCCCCCGTCCTGGTTCATGAGTGTCTGGCTCTGATAGGAAGCTCCCAGTAGGGCCAGCAGACCGGACAAGCAGCAGTCGTGTGCATCCACAGCAGTGTGGCTGGCTGCTCGGCCTGATGTCTTGGAGCCTGTTCGTGCAGCTTCCAGCTGTAACTGCCCCTCCCAACTTTACCTCTTAAAAATGTTTATCTAGTACTGCTTACCTAGTCTGTGTTGTTTACCCTGCCTGTTTACCCATTTGTACAGCTTGCAGGTTCTCCCAAACATTCAGCATGACTATCCAGCACGGTGCAGGAAAGCAGTGTTTTTAATGGATACCAAGGATATCTGGCTGTGCGAGACCTGTGCACTGAGCCAGAGGAGCACGACTCTAACCGTTCTTCAGAAGTGTGAAGTAAAGGCCAATGCAATCCTACACTGCATTTACTTATTTCTCTTCCCCCCCCCCCCCCCCCCCCCTTGCCCCCCTCCCCCCCCCCCCCCCCCCCTCCCCGCCCGTCCGCCCCCGGGCCCGCGCTCCCGCCCGCGGCGGCAGTCCCCCCCGGGGAGCGGAC
>JAAGVU020000043.1:3776139-3811832 GCA_011763525.2 Mormyrus iriodes | reverse complement strand
TATGGGCTGTGCGGGACCCCGGCGCTGGGCAAGAGGAGCACGACTCTCACCCTTCTTTAGAAGGGTGAAGGAAAGGCCAAACCCATCCTACCCCCCATTTTCTTTTTTCTCCCCCCCCCCCCCCCCCCCCCCTCTGTGTGACTCACAGCGGAGCCCCTCCCCCTCATGGACCTGTGTCGCCGGGCAGCCCGGTTGGCTCTGGGCCGGGAGCGCCTGCAGGAGATCGAAACGCTGCCGCTGCCTCAGTCTCTGAAGAATTACCTGCAGTACCAGTAACGTGACTGGTCCCGCGGAAGGTTCACAGTCCCATCTGATTGGCCGGGCCGGGTGGGAGGCGGACCCAAAGGAATGTCAAAGCACTAATGGGGTCAATCCCCAAGAGCCACTGTTTACAGGCAGACAGTTTTATCAGTTTTTCAGCTGACAAGGGCAGTCAAGGATTTAGACATGGGCTTGGTGCTTTCGTGTGAGTGGAGTAGCTGAATTTGCATGAATAACAGGTAGGCTGCCCGATGTATTAGGTTGCAATAGGACTTTTTTTTGTTTTTTTTTTCTTTTTGAGGAGGTCCAAAGGCACCTTGTGCCGACCTGATCTTTGCGGAAAAGTCTGCTGCAAATTGTAATGCAAATTATGATTGATCCAGCGGCCCACACACACTGACCAAGTCCTGCCTGAAGCTTTGTCCCATGTGGACCCCCCCCCCCCCTCCAAATCACCTTATACTTTAATGCTTGAGTCACTTTGTTTTATATTTTGAATGCCTTTTTTTCAGAAGTGTGAATTTAATTATGACGATGCTGATTATTCCTAATTGTTCCTGTTTATTTATCGAAGATGTTTCTTTTAATGTGATGTCGAAGTGTGAGTGAATGACTATTGGCTCATGCCCTCGGGCTGGATTTTCTCCCCGTTTTAAACCAAATGCTGCTCTCTCGATGAAGATGACAATGAGTTTTATTTTCTTTTACTATAGATCTTTGACCGGGTTGTGATGTGTTACTGGGTATGATTCACTGGGGATCAGTGGAATGTATGCGCATCGCTGCCCTCGGCATGTTTTAAATATGAATAAAAGGCAAGTGAACGAAGGGCCTGTTTGACTTGTGGTTCTCTGCGCCTTTGGGTGTTATTAATGACGTGCGTGTCCCCGTGCACCGATCTCAGGCTGTGACTAATATAGGACTCCGGCGCCACCCTTTGCCGTCCACGCAGCAGCTGCGGCGCGCGCATGCTGATTGACGGGAGTCTCGCGCGGCTCGCACGCTTGCGGGGCTGCGTATAACGCGCGTTTCTCATACCTGGCAGCCGTGTTCGTTTTGTTGAGCATTCCATGTTATAACAGGTTAGGCTGCTTAAATAGCAGTGAAGGATGATTAAAATGGATTCGAGAACCTTAGGATAAAATGCCGTAGTAAATTCCTTGTGCATCTTGTAAAATTTGTTGGATGTGGTCCTACATGAAGAGGGGTCTACGGGATCAGTATTGCCGTGGAAAAGCTACTGGAGGGGGTATTCGTATTTCCACATTAGCTAAAAATTCACATAGGCCTGAATATGTATTCTTTGCATTTTCAGTTTATGGCCATCTGTGTCCTGAACTCGTACTCAAATGCATTGAGTAGTCAATGCGCGTAGACTCCTGCTGCTGTCTCCTTTTAACACGGCTTCTCATTTATGGTTTGTATTTATAACTGCTTGTAAGCAAATAGCGTGTTTTCTGTCAATGAAAGACGTCCGAGCACGAAGCACGCTGCATTTAATGCTTAACTTTCTAATAAACTGTTGCGCGGATCTTGCTGTCAGCTTTTTGGCATAGACACGTTTGAGTGGGGATCCCAGCCAACTGTGGGTGGGTGATGTGCTGTCAATCCAGGCTGGGTAGGATACGCCGGTTGTTATCGGAAACCGAGACCGGGTCCCACAAACGGACATGCAGGCTTTCGCTGTGAAGCAGGTAAGCAAAGTACCTAATATGGATAAAAGGATCATCAAGCGTTTACCCACCAATATCAGCGCGTACAAAGGCTGGTGTCCGCATCCAAAGAGGCATTGAAATTACTTGAAATTGTAGTGGGTATGGACAAAGTAAGAGAATTTAAAATGACTTTATTCTAAGCTCACATTGTGACTTGTTAAACATAACTTAACAGTAATAACCTCATCATCAAATCCAATTCTGCCGACGATGCCTTCTTTCATTTGTATGTTTATTACAGGAGGCTTCACACAATTATTTTCCGGCCAGCTGTGTCCCCTGAGCCGCTGCTTCCCACCGACAGCTATCGCACCATTGCGCCGGATAACAAGGAGAAAGATTATGCGAGACTCCGTTTTTTAATTGTTCCGTGTAAAAAAATAAAAGAACTGATCGATCCTATGAGTGTACATTTCTCACGCTTTACCTCTGGGCTACGAAGAACCTCAACCCAGATGGTTACTGCGATGACGGCTTCTTTACAAACGAGTAGATAATTAGTGGCATGTCTAATTGTGCCAAACACACACAAACGTGGATGAGTCACAACCTCGACTGTGATTTAGATTTTATTTTTGCTCTGAATAACATGTACCGAGTGACGTGGAGTAGCTATTTTAATCATTTATAAACACGTTGTTTGTTAAACTTTATTCACCACTCATCACCAAAATGCTTATTCGTAAATAAGGTAGAAGTAAAAATCTCTATATAAAACTGTATATTTCTGCAATTAGTCACGAAGATTAATAGTGATTCTACAAATGTTAAAGCCCCAAAAATTATTAGAAAAATGTTATATTTGGATGCTTGCCTCACTTGTGCTGGGGAGAAACCAAGCTTAAAGGCTGGCATTCTATTACAAAACTTATTAAAGAAAAATGATGGGTAAACAAAATAATGAGGCTGATTTATACACCAGTCGAATAACACCAATATATGGACTACACTCGGCAAGTTTTATTCCTTTAGTAAATCCATGTGGATTGTGAAATATTAATTTTCAACTACCGTTTATGTCTGTTATAATTAATTGAAGCTGTAACTCACGCTAAGCACTGTAATCTAGTACAAGTTTATTATAACATTTACAACAAACGCTTGTTAATATTCAGTGGTAGGTCTGAGAAAAACGCGCCTTGTGTGACCTCTAGTGGCAGTGAATATATTTATGTATTTATAAGCCTGGCATAACAGGAAAACGTACAGTATATTTAGAGAACGTCCCACACTTTGAATTACCAAAAACATTTTCAGTAAGCGTGACCTGTCTTATATTTTATAAAAACAAGGACCAGGGGTCGAAGATCATTCTTAAATTTCCGTAAATATCGATAATTACAAAGAAAAAAAAGAATGATCCTATTTAACGACTAGTACGTTAATAATAATAGTTAAATAGTATAATAGCGTTCCAATATTTGGTTATGGAAAAAAACGATGTTACATCACGACAAGTATCCTTTGCTGGTGAACTCTGCAGATTTCATGTTTTGCCTGATTCGGAACACACCACTACCACCAGAGGGCAGGCATGGTGCGTATTTTTTTCAACCGAGCACAGAGCGTCCATCCATCCATCCATCTATACTCCCACCCATCTCCTAACTGTTTATCCTAGTCAAGGTCGCCCATCCCACCATGCTACAGGCTAGTTTCAGAAACGTATGAAATTTAATACGTGTAACATCTAAAATGTGATCTGTTAGTTTTCACTGGTGGTGGACTGGTGTTTTGGAGGTTCGGAGTCTTTACTGACTTTACTGACCAATAACATGAAGCAGATGTACAATATACCCTGAAAAGTGTATAGGCCTACTTCCTTACCCTAGTTACGATCTTGGGTATAAAACGATGGCAGAACAGAAGCTGCTTGTCAAACGTTGCGCTCCCTCGGTTTGTGTGAGAGGGCGTTACTATGGTGACGGTACAAGCCAAGCAAACCGCTCGGCTTCACGCACAGCCGCGGACACTAACTAAGGGAACATAAATACTTTCAATAAAAGTTTTAAGAGGCAGCGGCGCTGATCGACCGGCTGGATCAAATCAGGTTTGTGAGAAATGTAAGGCAGTTAAACAGGAATGGTAAGATAGTAACTTATGTATAACTTACGTGACTGGCCAGCTGCCCGATCGACTAAGAGGAACTTATGTTACGATACTTAACGCCTTGTAACTGCTACAATTTACGCTTTCACCCATTCAATATTAAATATCTTAGCTTTCTACACTGCAGATGAGTTTCGCGTGTTGTGGAATATCGACTATTGTATATAGAATATATTAGGCTACATTACAAAAAGAAATGATGAGGAGAGTTATATCGGGCAGATGAGTTCATCTGCACAAAAATTTCATTATATTCTACCCTTCTGTTTTACCTTGCGCAGATTCCTTTCCTTTGTTTTGCATTGATGTAATGTCCCCCTTCTTTTAAAAAGTGAACCAAAGGCATAGAGGCGAGCCGCCTGGAGGATGAGCTCCGTTGTAGCTCAGAGCCATTACATCTTCGGGGTGCGTTCTGATGTGGCCAACAACCTCTGCTTTCTGGATGACCAAACCGTCGTTTATCCAGCCGGAAACAACTGCGTGTGCTACAATATTGATCTGAAATGGCAAAGATTTATCCCAGGTTAAAAAACAAATAAATCACAGTAAAGAACACTTGTCACTTGATGACTGGCAAAAAAAAAAATCATAATCACAGCACAATCAAAACAGTCATTATGAATGTAAGAATTAAACACAACTTATATGCAGATGTAGACTTTTTGTCTCTTAGGGAACGGGAAAGGCAGAGGCGTGCGTGCTATGGCCATCAGCGCTAATCGCCGCTATCTGGCGGTGTCAGAGTGCGCCGAGGAAGGTACCATCACTGTGTACGACCTGCGCGCGGATCCGAGCCGGAAGAGGAAGGTGCTCAGCGGGGGAGACCTCCTCGTGCGGAATTTCGTGTGCCTGGCGTTCTCCACCGACTCCAGATACGTCATCGGCCAGTCTGGGGATCCCGACTGGACGCTTTTCTATTGGATGTGGGAGAAACAAAGGGTTATGGCCACAGTCAAAACTGGTGGGGTTGCAAACCCTATATACCAGGTAAAAAGGCTGAAATCATTACCAGCATCGCCACTCATCCTCCTTATATATTAAGGTGTTATTTTAAGGGAGTTAACTTTTGGGCATATGTTAAATTTAAGATGCAGATGTTACAATGGAAATTACTATTGTAGAACATGTTTTTTAGAAGACATCTGCAGCAGTAATAAAAGAGCTTTATGAAGTCCTTCTTGGTTCAGGTGAGCTTCAATCCTGAGAACCACACCGAGATCTGTGTCAGTGGAAAGGGTGTATTCAAGCTTTTCCACTACTTTGAGGGATCCTTGAAGCAATCCAGCGTCCATAAGTTGGAGTCACACAACTTCCTTTCACACGGCTGGATGTCAATGACGCGGGTGATCGCGGGCACAGACGCGGGGAGCTTGATGGTGTTCGATTCAGGAGACCTGAGGAGGGAGTTGAGTGTGAAGGCTGGCTTCTCCACACAGGAGGCTGAAAGGTCAGGGGTGGATTCTTTGATTGGGGTTGTTATGGATTGACCTGGCTGTTTGAACACAACATGTGTCTTTTCGCCTTTCAGCTCAATCAACAGTAGGAAGCAGAAAGATTCAACCTTAGCAGAAGCTGGCCACGATGCCCGCATAGGCTCCATCACGGCCTACTCCAGAGGGTTTGCATGCTCTGCCGGCAAGGGGATGGTGTGCCTGTTTGAAACAACCGAAGAGAAAGATTATATTAAAACCAGAGAGATTCTGGTAATTTCATTATGTCATCCGCAAAGAATACTTTAACCCAGAGTTTTACATTATTCAAAATATCATAATGACCTGCCTATTTCATTTGGTGTGATTGCATGGGAGGAAAAAACACCAGAATAATTCTTGTGCTCTGAAGGACACAGTATTGAAAATGTCATTGTTATCTTTTTATTTGTGTTCAGTAATTTGGTAATCCAATGATAATAAAATGAGTTGGAGTAATACATTTGTGACTCAACTCAGCTACAGTGCCAGTCAAAAGTCCGGACACACTTGCTTTTAAAGTTATTGTTGGCTGTATTTTAGCTATGTTATTCACCTTATAGTAAAAGGCCTCAAGGCAATGAAGTGTGTGTGTGTGTGTGTGTGTGTGTGTGTGTGTGTGTATTGCAATGAGCAAGAGAAGTGTTCAACAACTCAAAATTTTCTCATATTTTAGACTCCCTCTTTTGACAGCATTGCAGACTCTTGGCATTCTTTCAACCATCTTACAGATGTAGGCACCTGGAATGCTTCTCCAGCAGTCCTGCAGGAGTTCCAGCAAGTTCTGGGCACAAGTTGGCTACCTAGCTCTTACTCTTTGATACAGCTCATCCCGAACGAGCTCTGTGGGGTTTAGGTTGGAGGATTGTGGGGGCCAGGTCATCTATCACGGTCCTCTTTCTTTGTTCATAATATAATATAATGATACTTACAACATATCCTTGAGGTGCGCTTAGGGTCATTTTCTTGTTGAAAAACAAATGATTTTCAGTAGGTGTGTGTAGATATTTGCCTGGTACTGTATATAATATTAACCAGGCACATTTTGGAAACTTCACTGTAAAGTGCTAGTATTCATGTGCATTACATTGACTTGGCTGGACTCAGTTAGCCATGGAAGAAGTCAGAATGTCCATCGGCGCTGCCATGAGATGTGTGCTGTATCGTAGATCCCTGAAGACCATAGCATCAGTGAGTTCAGCGAAGCAAAGCAGCAGGAGATCCTCACCTTGTGCTTCAGCCCTTCTGAGGAAACGCTAGCAGCCAGCACGGACTCGGGCCAGCTCTACAGCATTTCCTTGTCTTCTGCAGAGATGTGTAAGGTAGGGCTGGTAATTGGCGCTGTCAGCTCGATCAAGAAGAGAGCTGAGAAGTGACTCCCATCTCATTCATTAGGAGAATCAGGTGCACTTTGAGTTCCTCTCGCATTTCTTTCATTCGGACATCATCACGGGCCTGTCCGTGTGCAGCCGCAAGCCACTCGTGGCCACCTGCTCCATGGATCGTTCCGTGCGCATCTGGAACTACGAGTCTAAGTAAGAAGATCCATTAGGATCTGTTCTTGGCTGCACAAAGGAATTCAGCTTATCCTATGCTGTGCCATTCATTCAGTGATTTACTGCATTCCATTTTACTTTTGAGAAAGTAACAATTGTTGCTTTTACTTTTAAGAAATTTGATTGCTATGCATAACAGAGCAGGACAGTTTGATCTTTATGAGAAATAAGCTTTTACTGTTTAACTGCAGTTGATCCTGTTGAGGATGTCTTCCTATATCTTGCTTGATGGGCTTCTTTGAGATACTGTCTTATCCCAACTCTACCAGCACCCTGGAGCTCTACAAGGGCTTCCAAGAGGAACCCTACAGCGTTGCCCTGCACCCACTGGGGCTCTTCATTCTGACGGGCTTCGCAGACAAGCTGTGTTTCATGAACCTTCTCACAGACGACATCAGGACCTTCAAAGAATTCACCGTCCGTGGCTGTAGAGAGGTGGGCGTCTGTCTACTTCCAGTTTTGCTTCTGTGCACAAGAAATGGTAGCACTGACACGTCTGTCCTGTGATGTTTCTTTCAGTGTGCCTTTAGTCACGGGGGACACTTGTTTGCAGCTGTCAATGGCAACATCATTCTCATCTATTCCAGTATAACATTTGAAAACACCTTGAGCCTCAAGGGTCATAATGGAAAGGTGAGATTGAGAAATGAATATAGTGGAATGTGGCTCAGTAGGTCAGGATGCCATGATCGGAAGGTCGTTGGGTCAAATCCCAGAGTCAGCAGAATGATTGCACCGTTGGGACCTCTGTGCAAAACTCTTAGTTGCCACATTGCTCCAGGGACTGACTGACCCTGCTTTCCCAAAAACGCACATTGCACTGACTAAAAGGGTCTGTTAATAAATAAAATGCAGGTATGTTCAAAGTCATAGCTATCAGAAAAAAAACTCTTCCCAAAAAAAGTTTTTGGATTTAATTCATGACTGTAATAATTCTGTAAAGGTTAAATCTCCTTTAGGGGAGGAACAGCAATATATATAAATTACTGGTACCAGAGTTGTGCTACAAAAATTACAAAAGAATTGTAATGGTAAATGACACTACGATGGCATTTCATGCAATATTTCCTGTTCGGCAGGTGCGTTCCGTTATCTGGAGTCAGGACGACAGCAGCCTAGTGTCCTGCGGTATGGATGGCGCCGTGTACGAGTGGAGCGCACTCAGCGGGAGGCGCCTGTCTGAGAGCGTCCTGAAGTCCTGTAACTACTCCTGCGTCACCATGTGCCCTGATGCCAAGACCATCTTCGCCGCGGGGAATGACTGCACAGTCAAGGAGATCCAGGACTGTCAGGTGTGATATAAACTCCCCATCATTCCTCAGGCGGAATAAACTCCCTGCAACGACGTTTCAAAAAGATGGAATATTGGGATGATAGATATAATCATGTTAACACTCATTGTATTGCAATATTCTTGAAGTAAGACTACTGGGTAACACTTTATTTGAAGCTTTCATCTATAATGCACTATAGATACCTTCATAATGCATTATAATGGTGGGTATAAGCATTAAGGATGCTTTGTACTGCATTATAAAGGTATCTATAGAGCATTATAGATGAGAGCTTCATAAAGCATTCATAATGCATAATAAACATGGTTATAATGTGTTATGCCTTTTTATACATATTTATAGTCATGTTTATAATTCTATATGAATGCATTATTATGTGTTATGGATGTGTTCATAGATTCTTATGGACAAGGCATTCATAGAAGGTATTACCAATTATTGCTAATTATCCAATTGTTGAAAGATAAACTGAGACACACCATAATGTTTTTGATCATTTTAAACAGAAAAACTTTAATGAAAAAGTGTCCTTTTCCTGGTAGATCCTTAGAGAGATTCCCACTGAGAATGTGCTCAACACCAGCATCACAATGTCCCATTCGGGTCGGGTGCTCTTTGCTGGCACCTCTGCCGGAACGATTCGGACCATAAAGTACCCCATACCAGTAAAGAATGCCTGGGTGGAGTATCAGGGCCACGCTGCACCCATCACAAAGGTTGACCACCCTGTTTCATACCAAAACTTAACCTTAATCTACAGTGTTAGCAAATAACAGTTATATACTTCTCTGTATATCATATCGAAAAGTAGACATGAATTTTATGTTTCTAGGTTTAAAATAATAAGTAAGGTTACTGTAGGCATATGCAATGATGATTGTAATTATTGTCCTGAATAATGCTAATGCTAATATGAAGTTCAGATGATCTTCGTTGCCAGATGGTCATCAGATCTGACGACCAGATGTTACTGACTGTTTCGGAGGACGGCTGCCTGCTTATTTGGAAGCTCATTGACCAGGAGGGAAGGGGTCTGAAGAGGGATAAGGAGATCCACTATGCTGAGGAAATGCTCATCACTAAGCTGGACCTGGAGGAGAAGGTAGATGTTCTCTTTTAACTGCCACAGCTGTGCTGGAACAGGTTGGCTTCAGCATATGAATGTGATATTGCCGCAGGACCAGGCCACGCTGGAGCTGAAGACAAGAGTACACGAGCTTCAAATCGAGAATGAGTATCACCTCCGGCTGAAGGACATGAACTACAAAGAGAAAACTAAGGAGCTCACAGAGAAGTTCGTTCAGCAGATCGAGCTGCTGGAAACAACGAACCAGGTTAGCCGAGGTGACATTGTGAAGATAACGTGCAAGAAATATTTTAAACTATACCTACACTGTAAATAATGGAATATTTACATCTTATCTTTCTATCCATCCCCTGAAGGTCCTCAGATCCGAAAAGGATAAGCAGGAACTGGCTCATGGAGAGGCGATGATGGAGATGACAGCAAGGCATTCCAGAGAGCTTCAGGATTCAGGTGCACCTCAAAGCTCTAGGTTCACTCTTTGGATAACTTCCCACAGAGTTCAGGTCAGGGATATTCAAATCACGGTCCTCAAGGGCCGAGCCCTGCTGATTTTCCATCCTTCCTTTACCTGTGAGCCAGGTGTGAATCCTCGGTGTCCAATCAGAATCAGGAATTATTAAACTAACTACCTGGGAGAACTTAAAACACGGCCTGGATTTGGAATCAAGGTGCAGATCTGAAGAGCTCTGGTTTAGGTGAAGCTCATAGTGTAGCTAAGTTAATCTTACCCTGAGACCAGCCTTTTTACCAGCAAATTCCCACAGAGTCCACAAATAACCAAAAGCTGATTCTGGAGTATGAGAAATACCAGGAGCTGCTGCTCAAGTCCCAACGCATGGAGGAGGACTATGAACAAAAGCTTCAAAGCCTGGAGAAGAGCAAGGCCCAGGAGCTGGAGGAGCTGACCCAGTGTTATGAAGGCAAGCTGCAAGAGACTCTCCTCACGCTGGAACAGGTGGGCAACTTGGGACCTATGATTGAGTTAGGGTGTGAGCTTGACAGAATGACAGAAAGCACTGGAATCACCCTGAGAGATGGAAGTGCCACAAATTCCTCAGGCTGATCAGCGGGGTCAGCAAATAACTGCAGGGTCAGCGATATTATCTCTGCTTTGATGAAGTATAATGAAGTCAAACATTACTTCTGAAAAAGAACATTAAACAGTCAGTAATGTCTGGAACTGGCAAGTTTACATGAGAGCATAAAGGTATTTATGAAGAACCAAGCTTCTGACCTGTGCTTTCCATGTGGCCACCAGCACCGAAATGATGCACGGCAGAAGGTTCTGGAGCTAGAGGAGTGTAACAAACAGACGGAAGAGGATGGGGACCGAGAAATCCATGACCTCCGCTTAAAGTACGAAAGGCAGCTTAAGGATGAGAAGGACACCAATTTGCAGTTGATGGGGGAGATTGGAGTCATGAGGAAGAAGGTAAACGAGGCAGGGTAAAACCGGGGTACTGGCTGTTTAGCCTTAATAATGATTTATTAGAGAACTGATAATATCAGTAAATATTAGATAAACTAGTCCATACTGACATCATCCATCCATGGAGTCTATCCCAGGCTGCATAAGGTAAAAAGTAAGGGTCACCGTGGATGGGATGCCGGTCCACACGAAAATCAACAGACCGAGAATGAAGAGCCATGATATAATGCTGGCAAAATAACTAATAATCATAACAGCAATATACCTGCCCTGCTGACTTATTTTTAACTGTACAAATGATCTTATCTATGAAAGAAGAAATATTCAAAACCATTGTGTGCAGATCATATTAGACGACTCAGGGAAAGGCACCAATAGCCATTTGATCTTATAATTGAACTGCAAAGGACATGAACTTAGTCACATTTAAGTTTCTCCAACTTAAAAGCCTGAAACGTACCATTTCCAAACCATGGATAGCAACATTATATAAATAAGTAGCTAAACGTTTCACCAGCCCCGATCACTGTTGCCCGTTTGCCCCGGTCTCACGGCCCGGTAGCTCATCAGCGTGCAGCAGGAGATCGACAGGCGGAACCTGGATATGAACGAGATGAAACACGAGGAGCAGAAGATACTGGGTGTGATCAAGTCGTTGGAAAAGGAGATTCAGGGATTGAGGAAAGAGATTCAAGAGAGAGATGAGACCATCCAAGACAAGGTATGCCACTGGGAACATCCTGGGAAATAAAGACAGCCATTTTGAGTGTCAATTAGGAAAACATGGTCAATTTTCTACAACTGTTCCATAGCAGACATAAAATCGTATATAACATTCCAGCAGCCATGTCCGTAATAGATAAGAATATCTAATAAGACTAGAAAGCGATAACAAATTACATTAAGCGTTTTATTGTGAAGTACTCAGCTGCTGTGCAGTTTGTTTTTCATTTTTAATCTGTTACTTGTTACACTGATGGCAAAATGTGAATATAATTTAAGCCGGTCCCTTTTCAGGAAAAACGCATCTTTGACCTGAAGAAGAAGAACCAGGAGCTGGAAAAGTTCAAATTTGTGTTGGATTATAAAATCAAAGACTTGAAAAAACAGATTGAGCCGAGGGAAAATGAAATCAAAGAGATGAAAGAGCAAATTCGGGAGGTGAGAATGCCCCAAGATGATGATGTCAATCCCATTGTATCTGTCATAGATATGTACTTGACTGCCCGTTTTATTTAGACGTAGCGTATGTCTATGAAGTGCCAATCATCTACAAACACTGTGCTGTCTTATCTGCTATTACAATAAGGTGGACATTTCAGGTCCAGAATGTAAAAATCCAGACCAGGATTTTGTTTCAACCAACCAGTTGAGTATAAAGTATCGCAGTCACAGAGCGCTCAGCTGGTTGGTTGAAACAAAATCTTGGTCTGGATTTTTACATTCTGGACCTTTGGTTAAAACATACTGAAAGCACAAGTTACACAATAGAACCAGCACATCTGGCTGGTCACAAATGTGTCATACTTACTTGATTGTGATTCATATCTTCTCAGTTATTAAATGTGGATTTCAGTCTGATGTACAGTGATTCCTTGACAGATGGAAGGTGAACTGGAGCAGTTCCAGAACCAGAATACCCAGTTGGACCTAAACATTGCAGACCTGAAAATGAAGCTGAAGTCCGCCGAGACGGAGATGCATCGCCAGATACAGAAGGTGGGCATAAATGTGGGCATGTCCAACCAGAAAACTGCTTTTGGTGATTCTTCCTGGCACATGACACCTGGCAGATTGTTTGCATGGTTCTCAACTATTCCTGCCCTGTAACTTTATTCAGGTACGTCAGTTGGAGACATTAGTTGACCGGTTCAAGACTGACCTTCACAACTGTGTAGGCCACATTCAGGAACCCAGAAAGCTGAAGGACACCATCTGCAAGTTGTACCACCGCTATGTGCAGCCATCTGATCTGGTGAGAAACCCATGTGCTCGTCGTCAACTGAGGTGGCCACATATATACACATGTGCATAGAAGTTCTTTGGCGTTAGAGAGTACATCTAGGATTATTGTTCTAGATCAGGGACTGGCGTTATATGAGGTGGGTTACTTGTGGTTGTAGGTGGATATCGTGGCAATGGATGCCGATATCCAGAAGGAGTACAGTCGTCAGCGGGAGCACATGGAGAGGACGATGGCCTCCCTGCAGAAGAAGCTGGCCAAGGAATCAGAGGTCCATCACGCGGAGAACGTCAAGATAATGAAGGTAAGGGGAGGGGGTCGGGGCCGCAGGTGGAGGATACACCATATTGATCTGAACAAAAGGCGAGGAAGATCAAGGACGGATGTTTACGCGACTTTAGCTTTGACTGCAGTAACAGGCTTCAATGTCTGTCTCAACGACTATCAGCTAAGGTCTTTGGAGTAAACATCTGTTCTTTCTTTCTTGTATATTTTGCTTAGAACTTGTCATGTTACGGTATCTAGGCTCCTGCATAACTTTGCACACACTCATAATTGTTGAGCTCCTATAAATGAACAATTAGAATATTGTGGTAACAATGCAAATGTCGTGGGTTCAAATCCCAGGGGGCCCCACATAACCTGTAACTCCTCCCTCTGTCGTAAGCCGCTCTGGATAAAAGCATTAGATCAATGAGTAAGTGTCAGTGTTGTCTGGGCAGGAAAATGTTTCCCTAATCAGGGAGATAAATGAGATGAGGAGTGAGCTGAGGCTGGTGCGAACTCAACTCCACGAGTACAAGAACCAGGAGAATCTCAGTAAGAATCACAGGGGGCGGAGCTACTCTGCTATTGCAGGTAACACCTCATCTGTATGTAGCTGTTTGTTGAGTTTAAGATAAAATATATGTTGGGATGCCCTACGTCAGGTCCCCAGTTCTGGTCCTGGAGGGCCTGTTTGGAGATTTCCCTGCTCAGACACCCCTGCTAAACCTGGCAATTTGCTGATTAAGGTGTGTTTGAGTAGGAAAGTCTGCAAACTGTGTTGGATCCTGGCCCTCCAGGACCAGAACTGGGGAACCCTGCCCTACGTATTAACATGCAAGCTTGATGAGGTTACTCACAGTACAAATATTATAATGTTTCACAGAAGGATTTTAAGATATACTAAAAGATTATTGATATAAACAAACAGATTGTGCTACTGGCCCTGGTGCGGGATCACGGCCCAGCTTGAAGGAGGAATCGGGGGCTGTGATCCAGCTGCAGCATGTGAGGGGCCCCCAGCTGCAGACGCCCCGTTCCCGGCTCACCAACCTGCCCGCTCTGAGCACCTGAAACTTCCCATGTGCAGGTGGAATGCCCCCCCCTCCAGGAGTCCGTAGAGGATTAGCATAGAAAACATTTTTATAAAGCACCAGAATGTACTCATTACGTACACACAATGAAAAATAAAAATCTAAAGAAATTAGGAGAAAATTTGTTCTAGCAACGCAAATCTTTTTCTGTTCCGGAAGGTCTCTACGGCTAACTTTAAATACTGATCATTTTATGAAACATCATCTTTGAGGGGATGAGTTATTTAATACTGGCAAGAAAATTATACTCTTCATCGCCATATTCAAATAAAGATCAGTGTTTTCCTTAAAGATTTCAGGAAAACTGTGTGTGTGTCTGTGTGTGTGTCTGTGTGTGTGTGTGTGTCTGTGTAGATATTCATATGGCTGAGTGGGTTTCCTTGGTTTGCAAATGTACAGTTTCAAATTATTGGTGTTTTAAAGCTGCTCCAAATGTTGATGCATTTCTGTGTTCTGTACTGGATTGGCATATAAAATGCAAGGACTACAGCATATAGTTCAGAGACCATGTCAAGAGCCATTTTCTGAACTCTATGGGATTATATACATCATATAATGACCATCAGAGGGAAGTTAGCATCCATGAAATAAGAAAAATTGAATGTGCAATAGAAGATATGGTGGAACAATACTTAGAATCCTGAAAACAGTCTTGGTCTGATGAAGCTGTGTGGCTTTTGTACAAACATTTTATACGTGATACAGCATTTTGTTGTTTAGTCGAGCTACAGGTGATTATATGTGTTTATAGTATAAAGTAGGGACATATACCTTCTTATACAAAGAACCATCATTCCTGTATTAATATGCAGGGGTGCCAGCTTGGGTCAGCTGACCGGAGTGAGATTTTCAGTTTGAGAAAAGTCTGCACACGTATTTACATGCATGTAACAGTTTTATTACCTTGTAAATAGCCTGTAGGGTTTGCAAACTGCCCCAGCACTTTTGATGCAGCTAATTTTAGGTTTATAATGGAATAATACATATTTGCCGTAAGATTTCTCGCGTGAGTCTGAAAGCGTGAGGGTCACGCCGGATGCGTGAGAGCTGGCAAACCCTGATTATATATCTATATGTAAACTTTTATAGGCGCAGGTCTGTTATTGTCTAATGCTACTTCTCATTTTAACGTCTGATAATGGAAAAGAAGCAAGTGCACAGTCAAATAGGCCTAGATTTTTTATTTCAAATCAATACAAGTAGCTCCACAAGACGCTGATGAGCCTGAAAGCATGGCGGCTTCAGCAAACTTTGCCTTCCCGGTGATCGCGGAATCACGGCGGCTTTACGTTATTCCAAAGTGTCCAAGCACCACGAAACGCCAGGCGTGCGGTTTGCAACGAGCGGCCGGCAGGCGGAGCGAGCAGGAGACGCGGCGATGGGCAGGAGGCGAGAAGGTATGCGGGGGCTCGGGGGGAACCGAAGCACTGACACTGGGTAATAACGCACAGCGTGTCAAACATGCCACATTATTCAGTGTTTACACCTTTGCAAGCTGTAAACTTGACGGCGAGGCTCCCGTGTTTTTTCAGTTTGTCTACGTCTTATTTTTTGAGGAAGCATAATTTAAAATAAGTGGAAACATGGCATTACCAAAACTATGAGTGAAATCAGCAACCAAACGGCACAGGAGAAACAGAGGAGAACTCCAGTAGTGTCAGAGTGCGAGAAAAGCAAGCAAACTGATAAGATATAAAGAAAGAAAAAACTTCCAGGACCCACTTTTACCCAGGGCCGCCAATTCCCAAGCAACCGGCGTGACCCTCACGCTTTCAGGCTCAGGCAGGAAATCTTACGGCAAATCTGTATTATTCCATTGTTAACTTAAATTAGCTACATCAAAAGCGCTGGGGCAGTTTGCAAACCCTACAGGCTATTTACAAGGTAATAAAACTGTTACATGTATGTAAATGCATGTGCGTGCAGACTTGTCTCTGAAAATCTCACGCCAGCCAGCTGACCCAATCTGGCAACCCTGCAGTTTACCGTATTTTACACGCTATGGGATACACGATTTTGTGGTATAATGGATCCTGCCTGCTTTCTGGTTGCTTGAGTTGTAACCTCCTTGGTCTCGGATTCTATGCATCCTTCTTTAAAATATATCGTTCATTGGAAGTCAAGCCTAATGTTAACATTGTAAGTGTGGAATGTTTTGTGTATCTGGGTAGACTATAACTCTATAATGTAATTTTCCTTCCAGTTAGATATAAAAGCTGTGAATTCTGAAAATGACAATATTCTGCATAAGATGTATAAATGGATAGCTGCACAGATTTTCTTGTATTCCTAATAAGAGACTGCTTTTAGTAATACGGTTATTAATAATACCCCCAATTATAATATCAGCGATTTACTGATTTATATGTCTAGTTTTACTTTATATACAAACTATCAAACAAAATGTAAATGAGGTTGAGATTGTGCAGTAACTCGAAATGTCCACTAGATGTCGGGAGTTTTTTGAAGCTACCCTGGCTGGATTTGACTACTGCTACCCGTTAAACACGTGGGCGTCGTTAGGTCCGCTGCAGCCCAGATGAAAAAAAAAGTCAAGCCCCAGGTAAACTTTACTTAGCCCCTGATCTTTTCAATAGCTAGAAACGCCCCTGGCGTATTTCTCTAACCGTACAGCCATATAACTGAAGTTACCCCAGATTTTGCCGCACATTTTGCAGTATGTGTTTTATACAAATGATCGGATTGTATGGTTATTTCCATTAAAATCAATAAATAATCGGCCCACTTGTAATCTTGAGGATATAAAGCAATTGCGACATCTTCCAGCCAGTCTTAGTTAATTTAATCGCAAATGTGTCCGTCTGGAGCCGATTGTTAAAATCCTCTGGCATTTAAGCGAGGTTCACTTCAAATGTCACACACACGTACTCACTTGACTGTGGATGTTAAAGAAATTGCACATTTGCCATGCCGTCTGATGAAATATAAGAAAATAAAATAATTTGCGATGTTTCGAAATAGATACCACAGACATGTATCACTATCATAGAGAACAAGTTAGGGAAAAAAATTAAATCACGTCATTTTAGACCTTTTAGGATGGGGAAATGCGGCAGCAATATTAAATTCTTTTAAATCAGAAAAATTGCATAATTGCTTATTGTCAGTGAATGAAAATTTAATTACAGCATAAAACATGTGAGACTCATACATTTAAATATATTCGGTAATATGTTTGTTCATATATAGTGACAAGTCATTTAAAGTATTAAAATGATATATCTGAATATATGCGTTACATAGGCCTAGTTCTTTAATAAATTTAGGCCTATATGTAATCTGGTTATACAATGCTCATAATTATGTAATGCCACTTATTGTACTTTGAACGTTTTGTAAGATTTTCTTTGTATATATTTTGTGAGTTATGTACAAGTGCAGAACTTTTAAGATAGAATAAAATAATTTATTTCAGGCAAAGTTTACGCCCTAAGCAAAATTCTGCTTGTGAGTCAGCCACACAATAACGGCCAAGGGTGGCTGTTTTAAGTTTAATGACTTAAGCTTTTCAGCGTACTAAATCGTTTCAATTAGTTACGATGCTCAAATGTGATTGTACCCCCACCCACTTTGAATGTCACATTTTCATCACATGGTGAGCGCAAAATCTATCTAGTTCATAAGTTTGCTAACAACATCAAAGTATCCGACGTTTAAGGCAGCCGTTTGTATTAAAGAGTCTGTTTATCATTTTTACCCGTTACTTTGGGAAAGAATGGACTCACGGTTGTTAGGAGTAAACAAATTGTTATTCAACGCTTTCTAAGAAAACAGAGAACGCGCTGTTTAAGTGTGAAATTTGTTAAGATGGTTATAATCTAACTCCATCATGTCAGGGACACTGTGTAAACTGTTCAACGCTTATTTACAATCATTCGGAACGGAAATTCCGACATTTGGTAAATAGGTGAATGGCAATTTAGACGGCTTTTATTCATTTACTACAATAAAATATTCAGGTTTATGAAAGAATTATATCATAGTGAAATCATTTGGTACCAGATTATAAAGTGAGCCTTGCGGATTCTGTTTAATGTCTTCAATAGCACATTTCTCCATTCCGTATGTTTAAGGCCACAATACCAACTTCCAGCTCTTAATTATCAGGTTTCCAGTTTTCCAATTAATTGCAATAACCAGGGTGAGTTCCTATAACATCTTGGCTTACGGTCAGTGAGGTTTGAGATTTGCATGATAAGGATTTTGCACTTAATGTTGCATAAATCGGTTGGGGAATGAAAAGTTCAACATTTCTTCCAAAGTCTCCATTCTGGTTCAGTCAATGCTGAGCTGTAAGAAGCGACAAGGTGTGTATTTTTAGAATCCGGGACATCACAAGTACATCACAAGACCTTACGTCTCACTCCCATTTACTGGGCTCCGGACATGCTAGGCAGGAAGACGGCTTCATGGTTTGGTAAACTCAGAATAATTAAAAATCAGAAATTGATATACAGCGGAGTTCAAATTCACAAAACAAATCGCGAGTAGAATCCACTTATGCATTTCACAAATAGACGTGGCGATTCACGGTTCTTTTGAAAAGATATAAACGTGACGGCGAGCATCCAGCCTCACCGTCATGCATTGTTACAGCCTCTACGCAAGTACTTTAATCACTATTTTGCGGAAAGATCCATCATTCAACTGTATATAAAATAATGAACGTTTTTATTAAATCTTATGAAAATAATTCTACTGCAAAAATATATAAAATGTATAGTGTTCTGTTATTTTTGTATTTATTGGCATATTTTTATTCAAAGTTTAAAGTTACCTGTAGTCACGACGTAAAGGCAAAAAAAATCATTAGCATTTTTCCCTCAGAACCGACGTTTGACACATTTAGATGCGTGACTAAAGCTAACAATTATACAGGCGTATTAAACTGACCGCTGTGCATTGCATGTCTAACAAAACGAACCGCCATTCAGTGTTTTAAAATCCGACTAGTTGTGAAAGTACGTGTTTTATTGAATTTGTCGCCCCTTTCATTCGTTTCAGTTTTTATTTAAAAATGCATCTAAAAAACTTCTGAAATACTCGTTTAAAGGTTTACGAATTTGCAGCTTACGTCGCATACCAGTATATTTATATACCCGCGATTGTTATAGAGCATGAAACTAAGACATACACAACTAAAGTGGATTATTTATTATTATATTATTATTTATAATAATAATAATAATAATAATACCACTAATAATAATACAAGGTCTTTATTATGCCACTGTAATATAGGATACGTCGGCATTAACATTATATATTTATAGTGCAAGCTATTTTGTGAACATTGAATCTAAACCTTTAATTGACACCTTGCCTCTGTTTATATAGTTTACCTGAATTCCTTGCCTTTTATTTTACATTGTCTATTTCTGGGCGAGGTCTTTTCCTGGCACCCAGTGATGATAACCGCGTTTCCGGATAATGTCGAGCGTCTGTCTTCGTCATGCAACCCCCAAGGACCGAGCTTAAATTGTTCAGAACCAAACTGTATGTATATCTGGGAGTGGAGCTGTACCATCTCATTTATTAATAGATGACATTTACAGTACTATAGATATACACTGCAAAATTTAAACTCTCATGAAGCCTTTAATTTATATTTAAAATTCTCCTTCTTAGTCAGTCAAACGAAATAAAAACACTTTCTTACAAATATTTACAATTCAAGTTCACATAAAGTGTATCCATATACTTAAAACCGAGTGCTACCTGTAGGCATTTCATTGTTGTAATTTGTTGTAAAGAATTAAAAAGAACTATGAAGAATGCCATTTCGATGCCGGTGCATTGGAGACTGTTGGTAAAAACTGTGCTGAAATAATGTTTGCTGGCACGCTGAAAATTGGTGTAAGAGCTGTGGACGTTCGGGATATCATCAGTGACTGTGCGCTCAGAAAGGCGGACTGAACGGCTCCTGGGGCCCGGGTGACTGTCTCCGAATCGGACGAAGTGCTGGACGTCCCGATTATGTTTTCTATGCTAAATGACGGCCTGCTGTGGAGCGCTGACTTCGTACCTGATGCTGTCCCTGCGCCATCCAGCTGCAGCTGAATGCTCGGGGTGACCTGAGGACTTAATGACCTTCGACTTAGCTCAGCGGAGGATAACAGCGGCACTGCAGGGGGAAGCATCGCACTCAAAGGGGGGATATATGGGTACTGCAAACCAGCGGCAGGAGAGAAAGCCGCTGGGGGGATCCCGTAGTGACGGCCATACGGACTCCCGACGTTGTATGGTCCAAAGGTCTGCATCAGAATGGTTGTCTGGTCTCTGAGTATATCTGGCTGGTGCCGTTTAAATCTTTTCCTTCTCCTTAGAAAGCTGCCGTTATCAAACATATCTTCCGACTGTGGGTCCAGCGTCCAGTAGTTACCCTTGCCGGGATTTCCCGGCTCCCTTGGGATTTTGACGAAGCAATCGTTGAGGGACAGGTTGTGTCGAATTGAATTTTGCCAGGCTGGGAACTTCTCTCTGTAGTACGGAAAGCGGTTGCTGATGAACTCGCAGATCCCGCTCAGAGTGAGTTTCTTTTGCGGGCTCTGGAGGATGGACATGGTTATGAGCGCGATGTAGGAGTACGGCGGCTTTACCAAACTGCTTTTCGGCTTCTTCGGTGTCGGACCTGGCGCACATCCCTGCTCGTTTCCAATGGCGTCCCCATCGCCTGCTCTCTCATATTCACACGAGTCACCTGTCATCTCCGTAATCCTGATCTCCTCCATGCCTCCTAGGTCTCCTTGGCAGTCGCTATCCACGCCCAGTTCCTCATCGCCCTCACCAACGACATCGATGTCCGCATCCTCGGAGGTGATCGCCGGCTGCGCTGACATATGGCTAGCGCTGGTGCCTTCAGAGAGGGTCATCACCGCTCCCCTCCAACTCCAGCGGAACACTAAAGGTAGCCAAGTGACTGAGCAGTCGCGGTCCGGGTCATCAACCGATTCTTCTTGCAACTTTGATGGTTTAAAAAAACCCCAATATAAACAGTTCGATGTAAACCTGAAGTTCGTTTAGTCCAGCGGTGCCCTGCTGTCCCCCGGATGAGTTTTCTACGAAATGAGTACAACTTTAGGCGCGGCGAATTTCACTTAGATTAACAAAAAGCTGTCTGGTTAATTACTTTTCACTTAGTTATACAGTCAGTGTCGTCACGTGGTCGAGTGACGTCTGAATCACAAGCGAAAAGGGGATTGTCTCGCGGGTCTGCCAACACCAGCAGTACTTGCTACTGTCCGACTTCCAACCTCTCAATCATGCGCTCTTAAAATACACCTTAAATCATGGATATTATAGCATCTGAGTATCACCTTTATAGCTTGACTTTGAAGGATTTGTAACATCTTCCTCAACGCCGGCTCATAATAACAATTGTTATCCTCGAGGGGAGAGCTCTTAACGAGTTTCTCACATGTGTTAACGACCTTATCATTGCAAATGTTAGCATAAGAAGACGTCGGAAATGAGAGACCGGTGTGAATATTAAGCGACAATTCACAACTCTGAGAGCGAGCCTTGCTAGCGTATTGTGACCATGAAAAGGATGCAAATCGTGTACGCTGTGCATAACTAACATTTCCTACAGGAAAGGCGCACCAAGCTAGAAAGACATTTATGCATTATTTGCGAATGAAAATTTGAAAATGCTCTGTAATGAGTTGCATGAACACTGATAATTAAAATTATCTGATAAATCATTTGAAATGATCGAAAAGTAAAGGTACAGGTCATTAAGATTATTTTACTACTCCCTTACCCAGCATAACAATTATGTGTGAATTTAATATTTTTTGCGGAAGGATCCAGCAGAAATACCCAAGATTGTCTCAAGTCTTTCGTGGGAGCGGAATGAGTCCTTCCAGCACCCTTTAAAATAGGCTAAATATTGCTGCTGCTTTTGCCGAGCAAACAAAATATAGCAAAGAAATTAAATAAGTATTGATAGGTGCATTCTAAAATTCAAATGTTTAATTTATCTATATGCAGTATATATAGTACATTACATTTAACTGTTCATATAAAATAAATTATACATTCAGTTAATGTCTGTCCATAGAACCCTAGAAACTTTTTAAAATTATTATTGAAAGTCAATTTTCACAATATAATAACTGGACTGCGATAACGCAATAACATATTAGCAAGGAAGCAGGCCTACACCAAACAATTTACAATAAAAGTAATGGAGAAAGTGTTCGGTAAACTGGCAGCGAATATCCAGCGAATACAGGAATATCCAGCTAACCAGGAGTCAAAGCACTACCGAATAAAACAAAATCCTTGTGTTTCGTTTATAATGAATATGAAAATAAAAACCATAGATTCTTTGCAATTAATTTTGTCGAATAAAATAGGCCTAACTAAAACTCGTATGTATAAATTGTATTATTTTATATTGCTGTTTATGAATTAGGTTACCAGGTTGTTTACGGTACTTAAAATATTGTATTTAATGTAATGAACAATTTATTGGAGAGAAATATGATGGCCGCGTGTTTGCTGCAGTCTGATTGTTACTGCTTTGTTTTACGAGAATAGATGCATCCGGAATACATCTGTACACCGAATTTACTTAAGGACAAGCAATTGTAACGAAGAGGTTCTCGATCTTTTTGTAACAGCTGCGATGTCGTGAACGGCACTGTAAACGATTAGAGCACCGTGTTAAATACCTCGCGTGGAATATGTGAAAGTCACTTTCTCACTTAATGCCAGATTAACACCTCGCTGAGGTTAAAAATGACTGTTAATTAAAATGTAGTTTCTAATTAGATTTATAACGTTTGACCCCGTGCTTGGATCGCTTCAGGCTACCGTCGAGAATCGCCGGTGCCCCATCTCCATTATACTCCCCTGGAGGATCTCCAGCCCATCTGTCCAGCGCGGGGAAACATTTCATTTTTAGCAGTCACCCTACTAGAGAATCACAAATCACACGTAATTTCGTGCATTACACGTGCACGCTAAAATTAAAGAATTTGAAAGAATATTCGGTTGTTTGCAAAATTGCGTGATGGGCTAAACCTCCCTCTTTTCTGACAGTTTGCTATGCAATTTGTGGAGATCTTGCACATTTGCACCGTGTTTATCTCAGAGTTAAAACACGCATGCTTGTTACACGTTAACATTTTACTCGTTACCAGTGTAGTCGCAAAAAAATTTAAGTTTTACATTGGGGGTCGAATTTACCCCGGCGGCGGGGGGGTGCAGGATGTAGATCGTGACATCGCAATGGGCACACATGCAATAATCACATCATGAAAGCATTTGGTGTAAAATAATATTAACACTGTTAGAGTGCAGTTTCACGGAACTCCGGAAGGGACATGGAGGGAAAAATTAGGTGGTTGAAAGAGTGACTCAACACAGTGCAATTATTAATAAATAAATATATGATAAATACACATAATATGAAAGTTACATGGTGTGCATTGTCCCCTTTCTTAATTCTTAAAGTTCGCTTTACAGGAAATGTCTATATCGTTTAGGTTTATACTTATTAGTCCATAAATAAATTCCGTATTTTGTACTTTAAACGGACACAGCGCAGTTATTAATGGTATTAATGGTAATGGAAGTATTGCGAGATCTCGCAAAAGTGTACGTTTTTTTTCCAACCACCGATTCTTTTTTTTCCTTTTTGTCCCTTCTTGGGATCCGTACAGTTTAATAAGTAAACATAACCAAAAAATAACTGATCCATATGATAAAATAAGTTTGTCTGATACAGGAGTGCAAAAAAATTGTCAAATTTTAAAAAGCATCTCTTGCAGGTTAATTTGAGTGGAATCAGCAGATTTGCAGTTCTGAGAAAAATGATTTGCAAAGTGGTTTCTCTGAACATAAACATTTTCAAGCTAAATTTTGTAAAATTCTCTTAGTAGGAAAACACCAAAGGAAGTTCAAAGTGTGACTACCATGATCTTGTGTGGAAAAAGTGCAATGAATGGGCCTCTTTCATTATATTAGTGATTTTTTGAGAGCCAGCCTTTATCAGTACTGAGTCCCACACATATTTGCATGTATGTGTGTGACTCTTGTGTATAATACATTTCGGGGACCAAATAAAAACCTGTGACTTTGACATTGTGGGGATCATTTTTTTCAGTCCCCACAAGGGGAAATGCAGTTTTATAAAAAATCTGTGACTGCAATCAAAAAACTAAAAATGCCAAAAGACTTGTATTTTGTTTGGTTACTTATGGGTAAGGTTGGGGCTGAGTAGGGGTTATGGTTGTCATAGTTGGGATTAGGGATGGATGGTCTCCACAAAGATATGAATACAAACGTGTATGTGTGTGTGTGTACATTCCCATCTTTTCTAATTGGACCATTGACTATAAATACTAGCAACTTCTTCCTCGTTTGACTTTGGTGGTACACTTGTTCTTTTCCATGAGATGGACCTAGTAGACATGGTCTGGAACAGAAGAAAACATTCCAGCGAACAGAGCAGATAAGTTTTGCCAGTTACTAAACTGGCCAGCTGACAGCTGTGAACAACAGTGGAAAGACATCTTGCTAATTTCACTGCTAATCCTGACCTTCAAGATATTTCCATTTCTCACACTGCGTGTAGAGAGGCAGGAAGAATATCTTTGTTCTACTGAACAGTCCATTCATTTACCCCACATGCATTATTGCCCTCAGAATTAAAGACCTCTTTTAATAATCGACCTTTCTTCCAAAGCCAGTTTATTTGCGATTCTTTGGTTTCATCCAGCTAAACTTCAGAGCCGGACATATCTTCCATTTGAATGTAGGCACCCGTGGGATGTGGGAGCTCACAAACTCTGTGTCTTTTAGGATGACATTTCCTGTTTCTATTTCTGTAAGAGAGGCTTTTCTGTCTCAATCGCATCTTTCTGTTCCTCTCAGTGTTGATATTTTTCTTGGTCAGGCATTAACTTTCCCCATAGGTCTTCATAGATGGAGTGATTTGGTATATTGTCAAAGATGACTCAGGGAGCAGGTATGTGCTTTAATGATACTCACATATCGATGGTTAGTGCTGATGGGAAAAATACAGCTTTGAAAGTCATTCTGGGCATGATTGCCAAGGATTTCAAAGTCATAGTCTAGTTTAACAACAGTAATCCCACCCATTACCAGGCTTAATTAGCTCTAAGTTAAAATAACACAGCATCAGTTTGCCGTTTCTTGCTGAGCTGTTGACGTGGACTGTGAAACCGTGAGTGAAACGTAGCAGAATTAACCAGTACCACGGCCCTTCATTCAGTGAGCAGAACCCTGGTAATGTTACACCTGCATCTGAACAAACCCGATCCTGTCCAACCTCACCTGTACCGCCCCGCCTGCAGAGATCATCTTTCCTGGAGGACTGAATAGCCGCAGTGCATCCCCAGTGATGAGTTGCCAGATTTTTACCTCGTCCCATGCGAGGTATCGAGAGCCTGCACCCTAGCGAGCGGCTCCCATGTCCCTTCCTCACTGTGCATGGCTGGTGTGTCTGACTGCCTGGATGCCTGATTCTTGCAGTGGGTTTTCCAGAGTTTGGCTGGCTTGCTGATTGTCTTTCCGCTACTGACCCTCCCCCTGCACCTGCGTTTGGTCCTTCCACTTTCCGTTTCTCTTGCTTTTCTTCCTCACGACCTGTTTTTCACTTCAGTTTGAGCCTCTGGATTAAACATCACTCACCTCAGTCTGTCCATTGCAGCTAATTATTTGTTTTATTTAAACCTGCAAAACAAAATCAAGATGTTCTGTGGGGAAAAAATGACTTTTCCTTAGAAACTATGACCCAGGGTAAGAAACATGTTTAGTTCGACTTCATTTGTCCACCAAAAAATTGACCTTTGCATTTAAATTATCAAGTCTGCCCCCACCCGGCATTGAACTTTTTTTTTTAACATATTGGGGTGCGTACCTTTTTGAAACAGCCAGCAGAAGAAAGCAGCTCTGCTTTAGAACAATTTAATTCTGATGTCTAAATAGTTTAGTGTGAAAACAGCCTATAGTAGAAAATATGGTTACTCTAGTCAGTTGAATTTTATCATAATAATATCATTTGGATCAAGTGAGTCCTGCTCGGAATGTTACCATTTGCAAAATGGTTAATGTTCCTAACGCAGTTAGTGATTTCAGTGGTAAGCACATATCAGGGCTGGCGTTGGTGACCAGGCAGCTAAGACTTCATCCCCTGAATCATACATATTACACATGATCAAATAAACAAGGAAAGCCACTCTAATTGCCTCGTTAGCCTGAATGCTTATCTGACCAAGATTTTGTTTTCCTAGTTAGTCGTGCGGAACTGCATAGAGACGTTGACAGGAAGATGGTATAGACCCTGTCACCAATTCGGCAAAAACCAGGCTTGAAAAGTCTTGGGGAAGCCCACGGCGTGCTCCAGGTGGGGTGTAAAGGCACAGTAGATTAGTCATAGTTCAGAAATGTCAGATTGTCGGGCCTGACTGCGGAGCTGCAAGCTGGAATTTGTAGTGACGCCGTGGGCGCTGCTGGTAGATGGGGCCCCGGGGCCCTACAGGGGCCTCGGGGGTAGGAGTAGCTGGACTCGGGTCTGACAGGCCTGGCAAACTAGGATTAATGACAGAGTCAGGCCCTGTCAACAGCCTGTTAACAGACATCTGCGATGTCATGAACCAGTGCTCAGGGATGTTATTGCGTATATCCCCTTCCTTTCACCTTTTGAGAGGGAAAAAAATTACTCTGTCACTTACAACATTAATAACTTCCTAACACAGTAGCAGTTGTCAAGTTTCTTGCACGAATCTATTGATAAATTAGTGCATTAAGTGTCTTCACCAGTACTTCAGTGATGTCACACATGGTGTGCAAGGAACACGTGTCTGGTGGCATCTCGTAACTTTGTTATTATTTAAATCAGTGCTGAATGAGTCCTGGGATAATCCTCAGCTCTCATTAGTCATTTTAGGGCGGAGGTCTATGATAAATTCCCAGAAGAGGAACAGAATGAATAGAGAATGATTATCATCATCCAAGGGATGAGCTGAAATCCAATTATACATATTCATTATGTGATAATGACATGATGGCCTGGCAGGGAAAGAGCCTCTCTCTCGTCATGTCCCTAAGGAGCAGTTCCCCCATCTTAGTACAGTCAGCTGTGGATTGATGGATTGTATCCTATTAACGTTTGATGGATTTAGTATGCCTGTACTGGGAGCACTGCTCTTGTCCTAATCAGCCTGCAGTATGCTTGCCCGATCTGTCCCCTTAGCGCCCCCTGGATGGAGGCACGGTCATGGAAACATGAGAGCCATCAGCATCAAGGGAGCCCCCCTTTGCTAAGTAATGGGGGGGCACATGCAATAGCCTGAGGATCTGGAGCCTGTGACATCGGAGGACATTTATCTACCGCGTGGCGCTGCTGTTTGAGTGGGAAACGTGTTTATTGAGATGTTAATTTAGGAGAGAATGACGCTTGGATGTTCTGTTGTGCCAGTCGGGCAGCTTCACCGTAGTAGCGAGCTACAGGCTGGCTGCATGGCTTCAGGAGCACATATACGAAAACTGGAACGATGGAGTGAAGATCAGCATGTGCCTTGTGGAAGGGTGTCGTGCGAGTTCGAGTGTGGCTTAGCAGGGTCGTACACTCAGCTAGTGATCGGATGGCCACTGGTTCAGGTGCCGTTAGTGATTTCTCCTGACCACAGACTCTGAGGCCCAGTCTAACATTTACTCATTTAAAGAAGGGATGGATCCTGGGAAGAACTGAGGATAAACCAGCACTTGTCATCTCAGATCCAGACTTTTTTTGAAAATATGAAATGCTTGCCTTTTGGGAAGTCTAGGGGGCGTGAGTCTTAAACGCTTAAAGTAAATAAGGCGATTTGAGATGGCTATAAAAGTGGAGCTGGTGTTGAATCTGGTTAATTGAACGTTGAGCATGAATTGGTGTTATTGTTATGTAGCATGTTTAGCTCCATCTGGAAGGTGGAGCTGTTTCAAAATGAAATCGAACATCTACAATTATGAAGGTCATCGATCACCTCTTCACAATAGATTTCTGACGTGTTTTTAGCTAGTTCTGTAGAGCTAAATGAATTAATTGCTCGTTGTACTGAATTCCAGGGCTCACTATGGGGTTGTCGGATAATATTAACTTCCTGTTTTTATTAATTTCTCGAGGCTCGCTAATCCAGCGCGACATGCTAATTCCGTGTTAGCGCAGCTCGCTAACTGCTAGCAAACGTCACCTGATGTTTCAGCTTAAATTAAACATTTATATTCATCTGGAAAGCCGTAGCGGTGGAGGTTTTGGGGCAGTTTGTCCTCATTTTCTGTAGTGGAGGAAGGTCGGGGGTCTCGGGGGGGGGAGGGTACGGTGGAGACATCAAAAGCTCTCCTGTGAAGGGGCCTGTTTAGCTCCTACCCACTAGGGGCGGCCCTCTTTGTGGCCAGAAGATATAAACATTTGTAGGTTTGAAAGTTTGATAGCTTTCTGTGTGTCCAGAGAGGAAGGTTCTGGTTTCAAATTCCCTAACAGCCTCAATCGCTAACCTTAATCCTAATCGTAACCTTAAATTTGTCTTAATCTTAATCTTAACCTTAAGTCCTCCTTTCACATACAGGCGCTGTGAATTCTTCGGGTCGACAATCGATTTCCAGGACAAACCAAAGAGGCACGAAGGCCTTTAATGACGGCTTATTATGTGCAAATAAAAGCTCCCGCAAACAGCAAGAGCTGTAAGCCGCTGCGTAAGATACCCAGGTGATTTATTTCACAGCATACAGGGTCAGCCTGCAGCACAGGCTGTGCTGACATTTTCAGCAGCCTTAATTGGGTGCCTGATGGTCCCCCGCGGCCTTAAGTAGCCGCTAAATGCAGCGTTGTTTCATTTTACACCAGGAAAGGCTGCCGTCGCATTTCACACTCATGTTAGTCTTCAGCTACGCAGCTGTGCTGCAATTTCCACCGCAATTGAATTTTAAATGTACGGCAGTTCGTATGTAAACTTGAGGTGATGGATTCGTAATCGCAAGCAGCTTGAGCTGTAAAACCGGCCGTGCGGATAAATAAAATTGGAGAAATTCTGGTAAGTGCATGCCTTTCCTAAGAGAGCCATCCTTTAGCCCTCAAGCCCAATGCTCTGAATGAGCCAAAGAATGGTGTAAACATCTGTATCACTAGTAAATCATCCAGACTTTAACCAAGTATAACTAATTAACCAAACATGAATAAACTTATAAACAAATACATTTTTCAATGGCCACTGAAGTTAGCGTTTCGCTCAGTAAACTCTGATATCTCCCCTATGTTTTAAAGGTGAGACGTTAGTATTGTGTCCCTTTTCAGGTCCTTTGACCTTTCACCTTCCTCACTGGTTGTGCAAACAGGGTAGCAAAGTAGGAGCCCATGAAGAAGCCTCCCTTATGTGCAGTGGGAGCGTTATTGCATTGAACAGAAACATTAAAAATGCTTCCCTTCCTGTTAGACAATGCAGAAGACTTATGACGACTACACAGCATTTTTCCAATGGCTGCGAGGGAGGTGATTAAGGATTCCGACTCACAGGGACTCAGACTAGATCAATGACTCACGTTCTGGGTCAGTAGCGTTCAACTCGAAGTTATTTTATCTGAAAAAGAGAAGATGGCATTGAAAACACCCCAGCATTATACAGTCAGTATAACATCCACCCGTCCATAGAGTCTTTTGATTGCAATAATCAAGTTAAATGGGGTTAATTAAAATGATGGAGTGAAACATTTGACACACAAAGATGACCTTTATGCATGACTCGGGCATTAAAAACACTCCCTCGTAATTAAAACATTTTTTTGTCATGAATGTTTTGGTCTTGCCTGATTACGCCAAATCTGTATGTATTACTGCCTCAATGACGACTATTCTTCTTAAAACCCAAGAAGGGATCTAAGTGAGGCCAGAAACATAGGGTACATTATAAAAGCCACAGAAGAGGACAAATGTGTCACTTCTGTTTTGGAGGGTCGTCGTATTTCCGCCCACGCCGACCCAGGCGGCCCACAAAGGCCCCGTTGTCTCCCATTATGCAGCAGGACTGGCCTGGAAAAAAGCGTGGAATCTTTTCGTAGGGTGAAAGATAAATTGCTCATTGTGAGTTTTAAAGAAGTATATTTCATCACACGCCCCTGTACGACACTCGGGCTCTTGGAAGTTTGCATAAATTAGCAAGATCTTCTGGCCTAAAGGAAGGTCCCAAATAAGGTCTCCCCCGAATGCAGGACTTCTTAGCATTTTGAAGTTGAGGGCGCCTTTTTGAGAGGAACCACTTACTGTTTGAGCCCATGGGATAAGTCAAAGGAAAAACATACCATTTACACTGTTTTAACTTTATTCAGTTCTGTTAAATGACTTATTTTATAAAGTGCATCTTCTGAACCATTACATGTACTGTAACTGATATTTACAAATGTGCTTTTGTCCATTTTGATAACAAACATGTTTCATTCAGGCCCCACCGCCCAGGTTATTAGCCGCTATCGTTGCAGTAAACCTGTGCGTTTTGATCACGTACAGCGAGGGGCTGGCATTGTGCGACGTGACTGTATTATGTTTGTGGAAGCCCTGGTTTTACCTGCCCAGAAAAAATCCTGCGTGTCACATTCATACCGGAACCTTGCTGCAAGGGCACCGTGTGTGTAAAAACTCTCAGGTCTGCTAACTACAGATAACTAAGTACCAGATTTAAGATGTTCATGCTTTCCCAGGACATCTCAGCTTTTTTGAAGTACTTTTTCTTGTTCATTTTTCAAGCAAACATTGTCAGATGTTTTCCTTAAATCTAAGAAGTGCTTCGCTCTGCCACAGCAATGCAATGATGCCTGCAGGTCAGACAGTGCACGCAGATGCGTGGATGTGTGGAAGGTATGGAGATGTATGCAAGTGTCTGAGTTCAGTGCCCCCAGTTCATCCTCACAGGTAGGAGAAAATGGAGGCTGCAGGAGCAAGACACAAAGTCAGCACTGCTGGCTGGACCTTTTACCTTCAGGGCTGGATTCATTATATATTAGGGCCCACAGAGGCTCAAAGCTCCCTGTGTGTGAATCCCATTGGCTGTTCTACACTTCAAAGAGGAGAGGGAGGGGACAAGCTGGCTGCCCCCGTGCAGCATTGTGGGGGCTATGTGTGGCTCTGTGGGTTAGGATGCTGCGCCTATGATCGGAAGGTTGCTGGTTCAAATCCCCTGTCATACAGAGTGCTCTCACTATTGGGAACGTGAGTAGGAACCAATAACCCCAGGGACTGGCTGACCCCGCTTTCTCATTTGTATGTTGTGCATAAAATGTGTGTCAAATCCGCACTCTTCCTCCACTGTCCCGTGTCCAAAGGCAGTTGGAACTGATATTGTGAAGGAGCAGGCGCTGAGCCCGTGGTCTCGGTGCGAATATGCCCGCTCCGGGTGTCGGTGCTGAGAGCCGCCCTGCTTGGAAGACCATTTTGAATCGATGCATGAGGCGGCCATTAATTTTTGCATAAATGTACATTCTTGCTCGACTAATGTTTAATTTCGTGAATTAATATCGGTTGCTAACAGCTATTAATCGTGAATGAATACTTTATAACCCTTTTGCATATTTAATCGAATGGCAGTGGAGTTATTCGGGCTCGTTAATGGAACTAGATAGTAAAAGGAAAATATGGCTGATTGGAGGCCTTCACTCCGTGTTAATTAGCGGATATTGTAAAGGAGACATAAATAAATGTCATTTTTGGCAACGTGATGGTGTGACTCAAAAAATGTACAAGGTTTCGGCAAAAGGCATCCAGTTGTAGCCTTCCGTAGCTAATGCTAATCCTCCCTCCCCAGCATTTCCAAAATAAAGCCCCCTCCACTATTGCCACCCCGCAACTAACCACTGATACTTTGTAATCCCGTCAATGCTACATATTTCATTGATTCCGTTGCAGGACCTTAAGTCAAGGACTGATAGGTGAGATTAATTAGTAAGTGTTTTGTTTTGCAGGTTAAAATTAAAATGGAGGTTAGGTAAAGGAGATTAAGAAGAGAAAAAATAGATGCACATTTATTCAGAGTAATCTAACAGTCAGTAAGTTTAGGAGACTTTCTCTCCATCTGTGTCTGTGGGCACACAGAGGCCTGGCTCATTGTAAACGGGAGCACAAACAGGCCCGTGGGTCAGTTCTGTACAGTGGGTTATTGTTTAGGTAGCCCACGGCGTGTTTACAGAGCACACAATGAGAAATAGTCACCCACCAACAGGCATTGTGTACACAGCCTGACCTTTTCTCGCAAAACAAGACACGCTGACCTCCGCATCTTTATGACCCATTCACTCTCGAGAGCGTACATTTTGCATTTCTTGGAAGAAACGAAAGAATGTAAACAAAGCTTTAGAAATGAGAGTACCCGGAGGAAAGGCAGCGCCGTTTGAAATGATAAAATGTGACTATCAGCTGACCCAATGTGTCAGATAGATTATGCACATTGAGGGGTTAAGGTTTGGGCTAGATTTTATTTTATTTTTTTTAAATGCCAGCCTATGGTCATGATCACATGACTCCATGATTCATGGACCAATACCATTTACTGAGGCCAATACCAGTTATGACCAATAGAACAGTTAGTATCGTGCACATTGCGTAACATTCTGGAGCTCTGACTGGGAATGAAGTTTTCCCTCAGCTGTGAGAATGAGTGAATGTCGGTATCTACCATGCCAGCTCCAGTGCATTTTGGGTAAAATGCTGGGTATAGCCATGATTAAAAAAAAAAAAGACTTCACACTTGGTTCTGGGCATGATGTCACATTGTACCCATAAGGCCACATTTAAATTAAGTATAAGCTATGAAATATTGATCTGAGATTTTTTTAATTCATTATAACTAGACTTTTTCTACACTTTTATGGGAAGAAATTATATGACAAGTCTAATTATATTAAATCTTATGTGATGTGGCTACATTTTACTGTCTTTAAATATGTTCTGCCTGGTTCATTACCATAGGTTTGATTGGATACTAATGGTTTGGCGTGGATGCCGCTGAGTGCAGCTGGGAGGCGGTGCCCGGAGACTCTGGGGCCACACGCCCAGGACACCTAGAGAGGAGAGCCCTCATCAGGGGGCCCCAGCTGGCCATGTCCCCACGACCGGCCCATTGCGGAGTGAACATCGCTGTCAGCTGGGCCACACAGAGCAGCCATTGTCCTTAAAGTGGCCCTGAGACCTCCATAATGAGGTGAGTCTTTGAGCTGAACAGGGCCCCGGGGTGAAGCTGAGCAGGATGGGCTGCTGAGGCCAACTTGCATCCATTCATTTAGGCTTCGGCTCGTCTGATTATATGAGTATTTGACCTGAGACTTTGCTAGTTTTGTTTTAGAAAATGGCCTCGTTCTCAGTGAAACTGATGATTTCCCTGAAGCCTGCACTGGGGGGATGGGGGGTGTTGTTAAGTAGTCAGTAATGGCCATCAGGTATCCTACACCGGAGGTGTTAAAACCGTGGGTCATGCTGCCGATTTAATCAGTATCATGACATGTTTTTGCTAAAAGTCAATCCATTTCACCCCAAATGTCTCATAAAACATGAGCTAAGTGACCTGTTTAAAATGCTTGTGTTTCTACTGTATTTGATGGATTTTAGTCTTGGCTGGCTAAGTCCTCGCTCTCTGCAGGAGACCTCCCAGCATGCCCCGGGCAGCGGACATGCCGGGATCACCCTCAAACAATGGCACTAATGAATTAGACAGCAATACAGGGCATTCGGGAGTGAGAGAGGGGGGGTGAGACTGGATTAGTGATCTGGGGCAGCACAGAGATCCAGTGTCCTGCCAGATCCTGTGATCTCTCCATACCTCTAAACCTGTAATCTTGTGGGTCCTGATGCTGGCCAAAAATCGACCTGGTGTCTAGTTTTCACCTTTTAATCTCCGTGGGATGATCCGGTAACATAGCAAGGATCCTTAAAATACTTGTTTTTTCAGATGTATTATGACTGACTATTACTGCCATAGAAATCAGTCAAAAAGTGATTCGTTTTTAATCGCAGGATCTGTATCACTTAAAACTGCATTATACTGGTTGGAAACTAGTTGTTGGTCTGTAGCTGTTGAGAAAATATTGACATTGTCAAGTCTGGCTGTACCTCATCTATCCACTTTATCGAGCTTAACGCAGAAGCCAATTTTATAGAGATTTTTTAATATGGATGCAAATTATTTCATGGTCATGGTTTATCATCCTACAACCACTATAAATAATAGCCCCCCCCCTTTCCCAAGCTCACTTTCTGGTTGCCATACATGCAGCACAGTAGTGGGGCAACAGTGAGCCGTGGGGGGGGGGGCAACCTTTCTCGGGGGTGGTGAGGCTATGAATGATGAAGGAAACGCAGCCATTAACTGGCTCTTCAGCTGCTGTGTAATTAGCTTGTTAACGTGACCCTAATCGGGAGATCAGCGTGCAGGGAGGTAATTCCTGGCATTCGCCCAGCATTTCAAGCTCAGTTGGTGTGTGATCTGATTCAAAAACTGCTGAAGTTTAATGGTTACATTTATGTGTCTAGCTGTCCCCTACTGACCATTACTGTATTTAAGCTGGGTTATATAATGTGTAACTCCTGTCCTAGTGGGGACTATTTGGGGTATGATGAAAAACACTGTCCATGTAGCATGTTATGTCATCCATCCATCTTCTGAAGCCAGGATTGTGGGTCTGGAGCCTATGGGCACAAGGTAGGGAACAGCCCAGGATGGGCTGCCAACCCATTGCAGGGCACACTGACATGGGCAATTTGGTAACTTCAGTTAGCCTCAGCATGTTTTTGACCTGGGGGGGGACCAGAGTACCTGGAAGAAGCCCCATGATGAGAGCATGCAAACACATACATGGAACCCTGGCAGAGACTTGAACCCTGGTCTCTGAGGTGTGAGGCAGCAGTGCTAGCCACTACACCACCAAGCTGCTGCCCCCCTCCTGTTAGTGACACTTGCATGATTAATATATAATGTCTATAAAGGGCTTACATATATTATGAAACAATATATAGCATCCATCTTCTGTACCTGCTTATCCTTATTGGGTTGCACACTATCCTGGGGGCTGAGGGTGTAAGGCAGGGAACAGGCCAGGATGCCAACCCATTGCAGGGTGCACACACCATTCATACCTATGGGCAATTTGGTAACTCCACACAGCCTGTTCCTGGGCTGGGGGGGGTGGCAGGAAACTCATGATGACATGGGGAGAGTGTGTGCGTGCACACAGGCCTGGCAGAGACTTGAACCCTGGTCTCTGAGGTGTGAGGCAACAGTGCTAGCCACTACACCACCAAGCTGCCGCCCCCCTCCCATTAGTGACACATGCATGATTAATATATAATATCTATAAAGGGCTTCCATATATTATGAAACAATATATAGCATCCATCTTCTGTACCTGCTTATCCTTATTGGGTTGCACACTATCCTGGGGG
>JAAGVU020000043.1:3739854-3776039 GCA_011763525.2 Mormyrus iriodes | reverse complement strand
AGGGCTTATATATCAAAAAACAATATATAACATCCATCCATTTTCTGTAACTGCTTATCCCAATTAGGGTTGGGGGGGGGGGGGGGTCTGGAGCCTATGGGCACAAGGCTGGGATGCCAGCCCATCGCAGGGCACACACACACCATTCACACCTATGGGCAATTTGGTAACTCCAATCAGCCTCAGCATGTTTTTGGACTGTGAGGGGGAGGAAAAACCAGAGTACCTGGAGGAAACCCCACAATGACATGGGGAGAACATGCAAACTCCACACATGCAACCCAGGCAGAGGCTTGAACCCCAGTCCCACAGGTGTGAGGCAACAGTGCTAACCACTGCACCACCATGCTGCCCCCATTAATAACACATGCATGATTAATATATAATATCTATAAAGGGGTTACAGATGTATAAATATATAAAAAAAACTCACAACATATAACATGCACAACAAATAAAAGTTTATATATATATATATACACACACACACACACAGTGGTGGGAAAAATTAAGAGAGCACAGCATTTTTTTGTTTCACTCATTTCTCAATTTATGGGTGTGTGGCTGCGAATAATATATATACAGTGATCCCTCCTCTATCGCGGGGCTACGTTCCAGAACCCCCCGCGAAAGGTGAAAATTCGTAAAAACCATCTGTTTATATGGTTATTTTTGTATATTTTAAGCCCTTATAAACCCTTTATATTCTCTTAGATATTAGGTAAGATTCGTTGAAACTATATATGTAAACACACTGTTTATATACTACGCACAATTACATATATCGTATATCAACCCAGGATACGTATCTGCGTGCTCTGATTGGGTAGCTTCTCAGCCATCCGCCAATAGCGTCCCATGTATGAAATCAACAGGCCAAACCAACTGAGGCGACATGTACCAGAAATAAAAAGACCCATCGTCCGCAGAAATCCGCGAACCAGCGAAAAATCCGCGATATATATTTAGATATGCTTGCATATAAAATCTGCGATAGAGGGAAGCAGCGAAAGTCGAAGCGCGATATAGCGAGGGATCACTGTATATATATCTTTGTAAACTGCCTGGCTCTTCCCTGCTCCACTCTGATGAAGGGCTTCTTCCTTGCTTTATGGGACTTCAGTCCTGCTTCTAGGAGCCTGTTATGATCTGTCCTAGCAGTGCACTTCACTCCTGCACTTAACGTTTCCCATTCTTTTTGAAGGTCACTTGAGGTCATCCTCTGATTCATGAAAAACTGTCGGATAAGTTGACGGTCATCTCTGGCATTAGAAAGTCGCTTCTGCCCTCTACCTGGCTGGTTTCTGGTCGTTCCCAGTGTCTCCTGCTTCACTTTATTCTTGTGTCCTGCTCTCTTACAAATCTTGAACCTGGAAGCAAGTTGCTGCTCAGTGTAGCCTCTGCCAGCAGAACCAGGATTAAACCAGGATTTAAAAATGCAGATTTGTTTAAATATATAGAGTGGTCTCTCAATTTTTTCCATAGCTGTATACACACACATACACATGCACATGCACAACCTTTTTATTTGTTGTACATGTAAATGGGACTTTTACTGCAGGGAACAGAATCTGTGGCCTTTGGATCTGCATGGGAACCTGAGCTCCCTGAAGCTCAGTCTAGGCTGGCCAGCCCCAGCGAGTCTGATCATTCAGTCATAATTAGAAAATGAATATTTCAGATGGCGCAGTGAAGGGACCATTAGAGTGATGAGTCCTGGAATCAGTTATGACCTTCATTGCCCTCCCAGCAGAGTAAATGTGAAGCTCAGGCATGCAGGCATTGATCGAAGACGGATTTCTGCACACGACTGTGGGCCATTAATTAAACTTTTGGGAAAAGATACAAGTAATGTAACTGAGGTGTGTGTGTGTCAGGGGCCAGAGGATAGGACTGGATGGCAAGATTTTCAGCGTGTGTGATTGTGTAGTGATTTCTGCCCTGGAATTTCAATAGGAACTTCCTAGATTTTACAGACTCCTGGGCTGTTATGCAGCAGGCAGATTTATGGTGATTAATCTGATCAGTTCCCCATTCAGATCGTCGGAGGATTTTTCTAGATTCAAAATTAAAAAGCAATGCGCGTGTAAGTGATTATTACAATTCAAGATTATCTCAAATAATCAGCTGTAAAATAGCCTTAAAAATGTATGTATAGCAAATAATGGAGCTCTGTGTCGTGATCCACGCCTATGTTCTGGAAAGTTGTAGGTCTGAATCCTGTATCTAGTAATTCTATTACCATTAAGCCCTTGAGCAGTTAAGGCCCTCAATTGCAACTGCTCCAGGGGCACCGGATGGGATGTGTAAAAAAAAACAAAAAAAAAAACACCTAATTTTCCCACGGGAATGAAAGAAATACCATTAATCTGTACTAAAAAGTATCAGCTAAGCAAATTAATGACAAAAATGATAACGGGGAAAACATATGATATGATTTAATGTACGTATGTCATACATTTGCTGTAGAGCACAATATGTTAAGACCAAAATTAAGAGGTCAAGAAATTAAGACTTGAAATATTTTTGCATTATTAGTCATTAAAATTTTAATATTTCTAAAGAGCTATTAAAGCTGTGTACGCAGAAAAGACGCCAGAAATGTATGCCACTTTTTGTTCGTTAAACCCGATTTTTTTACGATGAAATTTACAGTGTTTGATAAATGAGGTCCCCAGGTTCTTGCCGTAAAAACGTGAAGGTGGGAAATGGTGCCACCTGCTGATCACAGTATGAATTGTGAAATTACAATTTGTGTATTTAACTCTTTAACATGTTTTATGCATTTCAACAGATAGCATAAAAGATTTGCTGGACCCTGAACACTGTAGTTTGTCACTACAGTGCATTTTCAGAATTAATTCACATGTGATGGTCCAATTGACCGTGAAAGAGGAATACCTTATACATGTGAGGTTAGTAGGGCTCTCTTTGCAATGCCTGCCTTGTAATATTAGATCAAAGTAGAACCCAGTTTAACCTCTAAATAAATATGTTGCCTATGCATATTGTGCCTAGTTTAATCCGTGGTGTAGTGACCTGAAAAACCCTTTCTGTTGAGAGTAATGCTTATCACCACTAGAGGGCATGAGTGTGCTATCATTTGAGTTCACCCAGGTTTAGATTTGAGAGACTTTATTTTTACCCACCAGCGATTGATCATTTTGAAATGCACCTCTGATTTAAAAAGAATCCAAAGAAAACCAGGGATTGTGTCAAGGCCTTTTTCAAAGAGGAATGCAATGTACTGATGACTTGTGGTCATCTGGGTCCCTGCAGCCTATCCATCCAATCATTTTCCACACCCGCTTGTCCGATGCAGGGTCGTGGGAGTCTGGAATCTATACTGGAAGCTACAGGCGCAAGGCAGGGGATATCCCAGTAGGGGGCGCCAACCCATCACAGGGCAGCACCCTAAGTCTGATTTCACAAAACAGCAAATCGACTGCTGGCAAGTGAGACAGCTTTAGTGTCTGGCCAGGTTCTGCAGCAATATTGGTTCAGTTTGGGGCAATATTGAGGCTTATCAGCTGTGTTGCCTAATTCTGTCTCACTAATCCAAATTTGTCCTCTGGCAGCAGTTCTGGAATATTCCTTTCTGGATGAATCATAATCATATTTATGTGGTTTGAATTTTAGCGTATCCTCAGCCTCAGTAGCCTGGATGTGAATCCACGTGTTTTTAAGTACCGTCGATGTTGCAGGGCTCTGTGATGATTTTGCTGTCTGGATTCTGACGAGGCTTTTCTGCCTTGTTCAGCTGGACAGTTTGTCTTGTAAATGTTGCTATAGCAGAACACAGCCACCCAACATTGTTTATTGCAAATGCTTACATCTATTCTGTTCAGTATTTGCTTGCTTTATTAGTTTGCATTATAAAGCACACAGGTGCACACTTAGTTTACACAGCAAGATACTTTTTAGGGACTCGAGATAAGCATCTCTCTAAAACGGTACAACAGCAGAGCCCTGGGATCTTCAGCAGTCCGATCAGGACCAGGGGACCTCAGAGACTACTGCACCGTTCAGTACCTCAGTTACAGGGAATCAAGGCTTTTTACTTAAAGATCACCAACCAAAAAAAGCATAAATATCCGAGCTTCATAAATATGATTTACCACGGGAATCCGTAAACAAGTCTTTGCAATATTTATAAGAAAATATTTACAATACAAATTTATATGCACAACATGTGGAATAGAGTCAATGTGACTCAGTAATTCTGTGATTCACATGAATGATTTGATTTTCCTTGTTCTGTGTTGCCATCATGCTACACTCAAATAGAGTGCGAGGTTAAAACCCCAGGCAAATTTAGAAAGCTTATAGGCATCTTGGTGTACACAGTAAGAAATCCTTACCCCTCTTCGGCCCAAACCCACAGCAGTTTGAGTGTATTAGTGTGCTTTAACTTTATAAACACGGCAATTTGTCCCATTTTTCTGAATCTAACATGCATGTCTAACAGAAGACGGTAACACTGCCTGTGCTGTGTTTGATGATTGGAATTCTGAACAGAATAAGTGCCAAACCGCGTGTTGGGATCTTTTGGCCGGATAACTGCGGTTTTCCTGCTCACTGCCTTTCTGGAAACTCGCCAGCTGCTAAGGTAAGGTGTGACTTTTGCGGGGGTATGTTACGATTGATAAGCAGTCCTTAGCAGACTGACCACATGCATTTCACTGCTCTTGCAGTTCAGCCATATGAGTGATGGGCCTTTAATGGCTTGGTCTCTAAAGGGGGCTGCTGTCATGTGGCACAGGATGGATTGACATCTTGGTTGACCTGATGGAGTAGGAGCTCCCTCTGCTGGGCTTCCAGTGAATGCCTCGTCTTCGCTCTGTTCGACCCCTAGCCTTCCCATGGATGTATTTCCCATTTAGGTTCACGTCTCCACAGGCATTGAACCACCATCCACCTGCAAGGGCGGCATGAGATTGTTACAGTGTTTAGATGCCTACTTTGATAATAGTAAGTGTTAGTTATGCTTACCAGTTATGGTAGTTAATTGTGGTGTTATTGTCATGGCATAGAGTGTCTTTAAATCAACGAACTTTAAAGGCAACTTCAAAACTGAAAATTTTCACTTCACAGAATTTTTGGATTAGATTTTTTTTTCTAATGACATATTTAATAGGTTTAGTTTGTGGCAGTTGAAAATGTCATTTTGAATTGCGAAAGTCTTACAATTATTTCACATAAAGGTCTCTAAGAAGTGACCTGGATGGTTTGGACACCCTTTAAAAGTGCTGTGATCCCAAACAGCAGACAGTGTGCTTAGCTGTACATTGCTGTAAGGTACATTGCTGTGCATTTCTACACTGTGTTGTGCTTTGCTGTGTTTGGCTGTGCATTGCTGTGCTTTGCTGTGTTTAGCTGTGCATTGCTGTGCTTTGCTGGGACGTCACAGGGTCTGCTACCTGTGTAGCTGTGAGCGCAATTGGCCTCAGCATCGTTGTCGTTGTCTCTGTCCTTGGTGGTGAAGCCCATTCCGGTCTGGTTGCTCAGAGCGTCTTCCAGGCTGCCGCTCAGGGGCCTCAGGTGGATGGCGTAGTGCGAGTCCAGCCCCTCCAGGCTGAACCGGTAGTCGGCTGAGCGCCTGCCCTGTTTCCAATCCTCCAGCTCGATTCGCAGGATGTAGCCACCTTGGAGGGCTATGGAGTGGATCTTCTGCAAGCCCAGCCAGAACTCTCCTGCGTTAGAGGTACGATGAGACATTACACACGTCAGAGACATGAGTACATCCCAGTGCATTAGGCTGACTGGCAGGATCAGCGGCTTGGCCCTCTCAGAAGCGGCTGCTGTTCAGTCCACCTGCCCCTCGGTCATGACTCCCTCCACTGAGTGTATTCCATTCTCTCTCACGCCCAGTTACACCGCCAGGCCCCCATCCTGCATTCTGTCACTTTTCCCTTAACAAACTTGTCCATATCTGGTGTTTTCTTTTCTCTTTTACTTGCTGAAAGGTCTTCTTTTCCGGGACCTTCTCTGTACTTTCTGTCCCAGTAAACCCCAAAGTACTGGAATCCCCGTCTATGGTGACCTGTCCCTGGGTCACATGGTTTTCGGTCACTATCCCAGCTAGAAACACTTGCGCCTTCATCACCTCTCACCCTAATTTTGAGCTTCATGTCATTCCTGAGTAAGTCAGTATTAATCACTCCGTTTGCCTCACATGCAACACTGGTTTGTTTTTGCAGTATTAGATAAATAAATAGTGGCTGAGTGTCATTAGGGACTTTTCAGGCCTGCCTAGCACCGTGTCACCGTGCCCTTTGGATGCCCCCCACAGCTCTCTAATTCTCTGTCATGACAGTAGAAGATCACTTTGCTCCCACCTCATATATGCTTTTGGAAAAGGATCAGAGAGGGTCAGCCAGTGTCCCTGGAGCACTTGTGTTTAGGGGCTTTGCTCAAGGGCCCAACACTGACACCTGCCAACAGTAACCAACTGTTTACAGACACAGCTCAGAGAGCCGCACACCATCGCAATGAGTCTCGGTAGAATCGCAGCAAGTATGAGTATTTAAATTTTTTGAGGGCCTTTAACTCAAGACAGTGAGCTTCTCAATGGCTGGAAAGACAAAAGACTGATATTTTCTCATTTAGGCTTATTTTGGCACTGTAGTCATTTTCCTATTGACTACAGCAGAAGATAGGGTAAATCTGAGGTGCTGAGCGTATGCAGGGGCAGAGCTGATGTTTCTGGGGCTCCACTCAAAAATTTACTTTGGGGCTCCTACAGTATGGTGACTTTCTGGCCAACAGGGGGCCCCTAAACCACAGGGGACCTATACAAATGTGTGGCTTTAGTGGGGGTAAATACATCCACTGAGTGAATCCTGGCTAGTCCTGTTTCTTCACTTACGCTCAAGGTTTCCAAATCCACTTTCATACTTCTCCCACGTCTGATCGAATTCCACTGACCCATCCTGCCTCCGCTGGATGACGGTGGACCCTCCATCTATGAATGAGAGACATTTGATTGGCTCACTGAAACCCAACGACTGGGGCACAAACTCAGAAAAAATAAGCCTGATCCTGGTGTCGTACCAAGAACCTTTCCTGTTGATGACTTTGTTTGCTGGTTAAAATTTTTACATTTATAGATTTTAATTTAAATTCTTCAGAATACCAGGCACTATTATCACTTATATGTTCAGTTTTAGGGCTTGTAAGTAGCAAGTTTTGTTCTCTGGGTTAAATATTTTTATGAGTGTTTTTTAAGAAGTTCTTATGGTCTTCGGGGCAGGTTACAAAAAATTCTGGACATATGTATGTCTCACCTGCTGTCATGTCACAGTAGACACTGAAAGGCTCTGACTGGTTTGGCTTGATGAGAAACACACCACTATTCCTCCGTCCTTTGTCGAACACTTCTTGGCAGTCTGAAGGAAGATCTGCAGTTTGGATAAACGGTTAGGCACAGTTCCAGTGCCATGGCAATGATTTAACATGGTGCACAAATCTTTAGTTCCCTCACCGTTTAAATCAAAGCTTCCATTAGTTGAAGTATTCAGCCAGTATCCTACAAGAGGCTCCTGGTTAAATTTGACGGCTTCCTTTGCTGTTGCTTGCAAAGTGTCCTCAGTTAGCTGAAAGAGGAAGGGACTGCAATAAGCCAACAGCTTTGCGTATAAGCTGTCGCATCACTGTAGCTATAAGAATGAAGTCTATGATATCCCTCATTCACATAAATGAGTCATGCTTTCATGGCATCTCAGTGGTAGGGTCAGTATCTGAACACTCTTAAGGGGTGGTAGTGAATTGCTGAAGTGGTACCTTCTCTTCCATGATCTTTATCTTGATCTTCTGCTCACTGAGCTGCTCATGTTGTTCCTTCACTGCCTTCAACAGGTCTGAGATGCACTTTTCCTGGACATCTATTATATCCTGTGGAACCAAACGCAGCACAGAGTCCATCGTCAGTGCAACTCAAGCAACCAATGCATCTTATCCTCTATGCATGCGTAGTGCTTGCTGTAGTGGTGTGTTTTTAGTTCATAGGATTGAATAATCATTGTATACAGAGATTGGTGTAAATTAATCGAAGTTAAAAAGCAGCATTACTGTTGTACCTAAGCAGCAATCCCCACCTTGAGCGCAGAGATCTCATTCATCTGGTCTGCTGGGAGGGGGTCATGGATTAAGACACTGAGCTTCCCCTCTAGCTCCACCACCTTCTTCTGTAGCTGACTACGGTTCTGCAGGATGTTGTTCATCTTTGCGTGGATCTCCTGTGATAGGCTTAGGACCTTCTCATTGCTGGCCTTTAGGATGCTGGTGGTCTTCATCAACTCCTCTTCTTCTTCCTTGATTTCACTAGTGATGGTTGACAGCTGGTAGAAGGACTTGTCGAAAATGCTGATCTTTTGGAAGATGTCTGTAATCTGGCTCTTGGTCTTGTGCACAAACTCGCGGAGGCTGTGTCCGAGCTGGAGCAGACCGTTGGCCACCAGGCGCACGTCCTCCAGCATGGCGAAGCGGGACCTGGTCTCCATCAGGTCCTCCGCTTTTTCGCTTTGGCTGGAGAATGCGCTGCTCAGAGCGACGAAGACCATGAGGTAAACCAGCCTTGTGTCCAAGTGAATCGTTACCATGATGTTAATGAAGAGCTGTGACTGCTGCTTTGCTGAGTGAGAGGAATTGCAGACTCTCAGGAGGTTGGCCTTTATGTGGTAGCTAATGGTTAAGTATTAACTGGGTCGGGCAGATCTGAACAGACACATTCACCTGAGGTTATTCCATGAGGCTCCAGAGGGTGAGCGGATCACGAAAGTAAACTCAGTTAAGCACCCATTTAACCGTGTCTTTATTCAGCAGAGATCTCAGATTGTACTAAAATTGGGCATCAACTTACAGAATAGAGTAAATCATGTATTTGCTGGGGTTTCTCTTGCATATTCGTGGATAATTTACGACATCAAAACTGTCCTTTAGTCACTTTGATATTGATTAAATGTGAATGAGCAAGAACATTTTTTTTTAATGATATTTTCCTGTGCTAGTCTAGAGAATTATGTGACTCAGGCTATAGTTTGTTTGGTAGTTACTTATTTTTTTCTGGTATTTGCTGCATTGTTTTTGCCATTTACAAAACGTGCTAGAATTAAAGGTACCGAATATATTGTGCAGCAGTGTTCAGCTTCTCTTCATTAATACGTCAGTTGTCCTGTAAACACGTGCCGCACAGGATCCTGGGATGCTGAGAAGGAGTTATTTGTTCTGGTTTTGCATTGCTCCGGGCATCGTAACCTGAAAACATGACCACCGGCAAATAGGCGTCATCTCAGTACTGGGACAGCTGAACAGTCTTCAGGCTACACGCTGCCTGGTTCTTAGAAGGACATTGTTATTACCGTGACCCTTTCTGTCTTCCCCATTCATTTATTCTATACAGAAGAATAATTGGCACAAAGGGCTCAGTTACCTAACATTTCAGTTAGGGTTACTTTAAGGTTTTGAGCTGGAGTTGGGGTTGCCATTAGGGTTTAGGTTAGGATTAGGCTTAGCTTTAGGTTGCCATTAGGGTTACAGCTAGGTTTAGGTTAGGATTAAGGTTAGATTTAGGGTTGCCATTACTTTTAAATCTTGGGTTAGGGTTGGCATGGGGGCTAAGCTTAAGGTAGGTTTATGTTTATATTTTGAAGAGGTGTTGGTGTGGCCAGCAGGGTAGCCCATCCCGCGGTCTGTGTGGATCCCAATGCCCCAGGGCAGTGACAGGGACACTGTGCTGTAAAAATGGTGCTGTCCTTCAGATGAGACGTAAAACCGAGTTCCTGATTCTCTAAGGTCATAAAAGATCCCTGGGTACCTTTGAAAATATTAGCGATAGTACCCTGATGCCCTGGCTAAAATTGCCCACTGTGGCCCTATCAAAGCTGGCCTCCTGATCAGCCCCTATATCTAACTGGCAAATTCTTTTGTATTGGGCCTTGGGTTCAGCTTCCCAATTGGCTTGACATCAGGGTTAAGCTTAGCATTCAGATTCAGCCTTTTACTTCATGTAAACTCCAACGGCAAAAGCCTTTGGCTCGAGGAGTGAATTCCATGAATGAAAGAAGGCAGCGATCTGCGCCCCAGCGGTACAGGGTGGAGTATGATCCAGACTGTGGGCAGGTCTTAATGGTCATGAGGTCAACGCTTTCTCAGTTACTCACAAACTAACTGTCTGCTGTAACTGACTGCTTTGCATAATCGACACTCTCGATGGATTCCATATGATGAAATAGCCAGTGGAGAAGGCCTGTAATGGCTGCTCCCGACGAGTGCTGTCTGGAGAAGGCCTGGTTAAATGTTAATTTGCTCGCAGCAGTTTTGGCTGAGACTCAGCCTGTAGACACAGCAAACACTCCGTTTGTCCTAGTGTTTACTCAGAGGCATCGCCTGCCTTCCAGTGGGGTAGAAGCATTTTTGTGATGGGGGGGAGGATTTTGTAATGGAGCCTCTGTTGCCCTGCAACTTCAGAGGTCATTTAAAATAAAGGATTTGCGCAACCTGGGCTAGGGAGGTGCGGAGGAGAAATCTGATGATGTTTAGCTGACCAATGACAATTGAGAAAGCAGCAGAGAGAGGGTGATTGCTTATTGGCTGATTAGCTCTGGCTTGGGGGCTTTCAGTACTTAGGAGATGCCTGTTAGCAACATGCTAGCTAGTCAAAAAGCAAGGATGGGCATGGCTTGGCACGGTTCCTGTCCACAAAGAGGCCGACGTGAGAGGTAAGTGGAAGGTCACAGGATATTTGAACTTGTGGAGGTTTTGTGTCCTGTGGGGGGGCAGGGGGTTGGACTACTCTCCCGTCTCGACGGTCAGCCAGTAACTCAAGGTGCACTGCACTGTAAAAACCCTTCACCTGACGAGCGAAGTCTAACAAAGTCACATAAGACAACTTGGCTTTGGTTCAGCAGCATCACCCTGCAGAAGTGCACTCAGACACCATTGTCACACATGAACACTATCGCCAGGGTCAGTGCCTCTCATGGCACCAAGTTGCTACCCCGATAGACACCCATGGGACTGTGTTAGCCTACCCAAAGCAGTAAAGAAGGCTTTTTCGGTTTTCCATGACAAATACAGGAAATAACACAATTCTGATGTGAAATTAAATAAAAGAATCTCTTGTTTCTTATTTAATATACCTCATACCTTAAGCATGGCAGTGTGAACACAGCTTTGTTGTTCTGAGATCCTGAAATGGGCAAGTTGGACACAAAGTGGACGGTTTGATGGACAGGTCTCACGTCTCATATTCCTTACAGGTTACGCATGTCTACGTCTCTGCGGACTTTCCTTCGACTCTGGTTTTCCTCTAATTATCAGAAGCCACAAATCACCGAAACTCAGAAAACCGATAGACACACTTAACCAAGGACAGATGCTCCTTTTATTTTTTTTTCTTTAAATTTAACGGCCCTTTGTTTCACTGGGGAAAATTCTAGCAAATAGCTCCTAACAGCCAATCGGTTTTCCTTTCCAGGTGAGTGTTTTGCTTTACAGAGGGCATGGTGCGGGACGTGCGGAGCGTGTTGGAGCTGTGGCCGCCTCGGCACGTACCGTTTTCCCCACTTCTAGCCCAGACAGGTAACAAAACCCTGTTATTTGAGGATTTTACCTCACAACCACATTATATCCTCATATCCTTGAACCGTGTCTCTTCGTGAGCAAATCCAGGTCCGGCTAATGGATCTGCTACAGCATTTTCCTGCCAGGCGCGTGATTTAGAAACAAATGTTTGCTGGCTCATTGACATTAATGACAGTTTGTTAAATGTAATTCCAGGCTAGTTGCCTGGTTTGCACCAGCAGCACTGCGTATGAATTCTTTCCATAATTACATGATAACTAAATAATAAGTGTATCACTCTTGTAATTAACATCTGATTAACACATAAATTTACACCACATAAACTTATCAATAAAACAATTAAGCACTGATGAGAAGCGGCCGATCCTGCTTCAGAGGGACCGGAACTGTCGCCACGAGCCACGTGTCTTGCTTCTTTTTTCTTTTTGCTTCACAGGGCGTATCGTTATGTCGACAGGTCTACACACACGTCCTTAGGGTGCCAAACAGCGTCCATTGCAAAGCTAAATGTTGAACGACTCGCACGTGCTGGTTTTCGTTTACAGCCCGGTTCCCTGTGGCCGTCTGTGGGCTGAGCTTGTGATCGACAGACAGCGTTGGCACGGATGAAACAGGACGGCTCGCATCTTCAGTCTGACTGCCATGGCCTTTACTGGTTCTGAGGGAAAGTAGGCTTCGGTTTTATGCCTGAACCAGCAGAGGGACCGGTGTGAAGCGGCCCAGGCCGGCCGATGACTGACACAGCTCACTGGAGGGGGTTCGGAAGGCTGTCCTCCCACCCCCCCCCTTTCAGAATCCTGTCTCCATTTAGCCGTCTCGGGATCCGCTGAAGTATCGCACAGCAAATAACCTTTATCCTCCCTCTGCGGATGCAGCCAGGAAGTGGATGGCGTGAAAAAAATTTCCCTGAAGCAGGAAATCCCCCCTCATAAACCAAGATGTTCCATAATTTAAAACGTATAACTAAACGACCTGATATATATCATATACCTTGACCAATTTACTCCCAAAACGGATCAGGCACATTACCAAGCAAAAAATAAATCAATTAAGTTACACCATGTGACTCTCGTACAACTGGAATATAAATATGCAGCCAAGATAAATTTAGAAGATTAATCTTATTCTATTATGGTTGCACAATATACAATTGTGTTAAAACTATAGACATACAAACCTAATATTTATTTAAAAATAACAGGCAAGCACGTCACCGTGACCATACCATATTAAAGTTGAAAATGCATGGCTTGGTGCATAAAATCTGAAATGAATTTAAAACACCCAGAGTAACTCAAAGTCCTGGATTAAGACCCTGAAAAAGTGCTTTAGATGTACTTTTGCATGCTTGTCTAGACTGATTAATATTCTTTATTTTGTACGTTATCATTGCTCTGTACATTCCTTATTTAATCCTTCTGCCCTCCTATAAATAATAATGTACTCAGCAGGCTGGTCTTTTTCCCACAGACTTGAAAAACATTCTTTTCTTCCTATGTGCATTTATCTCCAGTATCTAGAAAGATTTGTTGAATGAATAAAATGTCAAAAAAATGCTAAACTATTTTATCTCCCCGTAATGTTCCTAATTTTAAGCTCCTGCCCCCCTGCCCCCGCACTTATGGTGAGCATGTGCCTCTATTCATTGTGATTCTTGACCCGTACAACCTCTGTGGCCTCAGCCCAAAGAGCGTAGCCCGATATCGCCCCCTACAGGTTTGCCTCTAGTCACACAGCTGACTGTTAACAAGCTACCTCAAATCTACACGAATCTTGACCTGAATATCTTTGCTCAGTTGAATTATGTAACATGTCTTGCTACTTTTCTGGATGACCCCTCCATTTTTTCCATTTACTTCTATTTCCTAAAACAGATAAACTTTTAATACCTGGTATTCTTAATTATTTTAAGGTATGTACATTCTTTTAAACAAGTATGTACAAACTTCTTTTAAATATCTAAAATTTATAGTTTAAAGATTTCACATTAAATCAAGAGATTGTCACTACAGAAAGCCGCCTCTAACCTCATGAGTTTGCAATCGTTATTTTTAAAGTCAGTTATTAAAGGCAGTTTCTGCTCTTATTCTCAGGTGAAATGAGCAGTTCAAAGATCCACAAGCCATTTACCTTAACATGCACTGAAGACCCCCCCAGTTACCCCTATGGTAAGTATAGGCGTATAGGTCTTAATCCCCACTGCCATAATGAAAATATATCGTGAAGCTCTTATTGAAAAATCAGCCTCCTCCTGAATTTGAGTGTCTACTGCAAAACCCATGATGTGAGAGACTGAGCACTTCAGTTTTATGAGAAATTCTATAGCACCCAGTTATGTAACAGCCAGCAATATCAAAGTCCTCTGACCTATAGTTTGGTCAGATTTTATTGATCTGTGTTTCATTTACACACTGGGACATTTTGTACATATTTCCTTTCTTTACCTCCCTCTATACAGTTTAGTGACACAGTTACAATGTGTTTTTTTTTTTTTTTTTTTAAATATGGATTTTAAATTTAGCTGGTGCCCTGTCCTGGATTATTCCCTGCCTGGCACCTGTAGCTTCCGGCACAAGCTCTGGACCTCCCAGAACCCTGCATAGGTGAATCAGCTATTGAAAATGGACGGATTTTAAATTTAACATCTGTAAAGGCACCAGGGGATGGTGTCTCAGTGGGTCAGGCCTCTATGCCTGTGCTCGGAAGGTTGCCTGTTCGAGTCCCATACTCTGCTTACTCGGCTGGATACAGGATAGACAGCTGACCCCATGCTCTGACCTCAAGCTTTACTCTCACCTCTATAGGTGAGGTGTGCATGTCTTAAAAAAAAAAAAAAGTGCAAGATGGGGATACGTTGCAAATACGTTGCAATGTGCCTATTCTTGTACAAATGTCAAATAAAGCTTTGTTTCATTTTAATTTAGAAAAATGTGAAGTGCAGCCAAAGAAAGAAGCTATACAAGAGTGCAGGTTGAGCTAGAGTCTGAAGACTGTACTGATGCCTTTGAAGATGTTAAGGTCTGACTGAGGTAGGTCATGTGACACTGCTAGCATGCGAGAGCTAAGAGCCGTAATGTGGGAACGCGCATACAGCCTTGCGGCAAACGGCAGGAACACGCGTCTCACATCGGACTCTTGGTGAGTGTCCCGGCATCCCTGCTGCTTCCGCGGACCTCCATCCTCCGGTCTGCGGAGGCCACGGTGATTCAGCCTCACGGGTCACTGTCGGTCTGTGCGGCTGAGCTGTATCTCCTGTATCTGAATTCATACTTCAAAACGACCTGATGCAGAAACAAAAGAAGGTACTTTTCATTTGGATGGACCATCTGCAATACCCGACTTTGGCCTACAGAGGCCACTCTTACTATGGGAATGAGTCAGATTCGCCAAGTTTTAATAAATGACCACTGAATAGACTTGAATCAGAATCTTTTCTCTGTAATTAAGTAGAATTCAAATTCAAAGTCTATGAATGAAACATTTTAATTTGGTGCCTTGAGCTCAAAGTGAAAACAGGCCTACCTCACCTACATCACTTTCAGCCCATTAACCAGTCACACATTTACATTATCTTTATGGCTACTCGCTTCTGTGGCCCCAGTGTTAACAGGCCGTCGGTGTGATCGGGTGATATGCCCAGGGATTCCCGTGCGAGTCTCACTCTCCTTTAAGTGATAAAGCAGTTCAGGAGCCACTTATAGCAGAGCTTTCCCGTGTCATCATTGTTTGTCTTGAAGTTCCTGAAACGGCAGGAGTGCTTCCCCAGGCTGACTGGTCAATGGCGCTATCTGTGCTCTGATTGGCCCAGCCTCAGATTAAATGCAGATTAGCTGAGAAGGCCTTTCCCATGATTCTTTTGGGACTTGGGAGTCAGCCTGTTCAGAGCTCAGGGGGCATCTCCCCATCTGCTTGGCTCATTTCCCCCTGTTTGTTTTTCCTGTCTTACGCATCCTGAGGATGTATATAATAACATTTACGTTTCCTATTTTAAGTGTTCGTAGCCCCACAATTGTCAAGATAAACCGGAATAACAAATGACTCCTCGCTCATTCTCGTTTTCCGTGGCATTTCCTCGCCGTCTGTTTCCCCACGCGCGGATTCGTCTTCATGTGGCCGGATGCTCGTGACCTCCGGGCCCTTTTCCTCTGATGAAGGATCACGTTGCACCGCCGACGTCTGCTGTTATATGCACCGGGGAAAACACACGAAGGCAATGCCCCATCGCCTCAGGTTATTAAGTCGCCCCTGTTAATTTCCCCTGCCTGCTCACAAGTGCCGCAGCTTGTGGTGGTGGTGGTGGGGGGTGGGGGATGCCTTGCTCCGTTGAAACACCCGCCCTTCGGGTGGGCTCCCCCCCCTCCAGGAGAAGGGGGTGTGTCCACGGCACCGACCGCACAGCGCAGCTCGCGGTCTTAAGAGCCACCCCGCGCAGGCATTCCTGCATCCCGCTCGCAGATGCTATCTCCAGCCAGAGGGAGGGAGAGAGGGAACCTGAGCTGAAAGAGGGTCCGTTTGCCCAGAAGGACTCACGCGGGACACGGACACGCCACACCGGCAACGCCTGAAGGTAAGAGATGATGGACGACTTCGCCGTAGGATTAGAGTAGCTGCTGAAGGATAGATGTTTCCACGGTCCGCTTGGTCCAGGCAGCGTGAGGGAAGAGGAGCGGTCTCCTTGACAGTGGATGGAGGTTCACCTGCCGGTTTACAGCCGGAGGGCTTGTGTTTAAGGCGTCCTGTGATTACAGACTGTAGGTTCGGTTGTGGTGGACTCTTTCCTCAACAGAACCCTGCAGATGCTACAGTTCTGAGTGTGTTAATCGCCCGTACTTGAGTTTTGCTGGTGCGCTGGAAAGACTCAGGGGTCACCTCGTGGGATCAAGATGATCTTTGGGAGGGGGGGGGGATTTCTGATGGCCTCTTCTTCCTGCATTTAATTTCCTCTCGGGGGCCGGTGGGGGAACAGTGAGGGGGTCCTGGGGCAGTATGTGGATTATTTGCCATTCCAGTCACACGCGTACAGGGCTCAGGTTGGTCTGTCTTAAAGGGGACAGAGAGGCAAACACGCTGTTCAACACATGTTCTACTTTGCTTGCATGACACGTGATTTTATGGTAGGAATTTGGGCAAAGTTGTGCTTTAAAATGCCTTCTCACCTCTAGCGCTGGATTCACAGGTCCAGATAAACGTGGACAGCAGCCTCACTTCCAACTCCCTAACGTACAAAAAGACACACTTCAATGTTACTGTCTGCTTAGGGACTCTCCTTTGATGCCACAACAAAACCCGACAAAATATGAAAAGCAGTTAAAGTTTTTCAGTGTTTCGTTTTTAAAGCAGGCGATGTTATGAAAGCCTGGTCAAGTTTACACTGAACCAAGAGTTCAAGAAGCTATCAGGTTAATACATGTAGTATGTAAGTAAAAATTCTGCAGTAAACACTGAAGTAGCTCATAGCCTTCTTGGTTTGGTGAGTTCTGAGAAATGTCCTCCCTGCTTTACAGAGGCAAGTGACATGAATATTCATCATTAATGTGGCTACTATACATTTTTTCTGCATATTGCAGGCGGGAAGAATGTAATATCGATCAGTGAGACGGATAAAAACACAAAGCGGCAGCCTTCACTGTGCACAGATAATATCTGTCAGGCTGTTCAAATCCCTCACGTGTGTTTAGTCTTGGGAGCGACACTTGGCATGGTCACCACTTGGGAGATAAACGGCACGCGCTCCACAGATTGTGACGTGCTGCACTGTTGCACCGATGTTGCATTGTACTGCAGTAGCCGTCCGGCTGCAGTGTGGGGGTGGGGGGTTGGGGGCGTGGCACATTTTTGCTTATATGGTACGGAGGCCGGGCGATTGTCCCGCTGCCAGTTTTCCAGGGAAGACCAACGTGACGCGCGAGTCTTTTGTTTTCTCAGTGAGCACGTACCGCAGGAACCAAGCGAGACAATAGAAAAGGTTAAGTGGGGTCCACCGGCCCTTCGATTTTGTCCTTCATGCTAAGGAGCCGAAAAAAACAAAGGCTTGTCTTTCCCATACGTAAAGGGCGGGAGAGCTAGGCTTTATGGAGCTAGAGCCCTGAGAGAAACAAGAAAGAAGTCGATTTCTCTAAAACAAAGCTGTTCCCTCCTGAAATCCTTGTTAGGACAACAAACATATGATTGCGCAATCGGCAGGTCAGGGAGCAAAAAGCTAACAGCACAAGTACAGATTGTGCCGGAGAGCCTCCTAAAAGGGCCTTTGTTCGCATGCTGCTGCCCCGGGCGAAGCGTGTGCTGATTTCGACCAGCACCATGTGCTCTCGCTCATGTCCTCTTGTCGGTCTTGATGCTCGTGGGCTGAGAAACCACAAGCAAGAGATGACTGCAAGAAGCTTCCCCAATACACAGAGGGTTATAGATCAAACTGAAAGATACATTCACCAAAACCCTCCCATAAATAAATCTGGGACAAATTTGGAGAATATTCATTGAAATCATGTTGATCCAAGAAGTGAGAGTCGTCTGTAATAAGGCATAAACTACTGTTATTTGTATTGCCTCTCCAGTTTCCTCTGAATGTAGATTCGCAGATACTTTGCATCACCAAGACCCGAAGTGACTTCTCTAGAATTCCAGAACTTTCCGATGGGGGTTTCAACAAGCCCACAAGCATGACTGCAACAAACGGCTAAGTTACAGCAATGGTCCAGCGCGGCACAACACATGGTAGAGACCCACGTTTCAGTGATGTTCCATTTTTTGTTACTCTCTTAAACATCTGCTGTATCGCCTTTGACAAATGAGTTGAAAAATGCAAGGCAGACAGAGATTTTGTTCAGGCAGACCAGGCATGCCACGGGTCCTGTGTGAAGTTTGAGGCCCCAGCGTGTGGATGTGGAGTTTGCGGAACATTGCAGACAGATAACGCGTGACAGATAGTGTCGGGGCACATTCCAGGCTCCACGCTTGATATCACTTGACATCACTTCGCAATCACGTATCTTGATCAGCTCTTGCTGGCTGCACATGGCAGTTTCCAGGACAGCCAAATCTCCTTGGTCTGTCGCTTCTGAGATTTAACAAGGAACGAGCTGCCTGCAGCCACCAGAGGATCAGCTCTTCTCCAGAAGGGGAGTTTTAATAAACCGTTTAATGGTGGGAAACTATCGCAGGTCAGCTCCGACTGAAATCCGAACCAGTCCTCCTGCCAGATCAGTGTCAGAATGAACATTCATTTGTGACCCTGTGACATGTTGTTCTTCTATACTACCAAGGTTTTGTCTGCAGAAACTCCCACAAGTTATCTAAATATAGCTTATCGTCTGTCTGTTGGATTAATTGCATAGGCCAGTCAGAGCTTAAGAACTTTTCTTTGTTCCTACACTGAGGTCCTCTGGAGAAAGATATTACATGATAAATGTGAAGTGGAAATATTGTCAATGTAGGAACTCCTCTGATTTTTTGAAGTCCAGGCCCCACTTTTTGCTTGCGGCGTTAACGTGGCATATATTGTAGGAACTCCATATTGGCACATCAGATCTTGATCACTATGCGCAGTCCAAAGTCAGCATCATGTGGTTCTGTAAGTGGGAGTGTGTGCCTGGTTACGGGACAGACATGAGGCGAGGGTTGTTTGAATATTGATGGTGCTTCCATGCATATGGTCTCTCATGTTTCTCTTGGCTGGGATCAGTCATACGGGCCCATTCCCCCCACCTCCCCATTCGGCAAGCTACACGTGTTTGTCTGGGGGTCTCTGGAGGTCCACCACACTCCCTGCTTAGTGTTACCACTCTGTAGGATGGGTATTCCCAGATCTCTGCGGCCCAATGGACACAAACCAGAATGAGTCATACAGAATAGCTTGCGGTTATTAACTCCATAATTATTTGCATCTGGATGAACCTTAAATGTTTTCAGTTATCAGCAGAAATTAACAATAGAAGTCAACGGCTTACAGGGAACAATATCACAAGCACATCTATTGTGGAAAGGGGGTGGTGCGTGGTGGTGATCGGAAGTTCGCAGGTTCAAATCCAGTGGTGGGCAGACTGATTTTCATTGCTGTGCACTTGAGTAAGGGCCTTAGCCTCCCATTTGTTCCTGTTAGATCCTGTTAATCACACCCCCTGGTCTATATTATCACATACAGGACATATGTGTGGGGAAAAAGACGTCGGAGTGTACTCCGTGGTTCATTTAGCTCCTGAAATCTGCATTCGTGACTTGCTTCTGTGCCCTCGGCTTCTCATGGAAGGAACGAGTCTGAGAACATGAAGCTTTAGGGATCAGAGCCAACGGTCTTTAATATATACCCAGGAAATCTGAATGTAGTTTCAGCCTCTCTCACTGCACTGAAGGATGTTTTAAACTGTCCCTAAGTGGTAAGTAAAAGTTCTGCAAAGCATGTGGAGACAAAAGTAAGCAAGCAGCAGAACGGAGCCGTTTCTCAGCCTGTCAAATAAAAGGATGGAACTCAGCTGTGGAGAGAACTCCCAAACTCCAGCAGTTCCCTGTTTGTTGAACTCTAACCCCATAACCACAAATGTAGCTCCACTCTAACCTGTAAATAGATTTGACTCTAATTTTATCCAGTTTTCATGGATGCTTTACTCGTGTTGTTGGTGTTTTTTTCTGGTCTTGTTACTGCTCAGATTTTTTGAAAGGTCCGTGTAAGCGGGGCTGAGTCAGGGCCTCTCGCCCCCGTTAGTGTAGTGACTGATTGTGGCCAACAGGGGGCCCCACACAAATGCGTGGTTTGTGTGGCATTAACCCTAAAGCAGATGAGATGGGCAGATCGTTAAACGTGTGACAAAGGAATAGGGACGTCTATAAGCTAAAGCCCTCGGGTACTGGAGGTGACTGTCCTGGAAGCTGACATCAAACGTTTTTATTAGTGTCACTGAATCGAATCGCCAAAGATGGTTTGTTTGACTCACACCCTATTTCCGGAGGTTTTTTCATGTGTCTAAGTGCCCTTTCTGTACTGAGAAACTCTGCCTTTTCTTAAGTGACATTTCTGAGCAATAAAGAAAGGGCCAGTATGTCTTTATATAAAGGCCCTTACTATCAGTTCAACTGAGTTTATAATCAGACTGTTTTACAAAAAAGTCCTTTTTAGATCTTTCCCACAAGGTGAACCTGCTGGTATAGCGGCGTTAGGGAAAAAGCCTGTGCCAGAATGTGCAAAGGTTTTAGAGTGTAGATTTTTTACCACAGTTATTGAACAACAGCCCTCTAACAGGGCGATTCCCGTAATTACTGAAGTAGAGGTGGCCCTTGCAGATGTGACTGCAAGCATCGCAACAAGAGTTTTTACGTAGGTGTGATTTGCCTGCACTGCTGTGTGGGCCCTTTATATGAACCTGCACAGACCCCAGCAAGGCTGTAAGGATAAAACCAGACGCAGCGCTGGGCCAAGCGGAGGACAAGGGATCACTGGGGCTGAGTTACGGATTATCTCATTTCTATTATTGCTAAAGACAATCAAACCGACACCTTGGGTAGGTTATGCGTTACTCAGTTCTAGGATATAGAAACGGATACCACTGACCCCTTAAACCATGGAAATTTTTTTTTTTTCCCTGATAAAGTGGCTGTCTTAATGGCCTCAGGCTCCACTGGAGAGAAGTCCAAAGGGCAGATTCTGGCCCTGAAAAAGCACAGTTTGGTATCAGCTTTTTGATTTTGTTGTTATACAGAGGCCCCGATTCTCTCTCTCACTCACACACATATGAACACGCATACACAGCGAGGGTGCAGATGTGCGTGTGTGAGCGGCTGCTCACTCCATCACGCTCATAAAGGAAATACTCCTCAAGAGGTTACTGGCTTGTCTTTTCTCTCTAATGTGAGGTGTTATCTTTGGAAACACAGATTGGCACCCTCCAGGAGTTTCATTAAACAAACAGTCTGGCATCCGTCTGGAATAAATTCGCCTCTGATTAAAAAAAAAAAAAAGAAAGAAAAAAGCGTTACTCACTTATTTAGAAGCTCAGCTTTGACCACAGAAAGGAATTTGAATGTTGAAATCTGTGCGCCCATGTCTTGGTGACCATAGCTAATACTCTATACCACAGCTACTGGGTCAGAAACAGAACCTCCACTTATCTTTACATTGCAGTGACACTACAGTCCAGTTAACCTTTGTTATCATACCTCTTTAACAATGGGCAGACCAGAGTCTTTCAGTATAGCTGATGTGGCCTAAAACAGTGATATTATTCACCTTTAATTATACTTTCCCTTTAAAGGACTCTGAAAGGTTATTTGCAATGCAAAGTTAGACAGATGCCTACGATGAGTAAGATAAACAGACCTGTTTACTCAATGGCCAAAATAATTCACAGTCAGTCCTAAGCATTCACCCTGCTTAAATGAGCCATGTGACCCAGACCACTGGACAAGGGAGAATCTCATTTGAGCACAAGATATCAGATGGGGAACATTAGCCTTAAGAGAGGGAATATTTTGTACGGCACTCAATCAAATTAGCTACATCCAGCCTGGAAATCTTGACGACCTTGACTCAAAAATCCATCCAAAAATGCAGAACCTGCACAGCCACTAGGGGCATCCTTCTGCAGGTCACAAAGAATGCGGCAGGAAAGCTAAGTGCCAAGTGTGCCTTAGGCAGGAATCGATGCCGCAGTTCAGAGCCCAGCTTGTCAGGACAAGAAGTAATTCCTTTACGGCTGACGGGGTTGATTCATTCAGTTTCGGGGTTAATGTATGATGCAGATAGAACAGAAATGTAACAGATAGGAAGACAGAGCCTGCAGTCATAGTGTATTCCGGGAAAAATGGGAGGGTCGTTTTTGTTTACAATAGCATAGTGAGGCTGCCTCATTGTTTAGGTAGGAGCAATGCAGGCATCACTCTCTGTTACTGTACCAGGGAGTTAGTGACAGCAAAACAGGCACAGCACACAAAAGCTTTACAGTCAAGCCACTGTGTCAATCTTTGAAATATGGGTCTGTGTTTACCTTGATAAACAGCGTGCGGCTCTCCAAGACGACAGTCCACTTTCCCGGGGATTGATTGGAAGTCAGGTCCTGCTCAGCGCTCATTTGCTCCGTGACCTTTGCGGTCTTCACGGTCTATGGTCGCACAGCTACACAGTGGAGCTATAGTGTCCTGTGAAAGGCTCAATTCTTCTCAACCGCGAATGCTCAGGCGTGGCCAAAAGCAGCGGTACAAAGGCTGACGACACTATCACGCCAATATCTGGATCTCCACGACAGAGAGAAACTTGTCTTTCGCAAGGCAGATTTTAGGACGTTGTGTAGTGTCTACTGTATTATCAACCTACAATCAATAGTCAACATTCCCTACAATGTCCCTGTTGATGTAGTAGAATGAATTGGACCAGGGTTTTGAGGTTTAATTGTGCAGGACTTAACTGTGTCCTGCCAGAAGGTCTCAGTATCGCTCGTTACCAGGACCAAACAAAAACAACAGAGCGTGTGTTTGGCAGTTACCATGAATGGGTTTGAAAACTGTACAGCAGGAACCATGTGACCAATAGATTACTCATCGTTTCTGGATGGAAAGTGCATGCTGCACAACGCTTACACAGCAGCGAGTGCACGAGCTCAAATACTCCACAGATTTCACAAAAAGAGAAAAGACAGAGTGTCATAAGTCACGTGTTCCAGCCTAATTCAGATTAAATATAAATCATTTAAACGGCTTTCAAATACCCACCTGGCATAAAAATGTGGAGTCTGTGTTTATATAATTGGAGTTTAGCATTTCGAGATTTATGAAGGATATATGCAATATATTCAAAGCACGAAAAATAAGTGTGCATTTAACAGTAACATCCTGTAGAAGTTTCTGCATTTGGATGTGTGCTGCATAAACTGTGGATGATTTATGCTCTGAAGACAATGACAGCCCCCAGTCCTAAAAACTCACGTGAACTACATTGGAGAAGGTTGCATTAAGTCCTCAAGCGGAGTCTGTTTCCAGGGCATGTGTGACAGTGTAGTCCAACTGAAGGTGTGTTCACATCACTTTCTGTTCATTGTAGTGTCTGAATTACACATCCATCCATCCAATTTCCATAATCGTTTCTCCAGCGTAAGGTTATGGCAGACACAGGCAAGCAGCACAAGACACGAGGCAGGGTATATGCACATATACGAGTCTAGTCGTACAAAGAAAACTGAAACAGACAACCTCCTTTAGTGTCCACGTGCAGCCAAAACGGTTGTAGCTCACAGCACAGTAATCGTGGACAGATTTACCCGTCTCTGTCGCCATGACGCCGTGATGTGGAAAGTAATGCTATCACACATAACATGAATGTGCTATGGCTGCGTTTCCTTGGGCACTATAAAGATCTCTGAGATTTATTTAGACCGATGGGAGAAGAACAGACAGATTCAGGACACCACAGTTTAAAAATACACTGAATAGTCACTGGGGTCAATATTCATATTACTATATGAAGGATTCATCGCTATAATTAATTGCTGTAATTTTTTTTATTGTGCATGTAAATGACTGTTTTTGGCATTTTAACGGATGTAAGAAATGGAGGCTCTGAATTCCCGGGGGAGGGAAACCAAATGTCCACAGAATGTGCCAGAATCCTTCCGGTGAGGACACCAGACAAAGGCCACGAGTCCTGTTTTAAACTGTTAATAATTTACTGTAATTGACACACTGCTGGGCTTTGTGATCTCAGGGGACTTTTCATGTTTCCGTGGAAACTTTCAAATGAAAAAACAACCAGGGGCCATTCACTGATCTCCCAAGCAGGGAAATACGGTGCATTACTGGGGACACCCATGCTGAACAGGCTGGATGGTGGCACAGCTGGGCTGCTGGCCCTACACAAGCTTCAGGTTTTTTCCTGGTGAGCTGACAGACAGACCCTGCCCTGAATTCGCTCCATCCAGGCAGACTGAGCCCGAATCTAGGTCACCTGACCCCTACACACTTGGGCCAGTAGTGTCTGTATGCAGGGTAGGGTGCTCCTTCAAAATGAAAATTTGAAAATGCTAGTTCTCACCCCCTCTTTTTGTTATCTTATATAAGAAAACATTTCGGGAATTCTGGGAGCAACCGTACAATAAGAATTTTTTTTAATAAAGCCTTTCGTCATTCTTAACACACTCATAAATATAGGTTTCACATATTTTCAAATTTTTACAGTATTTCATCTGGTCAAATTTTATGATTCCTGGTTTTTGTTTAGTTAATTTAGCCAAAAGTTGCCAAGAGATTAATGAGTATTACCAACAGTGTATGACTAAACTAGGCTTTAGCTAGCTTGAATATTCTACCATAGTGTCAATTTATTAATCATTGATTACAAACTCCACTTTCCGTTTTGTTCTTACTCATTTGTGAAAAATTGTTTTTTCTTGCAGGTAAACATAAATATTCTTTGTTGCTTTTGCTGTAGCCATTTTGTTTTAAGCAAAGAATGGCTGAAATTTAGTATATTTTGCTAATTTACAGTTACAGACTTTGATCTTGTTGAGCAGCCTCTTAACCAATAAATTACAAAAAATTTTGCCAGGAATATATATATATATATATTTTTTTTTTTTTTACACACCACAGATCTGTTTATTCAAGACTGCAGAACCCAAATGCGCACTTGGAACAAAATAACTTCAATCACTGTAAGTAAGTTGGCTAAACTACATCAAGCTAGACCCAAAGACTCGTATTCCCCTTTAAAGGAAAAGGTGATTAAAAGCCCCACCTGCTGCCCCCCCCCTTTCAGACATGGATCCAACCCTTACCTATTGCGATGTAGAGGACCTGGTCACAACAACGCTGCCCAGATAGCTGAGATCAATCAAAAACAAAGCAGGTAAGACACCCCGAGCAATCAGAATGCCCAATTTGTCCCTAATTAAGATGATGGAGACATTGCAACAGATGAGAGTTCACAGTCCCTGCAACACGGTTCGCCCAATAATCTCTTGGGATTTCCTGGGGTAGGGGTGGGGGGATGGGGTGGGAGAGGGGGAATTTTTGGAGAGATGTGGTCATATGATCAAATCACTAAAGAAGAGGAAGCCCCATGCCCCCTTCCCTGTGCCTGATAGGGTGTATACTCCTTAAGCACCCTCCACATCACATCATGTAGTAGGTGTCCTAAAAAGCCTGGAGTCAATGGTAACAAGGAGCGCCCCTTAGCCTGAGGGCACTCAATTGAGGGTCACTTGTGGGTTTCCGCCTGTTGGGTGAAAGAGTAAAGGAAAAAGCATGATGAGGAATGGAAGAGAAAACTGGGATCCTCTGGTGACCACCTTAGGATTCCAGGCTTTTTAGGGACCTGTGCTGGTCTGGACATCCTTCAGGTTTGTGCATCCTCTGATTGACATGACCCAGGTTTTTCAATCAAAGACCTTGACCTGTGTCACATGATCAACACTCGATCTGTGAAGCAAAGGACTGCTATCACCTGGGGACTTCTGCGCATCTCAGAAATCAACTCTGTAGTCTTTCGAATCGCATCTTCGGTGGCGGCCGATTTGTCTCCGAATTTCTGTCCCCAGGTGAGCTTGTTGCAGTGCTTCATAGATTTCATGGATGGATGCTGGAAATCGAATGTTTGACAAGAAAAGCAGCGGGGACTAAAATTTGTACAGCCCAACGAATGAAGACCTCTATGTTAAATGGTATGGTGTTGTGTGACATTGGTGCACAAACCTTGGCGAATCTGACTAGAAATAGTAGACAATTTGTATGATAGTTTCAATATAGTTACTAATATATATTTATATACAGTATTTGTTTAAACAATTACTGTAGAACGTCAGTATAACATAGAAGGGTTGTATTCAAAGGTTTAAACCTCAAGCTGACTCACTAATTAGACCAGTTTTGAATGGGGTAGAAGACAGAAGATTGCTTCACTGTTGGTCAAGAGTTGCTTTCCGGGTGACAGCCTATTGCACCTACCCTGAAGCTGACAACTGAGGTGGAGAGGGCTCGGATGGAAGGATCTCCTCGTCTGTCCTCCTCTGGGATGGCATCTGCCCAAAAACGTCGCTGCTTTCCATGGGGGGTGATGGGGACTGAGACGGATAGCTTGTTGCTGTGGAGGCGAAGGCCATGTGGGAGCGGTAGCTGGGGCTTGCCCGCCTGCTACTCTGGCCCTGGGCGGGTGAGGAGGAGGGAGAGGATCTCTGGGAGAAACTGGCTGCGGAGGGGGGTTGCAGGGTGATCTCTGACATCTCGGGAGGTATGGGGGGCTGGATGACGCTTGGACGGGGCCGAGGGCGCACTACAATCTCTGGGGAACCCTCCTGTGAGCTCAGAGGACTCTGAGTCAGAGGGGAGAGTCGGGACGGCTGGAGGACCACCTGATGTATGCTGGGCTCCATTCTACGAGCCAGCCTGGGGCTGAGCCGAGGCCCGGGTTCATACCACCGGGTGTCCAGGCCTCCGAATGTGCTTGGGCTGCCCATGTGGGCCGCCGGGTCAGGGTAAGGCAATACTGGTACACCCAAACCGTGGCTTGTATGTCTTAGCTGTAGCTGCCCTAGACTCTGTGCCTCTTGCATAGGTAAATGCTTGGCTGGAGGGCCCTGAGGCTTGACCTTGCTGGGAGACTTGCCTGGGCGGCTCTTTGGGGTCTCCAGCTGCAGGACACCGGGGTACGGGGGAACCTGAAGGGCAGAGGGCTGCAGACTACTAGGAGGAAGAACATGAGGAGGAGGAGGCAGGGGAAGCTCCCGGTGAAAATGCAAGGGGTGGTGGGGTGGGAAGATGAAGCGTGGGTCCTCCAGGCTCGCAAAAGGGAAATCCGGCTGCTGCCAGATCTCCGGGGAGCGAGTGGAGGGGGTATGGGTCAGCGGGAGGGTGCTGCCAGAGGCGGCGTAATGTTGGATCTCGCCCTCCCCCATCTCCTCTGGTATGGTGGGATGGCCAAAGGGACCCTCGGGTAGGTAAGGAGGCGAAGACATGACGGAGCTAAGCGGGCTGGTGTCAGGCATGTAGAAGGGAGGCAGGGATTCAGACTCGCCAGGGCTGCCAAGGTACCCATAGTATGGGCCATGCGGAAAGATTCGGTGATGCTGGCCGGCTCTGATCTGCCCTGTGGCCTGAAGCCGGCTGCTCTCCATGATAGTCATACCTTCCATGGGCCTCTGGAACCGGGGACTGTAGGCTGGGGGCTGCATGTATGACTCCTGGCTGGAGGACATGGGGGAGATCTGGTGGGGTCTGAGTGTAGCCATGACTGGGGGCATGGGCCCAGGGTCATCGTTTTCCTCGTCTGACTGTCGAAATTCTGGGTACAAGTCAGACTCCTCCACAAAGGGGAAACCCTCGATGCGCCTGGGCTTAACAGAAGTCTCCATCTCAGATGGTTCCATCACGAAGCGGCCATCTGGGCCACGACTGATGAGCTCGATGGGGGTGGTGGCCTCAGCCTCGTGCTTGGAGACACTGTACTTCTTGCTGGTTATTGCTCTCTTGGTCTTCTTGTAGAGGGACAGTTCCTTCTCCTTGCTGGGACTCGGCGGCGCTTTCTTCACATGCAGGCCACGGCCATCCTCTGAGGATTCAGAGGGGGGTCCCAAGGAACGAATGCTCTCAGGACTTAGCTTCCCAGAGGAGGACCTGTGGAATGAAAAGAAGACAACAAACCAGTCAACTGCAGCACGGTCCAAGCCAAGAAATATGTATCTATATTTGGCCACAAAGACTCCTTAGCAGGAACCCACATGAACTGATTTATTCTTGAAACTTCTTAAGGACATTTATCTTGTTTCAATTATTCAAAAGAACATGTGGAGGAATGTTTCAAGAGGTGGATCAAAAATCCGAAAATTTAATCCAATGGATGTTCTTTGTCCTTTAACATGTTAGCAAATCTAGACCAGAGAAACTCAATATAACCTTTCAGTAATGATGTAACGAACTGTGAGATCTGCAGCGGAGGGCATGTGAGCCTGTTTTACTATGGGAACAGGCATTCAAATCTATGCCACTAATAGGTGCAGCACAGTATGACAGAGACAAGGTCAAGAGCAAAAAAAACAAAAAACTGATATCACATGACTGCAAAGTTGAAGCACAGAACCACGTGACCCTTAATGAATTCCGCACTGCTCTGTGGGAGTGTCACCTCTGGTGCTCCTGTGCAACTGCTCTGCCTGAGAGGTTTGCCAAAGGCGTGTGACTGCTGTGCATTAAGGACATGAGTCACAGTCGAGTCATGTGGGTGGGCATTTGGGCAATGGGAGGATAATCATCTGTGTCAGATCTCACCATGAGTCAGTATTGTCCATGAGCCACAACAAGCCTACTTGTTGCAGACTTCATAAAGCCTCCTTGAAATGTATTTTATATACTGCTATTTTATTGCTCATAATGAAACATGTTCTCTCTAAACACCTTCCTGAATGGAACGTTTGGGGATTACTGCACTTCAATTACGACAGGCCCTGCGCTCCTAGGTCATGTGGCCCATCTTAGTGGAACTGCATCTGGGTTTCACTCCGTTTTCTGGAGATGTCACTACTCAGCCTTCACCTGGATCTCATACTCTCCTGTTTATGCTGATTATTTTTCATATTTTTCATTTTAAAATATCTCTGTGACAAATACTAGACCTGATCATTTAACAACTTGTCAGCTGTCCTACTTGCTAACAATCTTATCGGAACAGATCAGTTGTAAATCCCAAAAACACACAGGGGGACTGCAAAAAAACTATACATGTAGTCTAATGCAAATTGTGAAGGACAAATTTATATGGATTTACTAACAACATTGTAAGTATCTTTGAATATGTCAGCATACAGAGTATGATAATACAGACTTAGAATGTGTTAAATTCCAAGTTGCACGGTCCCTGTAAAGAAAGACAGACCAATATTTCTATGGATATAAGTGAGGCAACCATAGGTTCCTCATAATGCCAAGAGAGTATTTGTGCCAAGAGACAAGGACCAAGTAGCAGGTACCATCCAGAAAACAAATGAGAAATCAGATGACGTGGTAAACCATAACAGTTTATTGAGACCAATAAAATACAATTTATGGCTGTAAGTTTACGGGTTTTTTGTGTCAATATTTGTGGTCTTTATGGCTGCATTGATGGGCCTTAGTTTCCAAGACAACCAGCTGTCGATGGACAACGAGGTCCTTTCTGCTACTTAAGCCAAACTGCAGGACACAGTGTCCTTCTTACTGCAATGTCTTCTTAACGGATTTGAGGTACAGTGCATGACAGTACAGAGGACAGACATCATCTGCCCTCCATGGATGTAAGGTAGCAAATACAGCAGTAAAAAGGTAAAGGACACTATTAAAGTGTCATATGACACCTGAAATACACAGTACAGATTATTAGAACCCACAGAGCGATCAGGAAAAACTGGACTAGATCTGGAATACTTTGAAACAGCATCTAATACATACAAAAGATATAGAAGCAGTTTTTTAAAAGCACCAAAATATTTTCCTTCCTTCCCTTTTTGATCAAGGAAATATAATATTTCTATTTCCGAACTATTGTGCAAGCTTTTCTATTTTATGCATTAAACACATTCAGTCAGTTTCATGATTGTCCATGCACACTAGCAGAAGAGTAAAATGCCCATTATCACTAAGAACAAGGTAAAAAAAAAGCCAAGGACATGATAAATTTAATGCGATATATAATAATACTAGTACTACTACTAATAATGATAGTAATAATAATAATAATACATTAGTACGGTGTATACAATACAAGTCCTGGGCATAGGAACATAACACTGAGTAACAGTAATGTATGGCACCAAAGTATATACTGTTAAATATAGTAAATAATGATTCTGAACTTCCAAGTCTTCTGATTGGCTGGCTAAAAAGAACATGAAATATTGTCATGGCAACGAGTAATGCAGAAGGTGATTGTTACTATAAGGGAAAATTGTATCCCCCAACCAACAAATCCAAAATGGGAATGACAAACAGCAAGGTTTGCAGGATGGTCGCATCAGCAAATGGAAAGCGTTGGTGCGGTCAAGCTCTGGTATGCAGCAGGGCGCTCGTCCCTGCAAGGCAGTGATTCTGGGGCCGCTTCGCAGTAAAAAATCTGGAAGAGCACGAGGTACACATGAGGTCATTCACAGGGCGGTTGAGCTTTTTTGCGTGCATGGTGGTAGGTCTTTCCTCACTTTGTCCCTCTTCGTGGATCCAAATGTCCCAAGTGCAGCAAAAATTTAGACTATCTGGGGGAAGGGATAGTGCAGTTTTCTCTGGAAATATCGCTGTTATGATATGAAAATGTGTGCTGCTGAGAAAAAAAATACATTTTGTTAATTTTCAGGGTCCACCCACAACTAGAGGCTATCACTTATCTGTATCCCAACACTTCCTTGGTGTGATCCATGGACAACAGATGTTTTAAATTGTCTTCAAGCACACCACGTCCTGTCACAATGGCTACGGTCTTCTGTGTAGTCAATGAATTCTCATAGGATATGGTTTAGACCCCGATGTTGAGGTTCAGTTGGTTCTACGTTATTGTCTGTACCTTCAGCCAAACCCCATGTTGGAAAGGTCAAAGATCTGTCAGAAAGACACTATGTTGGGTTGGTCAAAGTTCCCCTGCACCAAAGCAACTATGTCTTCCTTCTCCAGGATCCTTGAAATCACTTGTCATTAAAAGCTGCTTTTGATCAGTATAGCTATGACAAGGTCTTCAACATGACTTATTACGTAAAGTTTATGTGTGCCTATATCAGCGGGGATGAAGCTGAAATGTTGCTATGGTCAAGAAGAATGAGAGGCACCTGCTAGATACTCAAGATATGGGTTGTCTTGGGATATGGCGATAAGACGAATATAGTTTCCTAAGGCAATGGGTTGTCCTGGAGCAGCCTGCATTTATATGGAAGTTAAATTTCCTATCTATTGCATGCTTCAGCAGTCAAGCAGGCTGGTTCTATGCATCCAGCAGTGTAGCTGGCAACGAATGGACTTTGGTGTACTGTGCATTCCTACAAAGGCCTAGTTAATATTAATATCTTGTGTCACTGGATGCTTATCTGCAGAAATTACATTAGCAGCTAAATTGTAAAGGGATTCAAAGCAAAAATAAGAGATATGTTTAGTCTTGGGCAGAGAGTCATCATCCCTTCTGAAACCAATCCCCTCTGTTTACCCATACAGAGGAGAGAAGGCCAGTGGCCACACGTCGGAAAGCTGCGATTTCGCTCATTTACATCAAAAGACGGCCAAATGGAAAGTGTCTACAGCAGGCCCACCGGCGATGAAGCAGCCGCAATGATGGACTTTCCGAGCTGAGCAACAGGGAAGAGCTCAGGCTGTGGGGAGCGGCAGATGTGGAGGGAGCAGGGGAGTCGGGGTGGGGGGGGAGTAAAAGTATAGGCGGCCTGCCGTCGCCTTGAGTGGGGCCGCGAGGGCGATTAGCCCAGCGTCAGGCAGCCACGCCCAGCACCCGCACATGGAGCATTGCCGCCAAAGCCAGCACACACTGCTGAACAAGGTGCAGGCACTCACTGAGGACTGGTGGGCGGGGGCCTGTAGCTGCTGCCGTCTGGCCCCTCCCAGTAGGGCTCAATGCCAGGCAAAGGGGTTAGAGGAGTCCTGCGGCGAGAAACACAATAGAGATGGAGGAAGAGTTGACGGTCAATGAGGCTGTGCGTCCTTGAAATCAACACAGCAAAAGTCAGGTAGACAGGGGAGGGATAGAGAGAAAGGGAGAGAGAGAAGGAAGGAGGAAGGGAGGAAGAAGAGCAAGAGACACAAGAAAGATATAGCCAGTGCATGTCTGAATTGTGTTTATTAGTCATAGTGAATTATACATCATACATTTCACACGTGCACGGAGGATATTATCTCATGCAGCCAGGTCAGGATAAAACCGCAATATCACTTGCTGGGTATAATAGTCGTATACCTTTGTAACTACATGACTTTTGGTAGACATTTTTTAAACAAGTTTTTTTTGATTATATATATTATTATGCTACAGTTTGCTGGAAGAGACTTTGCACCTTGTTGTTGGGGAGACCATATAATTAAAAATTAAGAAAAAAAAAGCACGGTCACGAGCACGGCAGGTCTTGGAGACAAAGCCACTGCACCAAAAGTGTCCAGCATGCGAATGCAGGTCGCCGTCCGGCCCAGGCACGGCGGGAGCCGGAGGCAGCGATTCGGCATTCAGGAAAACATCAGTACGAGAACAAAGGAAATTAAGGAGCGCCACTGCTGGTGTAACCGTGATGAGGAAACGCCGATGGACTCGACGTTAAACATGCCACTCGGATTTTGACGGGATATTTTATGGGTCGGCTGTTGACTTTATGGCTGTCTGGTTAATATATCTGCTGAATTGTTAGCGTTGCATAGGGGAATTGACATACATAGGGATAAATAGCACAATTGTGAAGCAAACATTCAGATCCTCTATGCTTTGTAGCTGAGAACTGGTGTTTTTTTTTACAGCACCATACTGAAGTCACACTCATTAAGTTTTCGAGGAGATGTGCTATTAATAAACTGACTTTTGTATCGTAAAATACGCCAATATAGTAATACATTACTTTTTTTTTCCTAACAGTCACACCATTCAGACAATAAGTTTTGCATAATAAGAGCAATTACTATTAACTGTGGAAAAAAACAGACAAACAGGTTTCTATTTGATTTTTTTCTGTTTTTTTGTTTTTCCAAACAATGCCACGATAATTTGTTTCACCGTTAGATATCATTCCAGGACTGACAGTGGTTCTCCACAAAGTCACAATACTGTGTATTACATAGCTGATCATCACAGAGTGGAATACAGATTTACATAAACCGACACAAGTCCAAAAGTCATCAAAGGGTGAAGTTATTATAACTGGAAGAGGAAAGACACACATAAAAAGGAATTAAGTAGGCAAATATATATTTTAAAAAATGAAGGGATTTATGTATGGCTTGTAATACATAAATCCCTTCAACTTGCTTTTGTAATTTATTGTTTTTTTTTGGCTTTGGTTAGCAATTTAATGCTTTGTATAATTAATACTAATATATCGTTGTTTAAACTCTTTATCTTCAGCTGTGTCAGTGTACCATGGTAAACACCACCTGAAAGGTGCGTAACGGAGCCATGAAAGCATGGGGAAAAGCTGCAGCCAAGCAAGGAGGTAGGGTCATGTTGAGTAAAGCATGCATATTTACCATGGTAAACTTGGGAGGGTTGGGGTGGGAGACTGGACAGGTATCCAACACGTATGTGCCCAGGAGGTTCACTGTGAGCTCTGTGGCTGAATGTACCTCCCGTCACACAGAGTTACCAGACGTCAAATGTGGGGAATCAGATAGCAACAGGTTTACCCCTCCCCCCCATTACTAAAATGACTGGGCCTTCGGCCTTGCAATTGGGTCTGGTGTTATCTGGTACATGACCTTCTGAGCCGGAAGACACAAACGAGGGATCTGCTGCACTTAAATCCGGTTAAGCCCAGCTGGCGGTAAGGGAAGTGGGTTACCGTTTCACGAAGCCGCCGGAGACGCTGGCCCGGGTATGAAATGTACCCACGAGCGAGACCACGCGGCTTCGCGGGCCCATTGGGCCTCGGGCCTGACACTCACGTGTACCGTCTGTGATTCACTAGCGGGCCGCTTTTCAACCACTGGGTTTCGGTTGGGCTCTCTGCCATCCTGAACGCAGTCGGGGGACAAATCAGAGATCAGGTGGGGTTCAGTCAGGGGGCCGGGGATTCCTCCGCTTTCACGGGGCACTGACATCCTATGGACTGCCCTCTACTGTCTATCCAGGTAAGTTACACCGCATCACCTTCGACGTGTTTACAAATCACGGTGACATGCTACAGGTTCTCTGTCGAACTCAGAAACGTGAGCCGACCATTATATATTCACTCAGTTATGGCTTGTAAGTAATAATTTGCTAACACTAAAAGCATTCCCTGTGGTTAAAAGTGTAGAAAGTGGACAATTTCCTTAATCTCATGTGCATTTCAATATTTAACATGATCTTCAGCAGTGTTCCTCCACCTAGTCCTCAGAGACCCTCAGACAGTCCCTCCCAGCTCCCAGCACACCCGTGCCAGGTATTCAGTGTTTTTGATTATTTTGTTCGTTCTTGATTGTTTGGTTCAGGTGTGCTGGGAGCTGGGGGGGAGCAAAAATGTGGGCTGTCTGAGGGACCGAGTTGAGAAATACTGGTCTACAGGAACCAGTGAGTTCTTGAACAAATGCAGCCAGCCTCCATGGTGTGTGCATGGTGAAGGTGTGTGAGCAAGCCTGATAAATCAACAAAAGTCTCTAAAAAGCCACACCTACCTGTGAGAGACAATACATGGTGCTGTGACAAGGGATACCAGGCTACATGATATAACAGTTAAAGCAGCTGAAAAAACTGTATGTAAGATAAGCACAAACTGGCTTTTATATATAATATATAAATAGAAATATAGATATATAAAAAATAGTTATATGAATATACAATATTCTGGCACTCTTTCTCTCCCTCTTCCCATTTCCCTGTTTCATGCATCACTCTGTATAAGTGATGTATTAATCATTTGTTGCACACTCTTGCCAAGTGCTTTGGGGAGACTGTTGTGAAAGGCAGTATATAAAAATAAACTGAATTGAACTGAATATAAAAGTAGTATCGATCTGTACATTTCAGCTTTGTTATTGATAGTTTAGGGTATAGCACTCAACCACATTAACATACAGGAGGCCTCGCACAAGGTGGTGAGACTCCGAACTCAATAGTGTTTGGATTTGAAACAGAAAAGTAATTAACAGCAGGTGTAACCTTGGCCATGGGATCCATTCGCAGTAGAGACTTTAAATCAACATATCACACCTCAGAGATGCTGGCCTAATTCAACAATGTTAGCAAATCTAAGTCCACCCATTGATCCATTTGCTGAAACCACTTGTCCTGATCATGGGTTGCAGGGGGTTGGGAGCCTATCCTGGAGGCTATGGGGGCAAGGCAGGGAACAACCCAGGATGGGGGTGCCTACGCATTGAAGGGCACACTCACATACCAGTCATTCACACATGCACACCTATGGGCAATTTGGTATCTCCAATTAGCCTCAGTATGTTTTTGGACTGTGGGGGAAACCCCCCCCCGACAATGACGGCATGCAAACTCCACATACATGGAACCGTGGCGGAGACTCTGGACCCAGAGGTGTGACACGACAGTGCTAACCACTGAACCACTTTGCTCCCCCAGCTAAAACTTAATCATTAAAACTCTTTTTTTAAATTATATAATTATCATTATAGGATTGCCAGACACAACTGCTCAAGAAAAAAAAAGGTGAGATGAAACTAATTTAGAAAACCATCATATGTGAATTACTTTAATTTGTGTTCACAGTACTGATCAGTGATTTTATAACACCAAGGAAGTATTCACTAATAAATACCTATGGAAATGAGACATTTTGCACCAAAACATTCATCCTTTTTCTACACGGCTTATCCTGGACTGGGGGGTGCAATCTTATCCAGAAAGGGCCATTGTGTGTGCGGGTTTTCTCTGCAGTTCCCTAATTAGATTAGTAATTAAAGGACTGATTGGCTGAAGAGTCCTCACACCTGGGTTTGAACAGCTGACCTAAAGGTTATCCCAAAAACCT
>JAAGVU020000043.1:3726392-3739754 GCA_011763525.2 Mormyrus iriodes | reverse complement strand
ATATTTTTTTTTTTTTACAATGCATCACATGATAAAAGGGTGAGTGCATGAAAAACTGCCATTTTAAAATTTGACTTTAGCCAAGGACCACTCTAATGCAGGGGCATTTACAGGGGGCGGTCCCAAAGGGACGCTTGCCCTAGCTGAAAGCTGATTGGCCCCCAGAGTGCTCCTTCCCCTGTCACTCACTGATTCAAAACATATCATTGGCTCCTCTGATGCCCCCCCCATCTTAAAAAATCCTACAATCACCCTTGTCCGTGTGCGGGTCTGTGCGTTCGTTGGCGCGCCCTTCAGTGGTGACGGTTTGGGTTTGTGTGGGTGAAGGAACAGAAGGTGGTCTGTGTCACAGGTGCAGAGCTACCTTCATTCCGGGCTGCTTTCTGTCGGGGTTGTCGAACTACGTCGGGGAGATGCTCCTGGTGACGAGTCTGTAGGCTGCTAAAGGCCTGGCTCAGCTCTGTGGGCTCATGGACGGTGACAGCAGTCACCAGCCCCCAAAGCCATGCACCGCCCTCTTCCTGCACAGGCACAGCAACAGGGATCCCCTACTGTACTTCATCGTTATAGGGACCGGGAATTTCCCTCACAGCAGAGTGCTCGTCGAATTTTTCTGTTTCTCCTGAAATTTCCACAGCAGAGAAGTTGGTTAGGACTCTGTGCCCCTGATTGGAAGGTCATTGGTTCGAATCCCGGGGCAGGCAGATTGATGTCAGCATTGGGCCACTGAGCAAAGGCCCTTAACCGCTTTATCAGCTCCAGAGACACTGTCTGACCCTGCCCTCTGATCATGACTTGGACAAAAAGCATTTGCTAAATAAATACATTTTATGACATGAGCAAGTGTAATTTGAAGATGATATTTTGACAATAAACAACAGCACATGCTGTTATATAGACTGTCACAGATACCAGGGTTACGAGGTCACATGCTGAGTCCATCCAAAACACCAGTTTCACGGACAAGATTCCAAGATTCTACATGCATCCTTGAACAGACCTGAGCACATTAATTATTCTGTCCATTCCTGCAGTGCTGGATCAGGCGGGTTGCTCTTCACTGCTTGTGACACCTGCTTTCCTTGTGCGTTATCAGTAAACTGGCAGTGAACCACAATCGTCCCACGGCGAAGTGCCCGAGTAGATCACACAGATTTACGGAGCAAATGAATCCGCCAGTGAAGCGGCACTGACAGAAACCTCCAACAGGGGGCGCATATCGTCCTGTTTTAATGCTCTGCTCTAGGCCTTAGATTTAAACGTAATCACACCGCCACGGTCGGTCTTCTCCGCTCCCGTTTTCCGTTATAGTTTGGACCTCACCCAACGCTCGAAACACTGAGGATCGCCGGTGTCTTCAAGCAAAGTCTGCTGCCCAGCAGCAGGACAATTAAAATCACTCCCATATGCCACATCTGACTTCTGGGAAAACCACCGTGACCGGAAGAGTCTACTGTAACCTGCAGGAGCTCACACAGTGCGTCGGCACCTCTGTGGAGGGATTCTCCAGCATGTCTCCGCTGTCAAGCCAAGACAGATGGCACATAGTGGGTCAATGTGAGGATATTAGCCATTGGCAGGCAGTCTCCTGTTGTCCCTTACAGCACTAAAAATTGCAGACATTGTACTGCAGCCAGTGGCAACAGAAGCTAGCATGTAAGCAGCAGTACAGTGATTCCTTTCAAAGGAAATTCAATCAAAGCGTGGTTGAAAGAGGTACCTGATCTGCAAGAATTTAGCTGCTCTCCCTCACAGGAAAGTAAGGGCAGATACAGACTTAAAAGGAATGCAATATCTCAGTAGCCATCGATTTGATCTCCAGGCCGTCTCCTCCTGCCGATTGCATCTGCTCTCGCTCCAGTGCATCACACTGCAGATCGCATCTCTGTATTTGCATTCCTATATTTATGGGTCTTTAAAAAAAGCGCTTCCTTAGCATTTGTCGCATGTCTTGCGCTTCTCGGCAAATCATTCTCGCGTGCAGAAAATCAGATTGTCGGGGCAGAAGGCAGCACCATAATTCTGGTACTGTGGTGGGGTCAATTCTTCACAGCATTTACCCCAAAACTGCTAGAATACGGTTCCTGTTTTGAAATTAACTCTGGAATTACAAGGCGTGAAAGTATCCCCAGATTTATTGAAACACAACTATAATAGTATATATAATGCTAATGTAGTCTTCTGGTGTAGATGTACATTATTCTGTTTTACAGGAAAGTGCATAAATTGTGCGCATTGGTATGTGGCGTCTCAGTGTAATTTTTATGCCTGGATTCAGAGATAATTGAGGATGTAATAAGAATTATAAGAATGTTTCCAGCCACATTTGGAAGCCTGCGTGGCTGATGGAGCCTTTAATAGGTCTTAATCAATGGCTCAGTTGTATTACAGCTATTTCTCCATGGGCGAATGCGATGAAGTAAGAAAATAATTTGGACAATAAGTCACTTCCACCAGTTTTATCGTCACCAGGCTTCTGCGTACTGCTGTACTGATGCAGGTTTGTCCTTTGTTGGGGAAAAGAAGTCAGAATTATTGAAAAAGACTTTTTAAAAGAATCTGAGTAACTGCCAAGTGGCAGCTAGCACTAACATCTCCCATTATTTGCAGGTAGCACACAGATGCTAAGCACCTGAGTGAGAAGATGGACAAGAAAAAAGGTAAGATAATCTCCACTGATGCTGTCTGAGAACATTCTACCTTCTGGTCAATAAATTTAACATCTGCCGTATCTTTAAATTAATTTAAGCATTAAAAACAGCTTCCTGATAATTTTTTGCCCATCACAAATAGTTCTGTGTAGAATACATATTTTGTAAGAAAAAGCAGATATTAAAATAAGTTGATTTCTCAGTTTCAGAAAATGGCTTCTCCTCAAAGAGCTCTCAAGCCAGTAGCATGAGGAAGCAGCTGCCGTACACTGTGGAGACACCCTACGGGTACCAGCTGGACCTGGACTTCCTCAAATACGTGGAGGACATAGAGAGGGGCAAGACAATAAAAAAGATCCACATACATCGGAGAAACAAGGGGCCCAAGTTCAGCACATTGCCCCGTAACTTCAGCCTTCCTGCCACTAGCTACCAGTCTGGCTCCCAGCCTGATGTGTGGGCGTCCTCGGCCGGCCTTGGGTCCAGTGACAGGACCAAGGCTATGGAGGTCCAGCAGATCTTTGACTTCCAGGCTTCTGACAGCAGATCTGCAGCCTTCCCAAAGGCACAGAGGATTGGGTACACTTCCAGGAAGCCAATGGATGATGCCAGCATCAGAGCCTTTGACGAGCAGTCCCCAGGCTTTCCCGTCAGGCCACACCTGCTGAGAGCATCTAGCATGCCTGCTACCGTCCTTCAGAGAAAGAACTCAGAACTGGATGATCAAGAGCTCCAGGCTGCCTGGGAACCCAGTGACGAAAACAGCTCCTCTGAAAACGTGTTTTGTTCCAGCAGTGCAGGAGACAGCAGGAGTCCTTCACAGCAGGTTCACATTAAACTTCAGCAGCTACACATAGCCCTGCAAAGGATCAGAGAACTTGAGGAAGAAGTCCGAACCATCCCTGAACTGAAAGCCCAGATCCGTGCGCTGAAGGAAGAGAAAGAGCAGTGCCTTCTGAAACTTTCCCAGAACGTGCCATATCCAGAACCTGATTCCCAGAAACAGGCTACTGAGGTTAACAAGGCATCCAGCAGGGCAGACAGCATTGAAGCACAATTGGTTTCTCCTTCAGCATTCCAGGAAACTGATCACCGAAGTTCAGAATCTATACAGCAGGAACAAGGAGACGCCGAGATATCCTATAAGGATCCTTCAGCAGAAGAAGCAAAGCTATTAAAGGTAATGGTGGAAACCCAAGCAGAGCAGCAGGAAGAAGCAGGAGACACTGTTAGATTACAGGAAGTGACTGCAGCTGTGGCACAGGGCAGAAACATGGAGATGTTCACTACTGCATCACTGCAAGCAAAATTCGTAGCTCTTGAGCTGAAGTTTGCTGAATCCAACATGGAGCTTGAGAGAGTCAAAGCTATTTTAAGGGAACAAATGGAGGAGAACAGGATTATGAAAGAACGGCTAAGGCAGGAGGATGAGAAGAATATGGAGAAAGAAGGAGGAGACCAGAAATCTTGGGACACTCTGGAGACAAAGCCACCATCAGATAATCCTCCCATCTCTGAGGCACCAGGGAACACAAATTTAGAACATGAGGCTGTATCTGAAAAAGAAGTTTCAACTGAGGAGGAGTTTTGCTTGAGTGGAATGTCTAACAAGCGGTTCAAAGAACTGAAGACAACCAGCACACAGACAGACCCAACTGATACTCAAGATGCAGGTGTATCGGCGAATGTCCCCACGGCCGAGAAACTTGTGGAAGCCACCGTCGCCATGTGTGACATAGCAGTCGACACAGATTCTGAGGGGACGTCGTCAAGTGGACCTACTGCAGAAGAAATGGAGTCAGAGCGGGTCGAGGGAGGCCCTCTGGAAGCTGCATCTCAGCCTGAGGTGAACCCAGATTGCATGACAGAAGATCATAAAGAAGAGGCCCAACGTCAGGAAGAGAGTGAAGCAGTGACTTTGGAAGCCACCATCAGCCAATACGTGAACAAGATACAGGAGCTCCTGGAAGAGCAGTGGGCCTGCCTGCCCAGTGGGCCCTCAGAAAGCAGCCCCAAAGACCTGACCTCAAAAATCAGCTCCATCCAGGCCCAGCTAGTAAGCACAGTCAGTGCCCTCTCCTCTATCTGCTCTACGTCAGGACAGAACGCAGCATCCACAAAGGACGGAGGTATGGTACTTCCAACTGCCAGCTGGTTCTCGAAAGCTCTTACATGCAGAACAGATGCAGGTCTATCAAACCGCAAGCAACCCGATCAAACAGATGTTACTCGGCTTGGGTCAGACAGATTGAGCTTCTCTTAGCAGGTGCTTCAGCGACTCCAAAGCCTATTGATTTATGATCACAAGGGTAGCAACATATGTTACAAATTACATTGCCAAAGAGCTCCCAGGCATAAATTAAATATGTTGTTTTCCCAGCCTTGAATTTTGTGCTCTTATCTCAATCAAACAGAACTCAGACTCCGATTTCAAAGGCACATTATGTAACAATTGGATTATGAAATCCTGAACATTACATCTTAAATTCTATTAGTCTAGAACGCTTGGGTCAAATTACAGTCCTAATTAAAAGTAGAATCCATTACCTTGCCTGCAACCGCAGTACTGTAGCAGTTTCCAGTTTTTAGAATAGAATTACTTTAAAATAAACCACAATTCCTGTCTGCTACTTGCATTTTAAACAGATTTTGAGAAGTACAGTGAGCCCTTAAACTATTTACTCAAAGAGTTCTGAGTAAGCTGTGGAACATGAAAACACTGACGACTTTTTGTCTCCTCCATCACTGTCCAATGGGAACACAGATAGTAAACAAATTCTACTGCCTCTGGAAGGCATGGATACAATGTGGCACAAAGTCAAAGATCCACACCTGTTCTCCAGCTAATTTTGTGTGCAGCACCTGGGGAAGGCGGCCATATTGGCCTTTACTCTTCCCGAATACAGAATAGCATTCACCCCCTGCATCAGAGCACCGAGACCTGGCAATACTCAGAGGAGCCCCTCCCATGCAGGGAGGACATGCACTGGTCACGTCCATGTTTTTGTCCTCTACAATTAGATTTATTTGCATTTGAAAAGAAGAATATACATGAGACACTCTTTCTGCTTCCACAAGGTATACAGTTTTATGTCAAATTACACCTGATCGAGTCCCGTCCAAGGTCCTTAGTAAATTGAGAGATGCCTGAAAGTGGATGTAGTAGGATGTTAGAGGGTGTATTGCTTAGTGTAGCAGGTGCAAGAGAATGGGCAGTGCTATCAGCTGTATAATGATCCACTGTCCATATATAACATGTAATACGGTATGCATACAGTAATGCATATGTGATGGACAGCTACAATATTGAGATACGCCTGAATTGACTTGCATCTTGTGGTCCTGATCCGAAATGCAAATGCAAGTCAACGCAAGGGTGTATTTAATAAAATAAATAATAATAATAATTATTATTATTATAATAAAGGACATCCGGTCAATAACCTCCTCATTTCCAAGAATTCCTGCTCTGTGCTTCCAGAAACCATTCCCTTCACCGTCACGCAGATCGCTGTAATGCATCACGCGCTTCCCCTCTATATGCCAGGGGAGAGGCCCAGGCCAAAGTGAAGCCGTAGGGCACCATGCTGAGTGAGAGGCTCCTCCAGGCTTCACACCCAACTGCTCCATTACCTCCATCCTCTCTGCTTCAGCCCTCAGGTCAATAATGAAGAAGAACAGTAGCGCCGAGCAGCTCGGGAGCGGGGGTGCCAAGAAGAACCTCAAGTTCGTTGGCGTCAATGGGGGGTGAGACAGCCCGCTTGCTCCGTCCATCTATAACAACCTGAAGAAGCTCCGTCGTTGTCTACTACTTGTCCATATCTGTGTGCTCATTCTTTGCTTCCAGAGGGCAGTAGCTTCATGGCAAAGCTGGATATTAATCTGCAGAAATCCAGGTTAAGTGCTTTTCTTGAGGCAACAACAAGGGAACTTGAACCTACAACCTTACCTGAATCGGCAGATGGAGGCTTCAGCACATTGTCACACAACCCTGGGAATCTAGAAGTGTTTCATTCCTCTATATAATATGCCTCTATTCCACTTAACAGCTGGATTTCACCTTCAGGAAGATCTAAAAACTTGACACCAATATTTCAAACAGATATGCAGCCTGATATCAACACGCAGCAAAAGTGCCTTCATAATTTATATAAGACTGATAATTTGTATTAGTTTGGCATCTTGGCACCACTCACCACAGCAGTTAGCTAACAGTGGGAACCTGTCAAATTCCCACTATAAAAATACCAGGCTGTCAAATGGAATTATGAATCGGGATAGTGCCAGAGAGGCTTCGAGCAGTCTGTTGAAAGAGTTCCGATATCCTATAATTATGTGGGATTTTACCCCGACTCTGCTGGCTTTGGGAATCTGCTTTGGAGGAGAAGGGTGACATGGTCTTGACGTCAGCAACGTACACTTCACAGCCACAGTAAATACCTCAAACACGCAGGAGCCTGGGGGCCAGTGTCCGCGCTCCCGCTCACGCCACGCCGCGCGTTCACAGGCGCATTTGGGATTTAAGCAGACACTGCATTTGTAGTGTATTGACTCATGTACTAAATATTAGTTGAATATCTATGGATGAAGAGTGCTTTTTTATATTCTTCAATGTTACAGTCATCGAGTGAGATTTTGACCTTAGTAGCCTTCAAGTACAAGCAGGTGCTACATCCAGGATTTATCCACTTGTTGCCTTGTTCTTTGCCTGGTATCATCTGTTTATTAGTCTGTGTCCCTGTGTCCATCTCTGTCCAGGACATCCTGCCATCATCCAAATATTGCACCTTAGTAGAAAATTAACTGATTTAAAATCAGTTTTTGACAGTTGAACTGTTGCTTAAATTGTATTCCGCTGCATTGAGACTCCTATGGTCCTACTGGTGAGTAATTTTGACCAGTGATTACCAGTGGAGACCAGCTAATAAGTCTTTCTGTAATGAGTGCAGACAAACACAAACAATATTGTCTGTCTTTAAGAATTATTGGAGGTGGAATCACCTTTTGTTATTTTTGTGGCCAGGTATGAGACTACGTCCAGCGAGGATTCAAGCGAGGAGGAAAATGCAGAGGTGGACGTCTTTGAGTCTGAGGAGCAGAAAAAGGATGTAGATAAACAGAAGGAGCAGATCGGGGAGGCTGCAGAACCCAACGACACCATTACCCCCCCAAAACTCAGCACGGGCTCGCAGACAAAGCAGGCGGGCCGGTAAGACAATAGAGCCACACCCGTCAGATAGCCCTTGGTTGCTACACTAACAAACAGGAACAAGGACTTTTCCAGACGGTCTGGACTGCTGTGCTAACAGTTAGGCTAATGGCTGTTATGGTCATAATGGGTGACTATTCTGCTACAATAACAAAGCAGGAAAGGGCACCTTTGCTGATGGACAGCCGCTGCCACACTAATGGAGCAGGGAGGACGACATTGACGATAGCTACTAATAAATTGCCATTGCTCTCACTGCTAATGGATGGCCATCAAAGCAGGCTCTATCAAAGCAGCAAGGCGGCTATGCTATGCTAACAATGTCCAGCGGGTGCCATCAGGCCAAAGCTTCAAAGAACTCAATAACTACAGCTGCCAGCATTCAACTACTAATAGAAGTCTTTTAAAATCCCATTCCAGACCAATTACAGCTACACTAGCTATGTGAAGTAAAAGATTACGAACATTTTAATAATTCACGGTAACTATGAAGGGCAAGGTTCACTTTGGATAATTCATCTACATGCGGACCAGTATAACTGAACAAAGTTTAATCATGATGTTAATCTCATTGGATGCTCGCTGCATGATGCATCAGGGGAGAAGGTTCCAGAGCAGCCTCGAATCGTTCTAATTTTCAGTCAGTATTGACACTTATTTGCCAGGAGACAGACAGAGGAGATCTTTTGCACATCTGAGAGGGTTAGTGTGTTTCTGATTGTGGTCTGTCCTCTCAGGAAAGTGATGGATGAAAAATTCATGGCGGCTTGTCATCTCTTGAAAGATCGCCTGGAAGAGATGGACTCCCCTGACGAGGACATGGTACATGCTTACGCCGAACTGTATCATTATTATGGTTAATATTGAAGTAGCTTTTCGGCAATAAACTGAAATAAGTCCAGGTCAGCTGCTTTAGCTGTAAGGTACAATTCCAGTGTCCCTTCTGGCATTTGAAGCAACAAACACTTGTTTAAAATTGTTAAAAACTTTTAAACAAAAGGAGAACACAGCTAGGATAAATGTTCTCTTTGGTTCCATCACAGAGAGGTGATCAGTGATGGTGCTCCTGTTACCATCTTTGGGTCAAATCAGTACCTCAGTATAAACCCGTACACGGTTATTAACCGGGCCTTGTGCGCAACACAAACACATAAAACTGATTAATTCTGCCACTGATGCATGCTGGGAAGCTTGGACAGTTTTCGTCTCTCTTATGTAATAAGTGACCCTCCACTATGAAGTACAGCTTTTCTATGATGTACAGTAAATAAGGGTGCAAAATGATGTCACACATACAGAGCTTTGATTCCAGTCTGCTGGAATTTCCTTACTATAACAGACACACTGCTGGCTTGAGACTGTAAAGGCAAATGAACTGGTGGAAAAAGACAGTTTACGTTTTAGAGACTAAGACATAAATACAGTCTTTCCAAGCATAATATTATTTCCTCCATGTCCTGAGTAAGCAAGATTCTGGAATTGGTAATCAGCTTGATAAATAACACTGCAAAACTGATGATTCTACAGTGCAAGCTAAACTCCAGGAACACGGACTGCAGTGTGGAAATTCAGCTAATTCAGATTTAATAAAGATTAAGCCTGCTGTAAGGATTCCATGAAAATTTGTGATATGTATTTTTTTGTGAGTTTATTTTATTACCTTTCAGTGTGTCTGAATATTTCATATAGTCATAAAATGATTAAAGCAAATATCCTATTATCTAATAAATGTAATTCAGTTTTTGGTAATTTACCTAAGCATTTATCAAATGGTCGGTCAAATCAAATGGGGACAATTGTATTAAACTGGACCTGACAAGAACTGAAAATTCTGCAAGAAAAAGGGTGTTAATAGCCTGTCCGTGAGCATGCTCAGTGTTGTTCTGCCCTCTGCTGCCCCCCAGAGGCAAGTCCTGGCCACGCTGTACCAGGAGTGGTTCCGCGTGTCCAGCCGCAGGGCGTCGCGGGCAGAGACAGTGGCCCTGTATCTAGGCGAGATTGAGGGGGCCACACCCATGCTGCTCCACGTCATCGTCAACCTGGCCGACGGGAATGGAAACACCGCCCTGCACTACAGCGTATCCCATGGCAACTTCCACATCGTCAAGCTGCTGCTGGACACAGGTGCCGCAGGCCCAAACCCCACCCTTAGCCCGCCCACTACCGGCCCGTGAAACGCTGCAGTGCAGCCTCTGATCCCGGAAGGGTGATGCTGTTGTACCGGGTGCTTAATTTATATCTATCTGTGTTAATAATTAAAACCCCCAAACTATATATTTCATAGTGGATTTACAGAAGCCCCAGCCTCTCCTGTCTCCTGCTTCCGTGTGTAATGCTCACGTTAACAATGTGGGAACGTTGCACCATTTGGCCCTAATTTCAACACTATTCAAATCGACTTTTGAATATTCATGCGGGGGACTGTCCTTTGTTGCGGTGGTATAAGAGTTGTGAGAGGTGGTGTGATGTGCTCTCACCAGGCTTGTGCGAGGTGAACCAGCAGAACGAGGCGGGCTACTCCGCCATCATGCTGGCTGCGCTGGCCGTAGCCGACCTCCCCGAGGACGTGGGCGTGGCCATGCAGCTGATGAGACTGGGCGACGTCAACGCCCGTGCCGGCCAGGTACTCCCCGAGGACACCCCACATGCATTACTCCCGCGCTAATGCACGTCGGCTGGCAGTGGGGGTGGGTTTCAGCAGGTAAACAATCACGGCGACACTGATGTCTCTGCTCACTTGTCAGGCAGAACCCTGAAGCCTGACTGGAGGGCAGAGTAAATGATGATAAACTGTCTGAACCCTGAGTATCACTGCTCCTGTACGTTACTCAGCAATCCTGATCAATCCTCAGCAAAAGAACATGACTGACGCTCTCTGTGTGGGCAGTCTCCTGAGTGACACATCAATGCCTCAATCAGCTCTCAGCTCGTAGTGTAACAAAAACCTATTGGCACATGGGTGGGCAGAGCTTATATCCAGTGCCAGACGAATCTTTTACTTTACTTTACCTCTGGCGGCAGGGAGGACAGACGGCACTCATGCTGGCAGCGAGTCATGGCTGCGTGGCCATGGTACGCCCCCTATTGGATTGTGGGGCGGACCCCAACATGCGCGACCATAGCGGTGCCACCGCACTCATGTGCGCCTGCGAGCACGGCCACACGGACGTCGCCCGTGTGCTGCTGGAGCGTGCCCACTGTGACGCTGGCGTAATCGACGGCGTGAGTCACGTTGCATGCGCACAGATGGAGACACAAACACCATGAACTTCAGAAGTAGGGCACACATAATGCAACGTGGATGTGTCACGCCTGAGGGACATGCCTGACGTAAATTCCTCTAGTGAAATATCCCAGATGCTGAAATGAATACAGCAGAAAAAGAAATGCAATTTTTGATCTTTGACATACGTAAATGCCTCAGATCAGCCTAAATTCACCATTTTCTCCTTTTTATAATTCCCCGCAGTGCAAACACACGTCAGATTGGATGTAAAGATTAAATCCTCAGTTACATTACCTCGGTTTTATTCTATCTACTTATTTAGTTTATTTCTACTTATTTTTCTTAATTTGTGAATGCATGCACCAATACTGGCAAAACAATTTCCTAGAACATGCAGGTGTACCTGACCAATATGGTGAATTCTGATCCAAAGATAAATATCAGCGCCGCTTATTCTTGGTTTCGCTCCTGTTGTCACTTGTCTCTCTCCCTCCGTGGCCTCTCTCAGGACGGCAACACCGCGCTCTCTTTGGCAACAAAGGCGTCCCACTCGGAGATTGTTGACCTTCTGAGATCCCACACAGTCAGCAAGGCCCCGGACATCAGCGAGCCCCTCTGAACAGTCGTCTCATTTTCACCCCATGGAATAACAAGGCCTCCATTCAGATCATGTGGCACCGAGGCGAGCATTGCTAACCGTAAACAAAATACTCAACTATCTGTGGACATTCTGCTCGAGTAATTTGCATAGTCTGTTGTCCAATGAGAAATGGGCCCTTGTATGCCAATCAAAAAAAACAAAGACGGAAAATCAACTAGAGAGAGAGTGAGAGTGTGGATCTTTGACTCTGCTGTGGCACAGCAATTCGAGTTTTTATGCCTGATAATAGATCATTAGTCACACACAATAATCTCCTTTGAGCATAATGTTTATGTTTTTGTAACTGTCCCTGTGTTTACAGGATATTTATTGTAATATACTGTATATGCAAACAATCTAAAGGTTGTAAATGTTTATTATGCATTACATCGCTTTGGTTACCCCTCAATCATTTTCTTATGTCACGGAAAGCCATTCTTTTGCACCGAGGGTGCTTTATCTAACAGCTGTGTGGCGGCCTAACAAGCGAGCGAGGAAACAGGTCATTCCTGTGTGTTTTAAGGCCCACAATCACAAATGCTTCCAGTACGGGATTCAATAAAATCACTCAAATTCTGTGACCGTCCAGCTGTGGTTTATTTTTTGACAAGTCGAGGCTCTTATGTTCTGAAACAATGGACAGGACATCCTGTTGGGTTACTGGACACATGAGGCCAGCACGGGGAATTTTAAGTGAAACATCGAAAGTCAACTAGGGATGGGCTGAACTCGATCTCAGATTCTGTTCCTAGAGGCACAAAAGTCAGGTTATGTCTCAAAAAACGGAAGAATTCCTTTCATCCTTGAGGTACATTTTTAACCTTCCTCAGCTCTCTTGCAGTCTTCTGCACAGAGTGACTAGCGAGTGTGAAAGGTCAACACACACATGATAACTTTGATAAAATACACGGTCAGAAAAAAGGGTGAAAATGTGTACCTTTGCTTGGGGCTGTACCCTCATTCCCAAGGTACAAACAACATTAATGTACCCCCAATGGTACAAAAATGTTCATTTCTGTACCTTAAAAGGTACATTTACCTACAGCTAAGGGTACAATCGGCAGACCCTTCAGGATACAGCCCCAGTGCCAGGCAAAGGTACCAATTTTTACCCTTTTTTTCTGAGAGTGTAGTGTATTATTAATATGCCATGGTTTACTCCTTCAGAACAAACACATGAGTTGTAAGAATTTCAGACAATAGAATATTTTATCGTTTAATTTTATTGTAAATGAGAACTTAGACCTTATATTTCCTCCACGCTTAGGTCACTTTACATAGCTGGATGCGTTTAACCAGAAGTAATTTTACTAACTAATTGTATGGGGACTAGCATCTTCCCAGCTGTAGCTCCATGTGCAAAAGCACTAAGCTGCCATGGGGCGCCGGTCCCCCCTTTCCTGAAGATGTATAGGTGAGAGGGCCCAACTCTTACTTGCTCATACACGTTGCAGTACATAGCCAAATCCACCTCCTCGATTTCACAACGCACAAATACCCCTTTACCCAATAACGGTCCAAACTAATTTTGCGCCCTAGGCGAGCATCACCAGCGTTGCCCCCCCCACCCCTCCGTTATAGGCAAAGTGTAACTGGCTGGCAAGTCAGCGCCCCCTCATAAGTTAGCACCCTAGTC
>JAAGVU020000043.1:3708301-3726292 GCA_011763525.2 Mormyrus iriodes | reverse complement strand
TTGTTCTTTTCATATTAAGACACATTAACACCAACTAGTTTTAAGAATAGTGGAATGTTACACTTTTTTTCTTCCTCTGTTTGAAACTTGCCCACTACAATGCCATTTGGTAGTTCTTTTGGGTCTAAACGGCACAATGACGTTGCAGAGAAGCTCGTTAATTACCATGAATGACCGCTGTTCCAGTGCTGAAAAGCAGGACATACTTGGCCCATAAGCACTAAACCACAGTAAACTGTTAAACTATTATTCTCATCACTGCCGATTATTGGCTGCTTTGCATCAAATTCCAATGGTCGTCGATTCTATCTGCGCACATTATTGACCAACTTGCCGAATTGTGATAATTGTATCCTCACGTAAAAGCATTAAGTTATACACAAAGGAACGCGTGCTCACAGTTATTGGGAAGAAATGTCTAAAGAGTAACCAGATAATGGTTGCATTTATTTGCTTTTGAACTAAAAACTTCATTCATTAATTAATTTCCAAAAAATAGCAATGTCTTTATGTTACGCCTGGCCACACACACTGGGATGAATGAGCATCACTTTCTGCGACAGCCCAGTCGATGGAAGTGTCAGCTAGCAAAGGTGATAAACTGTCAGACCTTAAATAATCTGTTAATAAACAGACCTTTAATAAACTGCATTAAGAGTCAGGTGAAAGCGCAGGAGCCCCCCCCTCCCGGTACTTTGAGTTTCATCATGCTGGGAAATGCCTGAAGGGCGCTCAATACTCCTAATGCAGATGCACGACTGCTGGACAGAAAGCATTACACGCGTGGGGTTTTCAAGCGCTCATGATTTAACTATGAATAATTTCCCCCAACTGAGCAGGTGCTTTACAGATGGTGACATATCTTACGGCAGTGGCTCGATTAGATTTATTACCATAAAAAGTTTGATGTAAAATGGGGAAATTTTGTTATCTTTAAGACAAAAACACACCTTTGGTGTTGTGCTTGCACCTTGGAGGATGTAACGCAATCCGTTATCCGGTTAGCTGAGTAACTGAACTCCGCATTATTCACACTGCACCAGTGTACTTCAGGGTTTCCGAACAGAAATTCAACACACAATGACAATGTCTAGGCACGCAAAAAAAAGATGATATACTGATTTTATGAAAACGGCTATCTTGCTCTTGGAAATTCACAAGGATACCTAATGCTCTGTTGAATTAACCTAAAACTGTTGTTTCATTCCAAATAATAACTACCCTATTTGTAAAAAAAAAAAAAAAAAAACTGCTTTTACACCCATCTATATCAATTCCACAGACTAGCCTCCGTTTGTGTTCGGATTATGATTTAGTTTACTTCACACACCTGTATATGATTTACCTGTCCATACGTTTAGCACGTCGTAGGTACATGAAAATGAGATGAATGATAGACCTTTATAGTCGTTCCATGTTTAATGTGCACAGACCTCAAGACAAACACAGCTGATGGTATTTTGTGCTGCGAAATTCTTAATTGCTTTTTTTCTACATTTATACTGCTGTGTAATTACATACCACATGCAAACAACAATTATTTATGTGGCTCTCTGCTCGTTTACTTGAGCACGTATAATAGCTTCTGTATAATTATTCCCTGAGCTTTCTCAATGTCTAATGCAGTTCAGTTCCATTGTTGTTTCCGAGCATTTAACCATACCGTCCATCAGAGGGCGCCGTTACACCAGTCCAGTCTGGCTTCCTTTGTTGTCCGTGTGAAGCAGTTCAGAGCACCAGTCTAGGGACAAGAAGCATTATTGTGACAACACATGTATGTTATTCACAGTATATTTGGTCAAGACATTAATAGAACACATTTTAAATGTATCTGTTCAAAGTTAATTTTCCAAGCTAGGCTTTTTAAAGTAGAAATCAGCTTACCCTGCTACATACCCCACCCCCCCACACCCACTTTCTGATTCCGACTGGCTGCAAGATGTGTGCATGTGGAGTTTCATGGTAAAGTTACACGCTCCTAATCATAATGCAAATTAAAACCAATTTGGCCTTCTCTGTCTCACTGCACCGGGGCTGTCAGCAGTGCACGGCGGCCCAGCGGAACAGCAACTCAGAACCGGTCCCTTTAAGTCTGAAATCAAAGAGGTCATTTAATTCCAGAGAGAGAGACGCAGACGGCACATTTGTGACACTCAGGACACCTGTGCCCCACACTGGGGGCCACCCTGCAGGGATTCAAGCGCCACACCAGGCGAGCAGAAAACCCATCAGGAGAAAATGCCAAATCAGCAACCTTACCGCGGCGGCCACATTAATGGCAGATCCTGAAAGGCAGGAGGAGGGACATCCAGCAACACAGGCTGATTATTCAGCATTTCAGTAGCGAAGCCCATGGTGGATAAAAGACAAGGAACTCATTACTTTTCTATGATTTTATATATCAATATAGATATTTATCAACAGTTCGTATTCATTGAGACATGAGTGAGACCGTTTTGGCATACACAGACATTTCATGTAGATACAGAGGTTGGGACAAACCCCCCCCCATGTGTTTAAAAGTGTAAACAAGGCACCAATAAATTAAATAATACCTCTGCATACACATGAATCTACTGTGTTAAATGGAGTAAAACAGTATCCACACACTTAGCTTAGCTTTAAAGAAAAAAAAACCAAAGTAAAAGAAAAAAAAAAACCAAATACTTTGGCAAATTCATTTTATGTTACAGTCAAGTAGTACAGAAATTCTAATGGCCATGTGTACAAGTTATTTCATGTACGGTCTACACTTCGGTCTAGAATCTTATATACACATTTGCCTTTACAGAAACATTTAAAACCTTATCAAAATTTCCGCTGTATGAAAACATATTTACAAATCAGGATTTAAAACCATTTTACAATGATAAACGTTCATGTTACTGTCCCATGTTCACACTTACACAGTGTAGTGGGTGTCTTAAAAGGTTTCTGTGCAACAATCGCCATAAAAAATGGTTCCTTTACAGAGGAGTAATTGACCAGTTTCCCACCCCCGCCAGCCTACCATAAACCCTTGTATATACTGACACAAAAAAACACAAAAATATATGATCTTTTTCTAACCAAGTAACACACAATAAAAACATATCAACATGACATGAACATTACAACTGACGTCAGAAAATGGACAGTAATGAAACTCTGGGCCCACTTTAAGAGCAGGAACGCCCACATAGGAAATACATAGGGTGAGTGGGTGCTGGGATACAAAGAGAGGCCACGGATTGGCCTAGCCATCCAAACACCCGTCAACCGACCAATGAGCTCTGGCCCTTTTAAGACGCCTGACCTTTCAATAATGAGGAGCTAAGCAGGACAGATGTCAGGGTCACAGTGAAGGGTGAGATGGCAGAGCAGTCAAACTCCCATTTAAATTGACCAGTAATTCCTGTTCCAGGGTCACTGAGCAGACAGCGCTGCAGCACACGGGCTTATCCCGCGAGACAGAAACGATCCCCTTTCGTGCGTTTAGCAGACAGGTTTCCGAATTTCCTAGAGCCGGCAGTTCAAGTATCACTCTAGCCACCGGGGGCCCTTTGTGTCTGGCTCTGAGGTCTCATAGCAATACGAACAGTGGGCTGTTTCTTAATCGGCGGACCTCCGCAAGAGAGCACCGGAGGCCACCGCTAATTAGACCTTGCATACACAGGAAAAGGTAAGTTTGTGATTTAAAAAGGTTACTGGACTTTGGTACCTGGTTATGTCGGACGCTTTATGGTAGTCGCTGCATCTGCTTTAACTTCTATAGTCCCCAGATACTGTCCATCTCCAACACAAACTCAATTACGGCAGGCAGATGGAGGCTGAGGAGGGCCAGGATGCATGAAAGTTTCACCTCAGATGGCTTTGGTCGTTCTCTGATAGACAAGAGGCCATCTGCACACCATTACACTTATGCTAATAGGGCATTCCCTCGGGTGACCAGAGGTGGCACTCTTGTTCGATCTGGCAGAGAGGCACGATCCAATCAGAGACATTTAAACACTTAACGGGCAAGGAGCCATTTCCATGACTCATGCTACCTGTCACGCACTAAGGATGCTGTTATTCATGCACCCCACACTCTGAGCAAACGTGCCAATTACGTGTGGGATCCGTGCGAGGACCGCCCACCTGCCGCAGCCTGTGCGCCCATACATCAAACAGATGGAGCAAAGCAAAACTGAAAGCTCACTCAAAATCAGCCGCAGGCCCCTGTAACAAAAACACGAAGGAACGCTTATTTGAATGATAAACAAATCTCTGCAGATGACGACCACCATAGTCTCTTCACATTATTCCTTCCGTCTGTTATGCATGTTCTCCATCTTGACCTACTGGATTCAGGCATGGAGGGAAAAAGGTGAATGAGCACATGGTACGTGTGAGAGAAAGGTGGAGGTGTGGCCTCTTCAGTTGGCCAGATGGTCATGTGACCCGGTTCATTTGTATTTGATTAGATAACTGTCCCTCTGTCCACAAACTGTGTTAATGTGTTTCAGTCTCACTCAAGATGACTTGTGTTCTACACACCCAGGTTCCATTTCCTGTTTAACCTCAAACCTGTTGGCCCCCAATAAACCTGTGTTTCTCAGCCAAGTCCCCATGCTATGTGATTGGTTGCCATCACAACTAGAGATGTCATTCTTGCTCTTATGTAGTCAAACAAGAATGTGAAATCCTACTGTTCATTTTTCCCAATAGTGATGCAGGCAGGGGCAATTGCTCATCTCACTAGCCTCGCCAGTCCTTGTTAACAGTGCCACTTCCTGACAAGGATGTCCTACACATGGGCTGGGGAGCAACAGGTTTCAGATGAGTGGGTGGATTCCGCCACATTCAGACAGCATAGGTAATATATCTACATTAAAATAAGAGATCGAACACATACGAAATATTTCTATATGTTAAAAACACTGCACTAAACATATAAAGTATAAGAAATACTGTCAAAAATATTTTTTCTTAAAAAATGGTATGCTTGTATCATATATTGAAAAAGTCAATGTACAATACAGGCACAATATTGCATATATGAAAATGCAAAATACTAGTATACACTTTAACGTAGTGAGTAACACCTTAAATCACAACACATTGCTTTCACTGGGTAGCATCAGCATTCTCTCTTTTAATATGTAATCTTTTGCATTTCGCCCTCATTGCGGATTTCACCTTAAAAGATATTACTTCTGTAAGGCTTGTCTCTAGTCGCCTTTTTCATTCTGATCCTTTGTCCGGAGGTTAATCGGCCTCCATAACAGTACAAATAATTCAGAAGCTCCCACGAAAGCGCTGCGTTTCATTCAGTTAGATATTAAACCTCCTTATCGGCTACTCAGCCTGAAAGCCCCAAAGCAGACAGACAGACGCTGCAGATTCCACTACGACGACGCCCTTTCTGACACTTCGGCGCGGCACCTTGCTGTTTCCAGATCAGTCACCTGCATGGGAAAAGTCACAGCTAGTGCCACTGTGCTGACCTCGGAGCACAAAGCATTGTGGAAGCAGAGTTCCCGCGCTGGAGAACACAGCCAAGGTAACCAGCCTTCCTCCAGAGTAACATACCAAAATCTCGCCCCGAAAATACCTTTTTCTTCTGTAGTCGTGTCTCTCAGCCTTGCTGAACATTTATATTTATACTTCACTGACACATTGAACTGACTATAAATTCAAGTGAGGACAGTAGAGCATGCTGGGTAAAGTGATTTCTGGTGAGCAGCGAGCTTAAATGTTATTGAATAGCTGAACCCCAGTTCTACTTAAGCAGACAATGACATTTCAGATAGCCAACATCAGCAAAAGACTGACCCAAGCGCCCCCTAGAGGGCACACAGGAAGTGTTAATACATACTAAAAATGCTGCCAGTAATTTTGTCAGTCATGGCAGCTGGCACAATGTGACATTAAACTAGCCAAAACCAGCCCATTGTGTCGACAGCCTTGGATCGAGGGTAAGCCATGTTTTTTGTTCCTTGCCATGCTAACTCCCAAAATGCACGAGACTGCAGGTAGCCAGCCTGACAGCCTTTTTGCCAGCGGGGACGCTGGGCAGCGGGACACAGGCCAAGAAGCCGGTTTGGCTCGTGGGGGCACTTGACAGCGCAGCCCAGTCAGCTCCAGCATCTTTGCTGTGTAGGAGCTGACTTAGAATCACACTGCAGGAATCAGCTAACACCCAGGAGCAATTTTAGAAGATATTTCAGAAAGAAAGACGAAGGGAACTGCGGACTGCGGCATCCCTGAATGCGTGGGAATGATGTCATCACAGACTGTCCCATTTTTCATGGCGCCGTCCGTGTTTCTCTGCAGATGAGGCTAGGGCCCGGAGTCGAACAGAAAGGCTGGAAGGTGACTCTGGATGAACGAAGGCCTGTCATACGCGACATGAGAGAACGAGGCGAGTACCAGCGCTGAAATGCATCCATCTGTGACCGTCATCAAAAATAACACTCTGATTGTTCCCAAACTCTGTGTAAAAAAAAAAAGTCAAGCTAGAAGATTAGGTAAGATTCCGCGAATCACCGAGCACGGGGCTAGACCGGACGTGACCCGCATCGCCAACGGCGCAACGGGTCGTGTGCGTGTGCCAGAGCAGCTGTCCCTTCCTGGCCAAAGCCTCACTTGGTACCAGAGAGTGCCGGCTGTCCCGCGTACCAGTGGGTCCCCGGGTCAGGCATACTGCTGCCCCCTAATGGCAGTGCAATGAAGGGCTGACAAACTCCGCCGGCGACGCCCCCACCCCCGCCGCTGCCCGCTGCCAGGGCTGGGTACACGTGGCCCAGCGACTCGGTCCGGCCGATGTGGATCTCGTCCTCCTCCCCCTCAGCACTCTTCCGATACACAGGGTTGTCGAAGTTCATGCTCTTCGTGTTCCTCCTCCGCCAGTTGCGCCAAATCAGGTAGCCACCACTGCACAGGAGGCCAGCAACCACTGTGGCAACGACAGGAACTACATGAGTTTAACACACAGCCCACCAGCGGGGCGGAGCATTTAGACAAGCCAATCTAGAGAGGACACATCATGACGTATGCATCCAGGGGGTGGGGCAAGCACATTTAAGAGGCATACTTATGAGGGTTGAGTCCCTCCAATGGCAAACTAGAATCTTTATCCATCCATCATCCATCCTCTAACAGCTTATCTTGCTCTGGATTGTGGGTAGAATCTTCATTTGAGATTCAATTTAATTGGCCAAATTGGAGGATGAGTTGCATTCCACAGGCTGCAGCGAGATGAACTATTTTGACTGTGGGGATAGGCCAGTGGGGGCACAAAAAGGTAAAGCGATGCTCACACTGGAAAGAGGCACCAGTGTGATACCACAGCCAGGTTCAGAATTCAGCCTGCCTGACCATAGTAGCGTGTAATGACTCTCTGCCACCCCCTGCTGAGGGGCCCCGCACTGACTGGCCGACCGCTCTGGCTGGCAAACAAACCGGAATGTTTCATCGCCCTAAATTATTGGTTTAATGCTGAGTGTCATGAAAGGCTTCAGTGGACAATTACTGCAGACAGTTTGGGGTGAGATGTCAGAAAAAAATTAACTATTTCAGAGACAAAAAGAGGGGAGTTGAAAAGTAGGTTTTCAGCGCTGAAACCCCACGGGCGTCCCACCTCCCATCACATGCAGATGATGATGAGAAATTAACCAGTGTCATCATCACTGAAGAGTAGTCAGGCTTTCAGGTGGGAATCTCCCTTGTATGGAGCTGCTCTCTTAATCCGCTCGCACCAGTGAGCAGCGAAACAAATAATTTTCCTTAAAATCCGGGTAACGTGATCTCAGTGCAGATGAATCCCGGTACAGACAAAGCTGCCCTAATCCTGTTACTTCAGACACTGCGGCTTAACGGGACATGAATAATAAGCAAGAGCACCAGGCCGAGGACTGGGGGTGGGGGGGCTTCTTTGTTTTTGCACCTACCTATGGGGATGATGATGCTCAACGCTGCCACCACCTGGTTGCCAAGGAGAAAGTGTTCATTCCCGGCTGGAAAGAGAGGGGTATTTTAGTGGTTCGAGCAGAGGAAGGGCCTGTCAGTCACTCAACAGGACAGCGGGCAGAATGTACCCTCCAGGAATGTATTAGCATGTGCTGTATGGCTTACCCTGCTTAAAAAGCACCTTCAACGCTACAATAAGGGAACACGTACCACGGATTAAAACCCTGTTCTGCTGAAGCTGTTAGATCGCAGTCTCTTTTTTTTAATGTTCTACGCCGTGCTGTTACAGATCACTGATTGGGAGCCGCCCTGTGGGGAAGTGATAGCCAGCAGCGTGCCGGCTCCTGAAAGCGGGTCCTTTGGATGCAGAAATCGCACGCAAGGAGTCCAATTAGTGTCAGGAGCGATAGACGGCATGTTAAAAATAGCAGTGATGGAGTCTGAGAACAAAGTCTCATGACTGACCCTTAGACTACAAGGCATGGGGGGGGGTAAACCCCACACGGCATAGCGAGTATTTACCCATCATCCTTGGCACCGTCTTTGCGTACAACCAAAGCTTCTGAGAGGGGAGCTCTGAATTACAGGCATATACAGAAAGCCAGCTGGATGCAGCAACTGGAGAGGGGAGTGTATTAAAAATGCATTACAGAAGAATAGCGTCCATTTCCCCTGAAAGGCAGAGGGACGCTCGTGGCCGTAATTAGCCAAGCCACGCTCCGTGAGACACCTGCTCGACAAAGGGGAAAATCGCCAGGCTCCTTCAAAGGCAGCCGCTCCTCAGGGCGATCTTAACAAGCTGTAACGAGGGGGTGTGACGGGAACTGCCGGGGGGGCTGCTCGCCGCAGACGGGAACCGTACCCCATAAATCACTGGGGGCTGCGTGTCACTGCAAGATCGCCTTTGGATCGCCATGCTCCTCGCCTGCAAAAGCTGGTTATTGCATGTCAGGTGACCTTTAAGTGGAGGTGACAGATCACAGCTCGCAAGGAGAGATGTGAGGATCTCACGCTTCGGGGGATGACGCCATTGTAATATTTTTCGTATTTTGGGCCCAGACATTTGGAGATTTAACACAGCGAGGTTGCCTCGGAGCGTAACCATAGGCAAGATCTTCATTGATTTTCATGATACTGATGGAGGCTTTACAGATTCATCATTAAGCCCACGCTGCTTTAAAATTCACTCTTACGGTCACCTTTCAGCCCATAAGATCCATGATCGTGGTGCTGTCCAATCTCAAGCTGATGCTCCACATTACTACATCATTATTACTACAACTTCCCTCTGGCACCCTCTATAGGTCACAGCCAGCACCACACATTCATCACACCCATTCGCTTATTCTGTTACTGCAGCAGTTTATCATCCTCCATCCTCCTGCTGGAGTCTGCAGATTTCTATAAGTAGAATTAATTTGTTTTTCTAGTAGATTTATTTGCATTATTACCAATGCACTGATGTTTCGCTTATAAACAGTAGCTTTTATTATGTGTGAGGTGAGCCGGCCGGCTGCCTGCTTACAGTGGTGGGACATGTTGGTGTTCTCCCCCAGGGTGCCATCAGGCTGGATGCCAGGAGAGGGCCGCAGGGCCGTGGGGGCCGTCCTGCTGCCCGGGCCGGCAGGCCAGGGAGCTGTCCTGTAAGTGGAGGACTCCGGGGACACGAACGCCTTTGTGGCTGCAGGGGCTGCTGCTGTAGTAGATGTGCCAGTCGAGATGGCGGGGGTGCGCCTAGGGACAACGGGTGTCGTTTTGGATTTGATGGCTGGTGAAACTGGAAGAGAAGGAAGCCAGTCGAAAATGATTGGGGCACGGACTTAAGACAGATGTACTGTCCAGGAACGATCCTAGCCCTTAAGACAGGTGGACTGATGGATGGACGGACAGACGGACCTCACATGACCCTGACATTTGTCTATACATATTTATTATTTGTTTCAGGTTGCCAGATATTCCAGGTCACTCCAGTGCCACCACTCCAGTGCCACCACTCCAGTGGGACAGGAGCAGACAGCCAGCCAGCATGGCTGGGGAAATGAGGCAGGGGGCAGAGGGAGCAGTATTCCTTGTAATGTTGACCTTAAAAACACAGCTACTGTCAGCTTAGTGCCCTGAACCGATTTCTCTTCTCGGGATTCATGCTACTGCATTGTGTACTGAGTGGCCAAAGGGAGGCGTGGCCTGCAAACCGTCGCCATAAGCAGCTTAACCAATCAGGACGGAGGGGAAGTGGCTCACCTGGCAAACACTTCCGCATATCTGGGCCCAGCTCCTTCCCATCAGGGCATGCGCAGGTGTACTTGGGGGAGTGGTCAGTAATTTTGGGGGCTTTCAGACACAGGTACTCGCACCCTCCATTGGGAACACCCCCCATGTTACAGCTGTCTGGTGCTGTGGGGTCAGAAACACACACACACACACACACACACACACACACACACACAAACAGACACAGTTAATTTAACTAAAACACACAGTTTAAATAATTATAGGTTAAAATTCTGTTCAGTCCATGTCTTGTGAGTTATTTTACTTGACGTACAAAAGCATACATGACCATATATTCTTAAAACAGACATGAGTCATGCTTTCAGTCTTAAGAACAAACAGTTTGAGTACAGCCCCATCACAGACTCCGCTGTTGTGGTGCCGTGCTATCATAAACCCCATATGAATCTTCCTTTAAGACCAGCGGAAAGTGAAAAAGAGATATTACTGTTCCCCACACAGCTTGAGAGAGATATCACACATTGGTTTCAGAACTCCACTACTTCAAGAATCAAGACAAAAAAAATGTTTTAAACCCAGCGAACTTCCTGGTCGTGTCTCACAAAGGCCTCAAGCAACAAAGGCTTTTAGTTCCCCATGAGAGGTAGACACGCCGGTATAAAGCTCTACCCGGGCAGGATTCAGTTTCATATTAGGGAATAATTCATTTTGGTTTCTTTAAAAATTACATCTTCTGTCTGACAAAGCGCATACAAAGAAAACCACTGGGCTGCTCATGAACAATTCATGCAGTGATATTTGAACACAGCACGTTTTTCCACGGCCACGTTAATTGACACACTTTTCACTGCAGTGTCTGTTTCCTTCTCCTGCTGCTCACCTCTCCAGCGCCGATACTGTTTTGTCTGCTTCCGGTCAAACTGCACCACAAAGGAGCCATTAGTTACCTGAACTGTCACCTTGTTTTTACTGAGTAACTGCACATGTAGGAACAGGGGAGGAAAAACACTCACACAGACGCATGCACTACACAGCACGCACATACACACACACACGCACGCACGTACATGCATGCACACACACACGCGCACGCACAAACGCACACACGCACGTACGTACACACACACACACACATACACGTCTTTCACAAGCATAAGTGTTTATACTCACGTACACACAGCCTCTCCCTGCCCCACATGAATGCAGACAGGCTTGCAAAGATCCCTCTTTTTTACCTGGAAGCTTCAGCATGTTGTCAGAATCTTGCTACCCCACCCCCCCCCATAGTGATATGGTGTCACTTCCTGTTTAGAACCCATTTAGCAGCCATAGCAGCCAATAAGAGGTCATGACTGTGTGAGCCAGGTGCCCAAAACCTGTCGATCTGTCTTCGCAGCTCCCCCAGCCTCATTAAAATTGATTTATTTGTAACATGGCCACCAAACAGTCAGCCTTCATTCCTGTTTCCTTGAAGGAGGTGGGGAGCCGCGGAATGCGCCAGAGGCCCGAGCGACTGACCTTTGGGCTGCCGCAGCTCATGAAACACCACGATGTCGTGTGGGTTGTTCAGGTGTTCGGCCAGTGTGGCCACGTCGCTGCCTGTCAGACGGTTGGCGCTGAAAATGGCATCTCTCTGCAGGTCGGTCCAGTACAGCCTGTCCTGCAGGCCAACAGTCAACCTGTCGATCAGTGGCATTCAGAACAAGCCACTGATAGTCCACCATAAACACCCAGAAGGTTCTTTCAGGGATTTGAGGGTCACAGTCATGTGATTTGCCTGGATGCAGACTGTACAGCCTAGAATACCTGGCTGCCTGGCAGGTTAGACGTCTAAATTCCAGGCTTTCTGGGCTTATTTTCAGTTTGCAAGCTACAGTATTTATTTATTCTTCCCCCATTGCCCTCTAACAACACCTTGGACAGAAGCAGACATATCTGGTTGCCTTGGAAACTAAAAAAAAACAGGTAAGCTATAAGGAAAACCCAGCCCTGTCATCATGTCAGCCGGTGTGTAAAGCATGGCTCTGTCACGGCGCCCCTTGCCTCACCAGCCGGCGTGACTGCCCATATGGCTGTACCCCAAAGCTCCCCCACACGCCCCAGCCTGTATTTCATCACTAAGTGGTAACCTTTCGAAGCACCTCAGTTAATTAATCATTCTTGCATTAATATGGCATAAATAAATCCTCTGAGCAGCGTAAGAATCCCCGGGCGACACAGAGCTGTGTCTGGGAACGAGCAGCTTTACCTGTTCATGGAGGGATACTTTTAACAAATGATCTATCCACAGGGGGCATCGATTCAGCTAGCAAAAATACAACAGCCGTTCCCATTCTGGGATCTAAACCCGCGATGTTTGGGTGACCGATCTAGCTTCTCGGCTACATCACAGGTGGTGTATCAGGTCCAGTCTTGCCTAATATTCCTGTATTTCTCGAGGCTGAAGCAGTAGACGATGGGGGAACACGCAGGAGGCGGGGAGCCTGGGATGGGGGCACAGGGTGCTGGCTGGGCAGCCCCAAAAAGGCCGCTAGCTCCACGATAAACCCAAGATGAGTCACCCCACCGCAGCAGGTTCTGACTGCCTGGCTGGGAGAAAATAAAAACACAGCAGGCTCTGTAATGTCATTAGCAGCAGCCTTGAGCCCTCAGCCACCTTCTCCCAAGGCGTGCGGCATAACGCAGTGACAGGAATGCTAAAATCCCTCGGCACTGGTGTATGAACATTCGGGAGGGGAGCGGGGGGGCTCCAGCAATCCCAGGATGCGCTCCACACTCTCCGTAAATAAGCAGTCAAATAACCCAGGCGGCATGTAAATATGAAATATCTGGAGCCGTAAAGGTTATGTCAGCATCAGGTTCCTGTCACAGCAAGAGGAAGGTTTAAAAACCAGGCTCTGCCGCGTCTGATCCCACAGGGGTCACTCAGCCCTCCAGTGAATGTGCCAAGATTTGATGGCTTCCGTAAATATTCCTGCGTAAAAGTATAGAAATGAAGGCTTCATATTCTGTTCAACTTTGAGGTTGGGGGGGGAGGGAATCACAGGATCACATGAGATCAAACCCTGAAAGGGCACCACATGCTTTGTGCTGTCCGGCTTCTCCACACCGTGTGTCTCGACCCTACTTCGGTGGACCGCGCTGGTCGCTTACTGCTTACCTCAAACACGGTCAGAGCGAAGGGGTGACTCAGCTGGTCTGCCGAGGACAGCAGCACCTTCCTGTTGGCGCCCGTGAAGTCGATGCTTGAGATGAGGTGGAGTTTGGAGTCCACCCAGTATAAGCGTCTGTTGGGCAAGTCTGAGATACAAACCCAAAATAGCCCTGAGCACATTATTTAGGCCACATTCTCATCCCTAAGGATAAATAAAGCACCGAGATGCCCTTTATGCTGCCTACCCCATCCATCTCTGCTAACTCCTAGCTGGCTGGCTGTAAATACCATTCTGTAAAGAGCAGGGAAACACTTTCACTCCAGACTCGCACCCTTACCCAAAGTGATGCCGTTGGGCCACTCAATCATCTCGGATACCAGAACCTGGCGGTCCACACCGTTCAGGCCCGCCTTCTCTATTTTAGCCTGCACTCCCCAGTCAGACCAGTACATAAATCTGAGAGAAGAGAGACGCCAATAGTTGCAAAACAATCGACAAGTTAACACGGGTCCCACCCAGGGGCGTGTACTGAGGCGGGGCCACAGGGGCACTGGCCCAAGCTGAAAGCTGATTGGCCCGCAGTGTGTTCGTTCCCCTGTCACTCAATGATCCAAATATGTCATTGGCTAATGATAAGTAAAGCCCCTCTGTATGAATTATGGCTCTTTCAATGCCCCCCACCTTAAAACATCCTAGGATCACCCCCCTTTCCTAGTGTCCGACCCAGAAATCTCACCCTTGCTTGGGGTCAACGGCGATGGCGCGGGGCTCGCTCAGCTCCGTGCTGATCAAGACCCTCCTCCTCTTGCCGTCCACCGTCGTCACGGAGATGCTCTTGTCCCCGGAGTCGGTCCAGTACAGGTTCTTGTGGACCCAGTCCAGAGCCAGGCCCCCAGGTGAGAACAGCGCTGAGTCGATCAGGGTCACCTGCTGAAAGGAGTCGCTGGCCTTGCTGATGTGTGCGCTGCGGAGAGAACGGACACGCACATGCGGTCACAACGTGGTCACAACACGGTCACACTGCGCACAGAGCTGCAGCAAGACACATCCAACACAACACAACGCAATGCAACATACACTATGACCTCAGAGAGACAGTTTCTCTGTCTTAATAGCTTGTTTTTCTCCTACAGCAAACAGAGTGGCACTTTTCTGGAGAGGCATTTCTGTCTAATGCCTCTTACCAACACAATCCACTGAGATGTCTATTATTAGGAAGGCGGTGACCTAATTAGTCTAGTTTATAGGCAGCGGAACAGGACAGGACAAAGATAAGGAGAACCCAGTCAGCCCTGCAGTATAAATGAGTGGTATATTAGTCTGCAGGTTGTAGGGGAGGGTACTGACCAGAATTACCCCGCATTAATTGGATAAACATAGAAAGCAGATTGCAATCCTAATTGCAAATGTTTCTGTCCAGGCCTTAAACATCTTAATTACTGTTGGAGGGTAAGGTCTCATCGACCTGAGTGGTGCTAATCAGAATTAATTACTGGAGGCACGCAGCCACATAAATCATGATGTGCAGCGCTTAGACTCTCCAGCAGAGCCGTCAAGGAAAACCGGAGGAAGTTCCTCCAAAGTTTTGACTGCTTCCTCTACTTTGTTTTCGAAAAGAGTTGCCGTTGTCGTGTGTTGGGGAGACTTGAGTCTCTAGTGAGGCTTCTATTACCGTTCCTCTTCTAAGCATCTCGGAGCAGAGAGGGAACGAGGTCGGTGCCACGCGAAAATTAAATCAAGGCTTCAGAAGTATAATTGCGAGTGATGCGCTGCATTCGGCTGTGTTTCAGAAACGCACTGGAGGAAAGAAGCCCACCTCTGGGGACTGGACCAGAGCCCAGAAAATCCAGCCTGAGGATTGGCTTGTTTTACTTTAAAGGGCAGCTGAAAATATCTTAGTATCACAAAATATTTTTAAACTAACACCCATTTTGAAACATTTCAAAACCAGTACCCTCAGGAGCACTGCATAGACGGAGGTCAGAGGTCACGGACAGAGGTCATAGGTCACGGACAGAGGTCACGACATCGTAGAAGCTTTGTACCAATCACCTGTAGATCTTGCGGTGGAACAGGTCACACCAGTACATCCTGTTTGTGGACACGTCGATGTCCAGCGCCACCACGTTCTTCAGTGTGGGCCCCACCTGCGTGTAGTCCCTCTTCACTAGGTCGATGCGACGGATCTCGTGCCGGTTGGTAAACATCAGGTAGGGGGTCTTGCCTAATGTGGCACATGGGAAGGACACAGGGATTGGCACAGAGCAGGGAGACTGCTATGGCGAATTAGCCCCGCCCCTGTCTACTCATGTGACTCCAGTGACGAGGAGGGCGAGCAGAGCCCACGTGTGATCCCACGTTAATAATCATTCAATATTCCGTCGGCTCCTCTGATTAAAAATTAAATAAAAACACAAAAACCTTCACATTGCAGCTGTGCGTCAAACCCGCTGAGCCCTAAGTATGGATTCCCATTTCCAAGCATGTTCCAAACAAACGTGACCGCAGCGGCCAATTCACCGTACCTGCTAGAATCCAGAAGCTAAAATTCTGAACCCAAGGCTGACCATCAACTGGAAAGTACAGCCTGTGGATTCTGCTATAATGCAATCGACAGACTGGTCTTATGTACGATAGGTTTACTAAAGTGTCCCTGTCCTTACAGTCACCAAGCAATAAAATATCCTCTTTCCTGCACCACTCTTAGCTTTATTTCCCAAGTTTCCAGGACTAAAATATATGATCTGGAGCCATTTTCCTCTGTCTGCTGTTTAGGACATGCTGCCCTTTAGCCGGAGTGCTGCACGGTTTCAGCACCAGAACCTGAACTATATTTACTGTGTCATTCTCTCTTTTCATCTTTATGATTCTGTTCTGATTTTTGTTTGCGCTTCTATTGCTTCATACTGCGAGACACTTAGATTCTTACAGATTGTTTTTAAACCCAGTATATAAAAAGACGGCTTATAAATGATATTGATCGCTGTGGTTTCTCATCCTCCATCACATGACCAACCGTGTGTGTAGGGAGGCCCTTCCATCCCTGTGGAGGAAAAAAATGAAAGCAGACGAATTGTTAACGCTGACCTTCAGGTCTAACACAGGAAGCAAACGTCTGATTCCAGATCGTTTAGAGGTTCTGTGCCCTCAAGCTGGACTGGTCCAGCCCTTTGACAACTCAGCACTCCATGGGGATGCAGATTAGCTCAAAGCAGGGGGGGCTGATCGGCAAAACTGTCCCACTGAGCACTAGCCCAACCTTCTGTGGCTGTTGCAACTGAGCATATTGTCTCAGAGTTATATAAAATTCAGAGCGGAGGGTGTGGCTAAGCGAGCTAGGGCAACATGTCTGTGATCGGAAGGTTACCAGTTGAAATCCTGGGGCTGGCAGACTGATACTGCCAGTGGGCCCCTGAGTTAGGCCCTGAGCCCCCAATTGCCCCAGGAGCTCTGCATACCGACTGACTCTGCGATGTGTCCCTAACTTGCAGTCACCCAGGGACTGCCATCTGGTATAAATATATCATGGAAGTCCCCCCCAATCAGTAAATTTCACCTGTATGTCTCATGGACAGCGAGATGGGATCAGCGAGTGAATCCTTTCCTCATGGCGATGACTACAGTGTCACTATTCTTTGGTGGTGGACAGTAAGGTATGAGCCACCACCCTGAAAAGCTGACTGACCCCCCTGAAAAGGCAATGGGACCCTCTCCCCTGGCCCCACGGCAGGTACAGCCTGCGGCTGTCAGTTACAGCACGCCTGCTGGGAGAGGGGGGGTCGAGCGTCTCACTGCTCCCCAGCGAGTCCGACCTGCTAATAGTCACTCAGCGGAGGGTAATAATCATCAGGAAGGCGACGGGAGAATCTCGCGGTGGAGAGCTGCACGTCTTTCCAGAAATATTCACGAGAGTGACAGAGTAAATTGTTTACTGCTCAGCTCATCCTGGCCAGGGGGTTCAGGTCCTACGAGGGAGACTGCTGAAGGACCCCGGACTGAGTGAGATCTAAATTCTGTCAGTAAACAACCAGACGGATTAAACCTGAAATTATGTTAGTTGCCACAGATTTGGATTTAGTATTGGTATTTCCCCCAAAATATTAACCAAGTAAACAATCCTACTAAGTCACTAGCTGACTTAGCGACTACTAAGTCAACTGCCCTGTACCCGCTTACACACATAGTGATTTATGGCGCTTTTCCACTGGCATACAGGAACCGAGTCATACTGCGAAGAGAGACTAATGACAGCGTAGATCCAGCTCGCTTCGGTTTTCCGCCGAGTCGGCTCGGTAAAGGCGTTTCCGAGTTTGGAGAGCGATAGTGCCATAAAACCGAAGAGACGCTTATTTATATAATGTTCATACAGCGTACTTCATGATTTACTCTGAATTATTATTATTATTATTTTTTTACCGTGTGCTAATTTCTGCTAGAACTGTCTGGGAGAATCACCGTGTTATGCAAACGTTAGCAGAATTAGCATTAGCTTGGGTAAATTTGCCTTACGAATCCATTTGCCTCTCCTGGAGCCGACACCTTATCGTGGTGGAGGGGTTTGCGTGTTCCAGTGATCCCAGGAGCTAAGTTGCCCAAGGCTTTATGCCTCTGGTAGGGTCACCCAAGGCAAACAGGTCCTGGGTGAGGAACCAGACAAAGAGTGGCTCACAAG
>JAAGVU020000043.1:3639092-3702564 GCA_011763525.2 Mormyrus iriodes | reverse complement strand
GAAGAAGAAGAATTATTTTAGCGCCTCTGTACTCATTGTCCCAGGTTTATCGTTTGACGTAAAGGGAAATAGATAACCAGATCAATGACACGCAAGCACGCACGCACGCACACACACACACACACACACACACACACACACACACACCCACACACACAGACGCACGCACACACACACACACACGCACGCACACACACGCGCACACACACACGGATGCACGCACGCACACACACACACGGACGCACGCACACATACACACACACACACACGCACGCACGCGCACCCAGATGTATGCACACACACACACGCACACACACACGCACACGCACGCACGCGCACACAGATGCACGCACACACACACGCACACACACACGCATTACTGGGGACAGTCCTAGGTTTCTGCCATTTTCAGTTTTCATTAGACGTGCATTACATCTCATCACAGGCGAACGAATCAGCCACTGAAGCAATTCTGCAAACGTCACATCCATTTACGGTCACTCTGTCAGTCACGGAAGGGACGAAACGGGACAGAGATGATAAGCTGCTGCGTGTCTGCGAGGACCTGGGGGCGGTAGGGGGAAGCCGTGCCGATTACTGCCCATTAATGTGCACCATCAGCAAATGCACGCAGGGACAAGCGCTGTAAATGTGTGTCTGCCACAGGCTGAGAAAGTAAGTGTCACCATTATGTCCCCAGCCTGTCTGTCCCTAGGTCGATGTCTAACCAAAGATCCATTCATCTGTCCACATAAACTTGCCTTGAGAATGAAACACGCACCTCATATATAAAATACTAAAGTCTAATAACATAATTACTACAAAGCAATACAATATGCACCCAGGGTTTGGGTCTCCACCATGGCTCCATGTGTCTGGAGTTTGCATGTTCTCCCCATGTCCTCGTGGCGTTTCCTCTGGTTACTCTGGTTTCACCCCACAGTCCCAAAACATGCTGAGATTGATTGGAGTTACCAAATTGCCCATAGGTATGTATGTGTGAGTGACTGGTGTGTGGTGTGTGCTCTGCGATGGGTTGGTGCCCCATCCAGGGTTGTTCCCTGCCTTGTGCCTGTAGCCTCTGGGATAGGCTTTGCCCCCCCGAATAGGACAAGTGGTTACAGAAAATGGACGGATGGATAATATAATATGCAAGTATCACATAAAACTGCATTAATGCATAACTCCTATGTATCAATAAGTTTTAATATCATATTAATTGTGAAGGGGGGGGACACTCACGGCAGTCTACTTCATCAGACTTGTCCTTGCAGTCACCGTCGCCGTCGCATTTCCAGGCCAGACGCACGCACTCGCCACTGCCACACCGGAACTCGGCGGGGCCACATCGGGACCCTGGCACCGCAGGAGCCGCACGCCGCGTGCCACAGCGCTCCGCAGACTCATCAGAGTGGTCAGCACAGTCAGGGTCGCCGTCGCAGCTCCACAGCAGTGGTACGCACTCCGAGCTGTCGCAGCGGAACTCATGTGGGCCACAGGTGGGCGTGGTGCACGCCTCCTCGTCACTGCCATCGCCACAGTCGTCGTCGCCATCACAGCGCAGCGAGCTCGCCACACACTTGCGGTCGCCGCACTGGAACTCGTCACTGCCGCAGGCTTTGGCATCTGGGAGGGTGGGGAGACACACACGTGGAGAGAAGCAGCAGCAGTTACTGGGTTGCTTCATTATCCTGGCTCATTGACTCCATATCCCCCCCCCGCCGCACTGCTTAAGTGGTACAGTCCATTTCATGACAGCACTAATGGCTTTAGCATTCCGCTATAGCAGGAAGGCCATGACTTAATGGCTATTTATCGCTTGGAGGAGCAATAAAACGGCTATGGCGCTGAGGCTTTCAAGACTTTCTATGCCTGCAATACAGTAGCAGTGTTTGTTTATAGAGCTGGTATTACAGCAGGTGGCGTAATGGTTAAGGACGTACACTCATAAGCCTGAAGGCTCTAGTTAAGAGCTCTTAAAATGGTACTCAAGCTGAATAGCTCCAGCAAACATCCAGCCACAGAAAGAGATAAAAGTTGCAGTTGTGTAACCAGACAGAGATATTAAGAATGACTGCTATTGTATCCTTAGACAACCTGGTTCACAACTGAGTGAACATCTCACAAAGGCCTAAAGCTCAGCCCTGCTGACAAAACCCCCTCCTGCAAGGTCTAACGCCAGTCTGAAAGAGCAAATTAGCAGTGTTAACGAGGAATCCGAAACCCAATTAGCAACAACGTCCACAGACCTTTTACATAAGGAACACTGCCCCAAACATTAGAGGAAGTGACATTTTAGGCACATACAAGAAAACAACTGAAAGGGGTATGTGGCTCAGAGGGTTCGGACTGTAAGTCTATGATTAGAATATCACCAGGTCAAATCCCATGGTCAGTGTGATTTTGCCCTTGAGCAAGGCCCTTAACACCAATAGTTCTAGGTCACAGGCTAACCCTGCCGTCGCAAATCGTCCATCATTTTGGATGAAAGCTAAATGTAAAAACGGTCAAAGAGCAAACATGTTCCAAGCAAAATCGTGTGTGTGAGCGGATTCATAGCCTATTTTAGCGGAATCTACTAGGAGCGTGATGCAATCAGTCGGACTAAATCCGGGGTCCCTGGGAGGGACCGACGTGGCTAGCTAATGTCGTATTGATAATTAAACTGTGACTGGGCCATGACAACACCAGAAATATTACGCAGATGTAAATGATTTGCTCCTGGGAGTTTTACTTACAAAAAACTGTTCTGAGGGCAGAACACAAAATGAACGTTCGTGCTAACTGTCAGCGCCGTCAATGCACTGCATCGCTCCGCCATATCGGCACGCAGTAAATGTAGCACGAGATGCTACTGCACACAAACACCATAAAAACTATGGGAGTCTTGTCATCTGAGGGTAGCAGTGATACATGACAGCGAATACTGTCAGCACGAGGCGGCTCCTAGCGCCAGAAAAGGCAGAGGAGTGGTAGGAAAGACCAGCCTGCTGATCAAAGGACTCTGTACTGGAGCAGAGTTTACTGATGCGGTGGTTAAATTAGTTTGAATGTGGCCGGAGTTAAGTTCCAAGCCAGGCCCTGCAGGGGCCAAGGTGGGCAGAGGCTGACCCATCACACAGAGGAACGGTGAAGGTCGTATGTGGAGACAGCACCCCCCAACCCTCCCATCGGCCCTGCCAGTCTGGCTTACTACACTCAAACACACCTCCTGCCACCCGTCACCACCCAGCAGCCAGGGCCACGCCCCCCCCACACCCCCGCCACGGCTCAAGAGAGCGGCCACTGACCGCAGTCAAGAGAGGGACCCACAGAGCAAGAACTCCAAAAGCCAGCTCGTCTGAAGCCTGACAAAATGCTGAAGCGCCTTGGTCTATCACAGCGTGTCTTACTTATTGTTACATCTCGTCTCCAAAGTGAAGCATTTGCTGTAATCAGGGCCGCTGGTATTTCATATTTTATCATGGCTCTTCTGCTGGTTAGCGGGGCTCAGCAACAAGTCAGCAGCGTGGTCTTCAGGACTCAACAGAACAGGCCTTTTGGATTTGTCCCTCTGACTTGTGCACAATGACAGGCATTCAGTCATCATCTAGTAGGCCCAGCCCAGCCCCACTACAAGTACGCTAAGGCAGGAGTGTGAAACAAGAAAAATCTGTTATAAAATATTCATGACTTACATATTCTCAGAAAAAGTGTGCATTATCAACCAAAACACCTAATTCATATTTCACACAGTTACATCCCCTTTGGAGAAATATTAAAATGAGGACAGCGCAGTTTGTTCCAACAAACCTGATGGTACAGACATTGCACGAATGCCAACGACCTACTGCAGCCACGTCACACGTGACGGACAGTCAAGGCATCAGATGACAGCAGCCATCAAAGGGTCCATCACTGCCTTCTGCCAGCTTGTCCTCTTCAGTCCTGAGTATAACTCTAACGCTGACTGTTCTCCCTCCCGACACCACGGCCTGAACATCACGTCTGCCAGCGCTCAGGGGCAGTCCATCAAGCTCCTCGCGGGCGGCCATTCTGACAATTAAGATCCAAGGGGGGTTACGTCAAGATGAACTTCATTACTCAGGACTCCCAGTAGCCTGGGGTGATACCAAAAAAATAGCAACACAGGGTGATTAAATAGGGCTTATTAAATGCTGTGCCCTCACACTGCTAATACGGCACTTAACGGAGCTCTTGCAAACTGCTTTAAAATACTCTTGCGTTGATGCTTCACGCTTTGTGCTCTACTTCTGGGGCCCAATAAGCGTCTCCAAATAGGCAGGATTTTCTAAAAAATAAAGGACGACAGGGGAGGTGAAAACAGTCCGCAAAAACGAGGCAGTCCCAGGCTACCAGGGACTGGCGGGGTCCAATTACCCCGTAATTAATATTAATAAAAACTACCTTTTCAGCACGTCTGCTTATAAGTAAATAATTCCCACAGCTAACATTATTCACGCCAGCAGACAGCAGTCAAACAGCGTGACTAATATAGTCTCTGATGAGGAGATATACAGACATGTATTTGTCGGATAAAATCCACAGTAGGTGGGATCAGTGAGAGTCATCATTCACTGCTTGCTTTTAGCCAATTGGATCTCATTAAGTAACCCACAGGAAGGGAATTAAACCACAGCAGGGAGTGTGGACAGGAAGCTGGACTATGGGGCTGCCATTCCCTGACGCATGGCATACTGACCCCTAGAAATTCAACTTACAGCCTCCTCAGTGAAGCCAAAGATATATACTCAGAGGGCAAAGGTTAACACTCAGCGTAAATCATAAAGCGTGCAATCAGCAATAAGCCAGCAAACGGATTTCCAGTTCCAAGTTATAAATATTTAACTTGGTTAATCGCAATCTCTCTCTTATTATTTGTGGTTTCTTAATTAGCAAAGAAAATGTTCGTAACACAACCGCCTTGAATGAAACCTGCACAAAAAAAACGGCAGCTTGGTTTGCAGGGAAAGGAGTTCATTTTGATTTCTGAAGTACTAACACTGCAACAAATAAGGTGGAGAGGACTCAGAGTTCTCAAGAGACCCATGATAAGGTTTCAAGAATTTCTAGCTTTCTATGTGATTTAATCTTTCAGAGTAATGAGCCGTTATTCAAACCTGGCACCCATGGATTCATTACTCTGGACTGCATGTCGTAAATCACCATACTAATAAAAGTGCTTTTCTCTTTTATCAGGAGATATTTAGAACCAAGCTGTACATCACCCCAGGACACAGACTGTGAAAATCCAGACTGCATAGGCCCAGGTGTGAGTGAATATACCTTTTTCACCTTTCCATAAAGGAAACATTGCCAGCACCTCATCAAGGACAATTTTATGCTAATCAGGAGCTCTGCAGCTGAAATCCACATGTATAATTCAACATTTGGATTAGTCAATTAGCAGACGTGATTAGTTTTTAAAACCACATAAATTAGGCACAGGACTCTCTCGAGGGTGGGGACTGGGGTACCAATGCAATTGGCTTTATTTCCAGGGAGGGGTCACAAGTTCCTAGAAACACATGGTTTGTTTTGTCGTCACCTATAGGGAAAAACTTCCCCGGGGGTACACCGGCGTTTGCACACATACTTATTTTAACTCGAGCGAGTTTACACCAGACACTAGTGCTCATTGCCAACCTACGCAAGGCCGTCTGCCAGAGGCTAATTTAGCTAAATCCAAACCCATTTCCTTAACTCCGTCTTTTCTCTAACAATTTCATCTGTAATGCATACACCGCTGGGCAGAGTATAGAAAACATTTCATTTTATTAACATCTGCCTTCACTCGTACAAGAGAGAGGCGCGCATTTGAATACAGCCGCAGTGCACAGGAATGCAGGCGGGATATATCGAGCTATTAACGGCACTGACTCGCCTGAGATACATCATCAGTGTGCAGATCCTTTGTGAAGAGGCACTGTAACGTATGTGTCAAGACACCAGGCGTCACTTTGTAATTCTGCCTTTGCCACCACACAGCATAAATCAGTATACTGACATCACCGCCACGATCAGCACTGCCTTCACCATCGACGCTGAAATATCACTGCCATGATTTCCCGGCTCGGTACTACGGTTACCAGGCACAGCTGAAGATCCAAGCTTACACTGCTACAAGGTTTCATTACACATTCCAGTTCAGTTTTTATTATATTCCTCAGTCGCATAGTAGCCATTTTTATAAGAAGAAGCTTAAAGATCCACCCTTTCTGTATGACCACATTACTTTATCTACTCAGCACAAGAAAAAAATTCAGGTCCTCAGCTTAGAAATATAATATGCAACTTTTTCACCACAAATCCATTTTCTTAAAGAAAAATAATGATTAAAGGGGCTGAAGATGGGGACCTTAAGGAAACTTCTGGAATTAAGGGAGTAAGAGTTTGTGGTTTTTCAGAGGTAAAAAGGTCCCAAGTGGTGCTAAGCTAATCTTAGATGCAGTTGTGACACTGTGTGCCCACACACTTTTGGAAAAGGAGGCGTGTCCACATGGCGTGCAAAGACTGCAAAGGTCCCGTGTAAGGTCCCTTACCCCAGCAAAAGAGCCACTGATTCTCATTTTTCCCCTGCTTCCTCTAAATCGATTTGTTTAGACTCTCTGAAGAAGCAGTGGATTAAAGCTGGGCTGGCATGGGAAGACAGCACCCCTACGCTGCACTCGCCGACACTGCTCATTTTCCTGCTAAATTGCCAACGTTTGGAAAAATAAGTGCTTCCACAAGAGGAAATGATGTGGAACCCCCCCCCCCCAGTGATGAGCACAGCTACGGCTGCAAAGACGACTTGTCTGATTGGTCAAAACGGGACCATGTGATTAAGAAACTCCCAGTACCACAGGCCAGGGGTGTGAGTAAAAGAAAGGACAATTAAAGCTAACATGTGGCAACATCCCAGGGCAGCTCTTGGAGTCTTCAGTGATCCAGCTTTGGGAGAACTAAGGTTTCCAGACCAATAGGTCTAATTAGCATGAGCTGCTCAGGGCAACCTAACGACACCCGATAGGGTCTCCAGCAGGAACCTGGCCCGTAACTGGCACCGTGCTATAATCCAGCCGCAGAAGCTTTGCGTTCCCCAACACTATAGAAAACTCAAACCCAAGGCCCAAACTCAAACATGGCTTTGCAGTTTGACCCGTGTGCCTGCAGTGTATACAAACACCATATGAGCAATACTCCTCAATGCAGCAGCATTCCTCCACTTGGGGGCGCTGGATGGCCAGCCAGATTAATATGGGACTTAGGTCACCTAGACACCTGTGTTCCTATACCGCCATGGCCAGGAGTGCTACACAAGCTTTTCATTCTGAGACACCAGCCCAGCAGATGCCCGTTTCATTAGAAGCCAAGGGATGATAGACCGGGAATTGGCTCACCCATGAGAGACGGAGATTTAAAACCCCTGCGTCCGATTCCAGAGGCTCGTAATCACATGGGTCAGAGGCCAGACGAAGAAGAAGAAAAAAAATAAATCCATGGTGCCTTTTCAGTACAGGGAGTAGAAATACCGGTGCTGGGCCCCCTACCAGCCCACCATCCTGAAGAAGGTTCCAGAAAAGGTGCTAATAGACCCATGTATCAGCCGTGCCTCTTTCATGACGAGCCAGAGCCCCTGCTGTTTACCCTCATCCAGCTGTGATTGACCGAGGGATGGGCCCCATGGCGAATGGTGGGGGGCCCAATCTGCATTTTCAAGAAGAACAGGGCACTGAACAGCATCGGCCATCACTGAGGAATATTACACAACTTGGCTGTTTTTTTATATGCCATAGACCTACGAGGTAATGCAGGATTCCAACCCCCAACCCTGCAGATTTTGGGCCCCTGCTTTATAATTAAGACATCTTTTAAACCCAGATACTCATGCAGCACGCTTCAGCCCCAAACCCACGGCCTGAGACCTACCTGCGGCGCACTCCTGCTCATCCGCCCCATTCTCGCAGTCCCGCTCCCCGTCGCATCGCCACGACAGTGACACACACCTGTTGGTGGCGCCACCGCAGTCGAACTTCTCTGGGGGGCACGTCTGTCGACCTGTCGGGGCGGGAGGGTGGCGCAGACTCAGCGGGGCCTGGAAAGGGGCTCCGGTAACACAGCCATGAACCCAGTTAAGGGGCAGCATGCCAAGGCTCTATTAGCAAATTCAATTAGCGATAACCACTATTGCTTTCTGACTGCTGAGGAAAAACTGTTCATAATACATCAAAGTGGCAGTGCCCCTCGCCAAAGCGGGCCCCACCACACACTCACACAGGCTACGTAACTGTTAATTTTATCACAGCAGTTCGTGTGATATTACCATGGCTACCATTAACTGACCAACTGTATTTTACATTCATAAAATTCAGAAAATGGCTTCAAAATCAATACCACTTGCATGAGTTTTTTACATCACAGCCCAGTGACGCCCTTCTCTCTGCCAGCCTCCTAAGATGCTTAATCCTACTTGGGGGGGGTCTCTCCCCCAACACACTGGCACACTCGGCGCGCTTGGCACGGCTGGGCTGCCGTGGGTCTCATGGGAGGATTTATCAAACGTCTGCCGGCGCTTAACAGCCCGGGAGAGGCCTACTGGGCGATAAATGATGTCCCAGGATTGGTCACAGGCAGGGGCAGCGCAATCACCCACATTCGCCACCGAGGGTCATATTTTGTCAAAGGAAAAAACGCTCAGCGTTATGATAATCCGGGCTTTCCAACCTAATCCTGCGAAATGAACGTCGACATAGCCTAATGAACGTTGCTGCAGTCTCTCATGGAGGCTGAGAAGGAAGGTCGATCGTCTGCGGCTCGCAGGACATGAAAAGGCAAGAGAAACTGGCGAAATCCGGTGGGCCGACAGCGACAAGCCGTGCTGCTCTGCCGTCGCGAGACAGGAGAACGCAGCAGGCAAACAAAGGATCATCCCACTAAACCGGATGAGCTCATCAAGATGTGTCTAATTCCCACATCCCTGTAAATTTGCTAAAATTGGGGGATTTCATTGTGCATAATACCCAGGAGAACCATCATAGCTCTGCTTAGTAAAAAGGTTCCTGACTATATGGGGAAATTAGGGAAATTAGCGTTTTCTTGTCTGTTTTCCGACCTCCTTAAAGAGCACAGAGAACGCTGTGTACACGCTGGTATCGTCAGAGACACACACTGCCAGCCATCAGGGCTTTGACTTCTGAATCCTGCCCCATTTAATCCGGATTGGGCTGTGGGGGGGCACAATCTTGGCGCAGACTTCGCTGTGTTTCCCTCCCCAAGCAGGCCGTCACAGCTTTGCATGTTCACCACCCCCATCTTTCCATTTAGCTGTCGCCGCAGATCCAGGGCACGGCCCGTGCGGGACTTATCTCCTGTCACGCTCTTCTGGCCCTGTTGTCCGTGGGGCCCAGATACAGGAGAGCGATGACAGGCCCAGTCCGGTCCGTGTGGCTGCCGGACACTGCTGGCGTGCTTGAGATCTCTGCTGAGCGGGACCTGCACACATTTTTCACGTTATCGCCGCTCGACACGGAGCATCCTCAGCAAGCATTTGAGGCAAAGAGACTTTATGGCACAGCGGTGCATTCAGAGAGGCGACAGGTAGTCCACTGGGAGAACAACAGGTGTCCTGGTAGGTCGGCCAGTCAACAAACAGACCCCCGCCGGGTCCGTCGACAGCAGGTTCACTGATGGATTTATTGACAACTTCCTCTGAGACCCGGGAATTAACAAGATGGATAAGACGATGGGCTCGAAAGAGAGCGAGCCTGAGGGACACATCCGGTGCCCAATTATCTGTCCAGAGCCGCATCTCTCGCGCTCCACTTCCTCCCTGAGGGCTGTCCCATTTCAGACAGCAGCAGACATCAGTTCATCAGCAACGGAGATTGTGCGGTAGACAAAGGCTTACGGCTGCTTCATTGCTTTAAACACTATAGATTTGATGGATAAGTATCTAAGTAGACACCAAATGATAAAGGTCAATAGAAGCCATTAGCTTTAAAAATGAAATGTGCATATTACACAGCTCTCACTATGTATCAGGATGGCTGTGCTTTTAGGTGGCTCTGGCGGCTACCTGCGCACCACATGAGACCAACAGGAACATAGTCAGGCACAGCAGAAACCAAAACTAGCACTAAGACATTCTTCTAAAGAGGGACAATCAAATCAGAAATATCACAGGAAACTTAGGATCCCCCAAAGACTAAATGGACCTTAAATGATCACGGCACATCAGTACTATTAAAACAACTTCCTCTTGGTTTAGTTGCAGTCGCCCTCTGCACATTGAATCTCCAAGCAACGACGAGCGAGGTAGGCAGGGAGGTGAATGAACGTGAAATGTGACTGTGCAACTCAATCCTCCACATCTCTACAGAAAAAAGCAATAATCATCTATACAGCTCCCTTCCACGGGTGATTAGTATCTATTAATATCTTCTCCAACAGATGAATAATCAAGCTGTACTCCAACGATAACATTGTTGCCAAAGCAACAAGTTTATAGTAATATTTCACACATACGACCACCAAATATAATGAATCGCTCATACCTCAGCAACACCTAAACTGAAATGCGACAGACAGTCATGAAAAATAAATTCAATTTAACCTTTCTATTGCTATATTACTATTGCAGCAGTGGTCACCATTACTAATTACCCCACTAATATGTAGCCCCATATATAACTTCATAGATTTTATTGTTTGTACTGTTCCAATATGATAGGAATTAATTCTATGACTACAAAGCATCAATTTTTAATTTCTCATTTGGCTTTTAATAAGATTTCAGTTGTTCAGATCCTAAGGGGAAAAAGATGAAATTTATTCTCCTCGTCCATCAGTGAGTCTTCTGAAATGGGATGCTTCCGCGGTCTGATCCAAGGGGAGGAGACGGCGGCCGGTGTGCAGCGAGACCCTGAACGGATTCCACATTGCTGAGATACACCTGATGGCTGTTTAACCAGCTACCATGTGACGTCTGCGTTTGTTTCGCTCCATTCCAGCTGACGCCCAAGACAATTAAATATTTGAGCAGGGCGGGGAAAAAATCATGACCTAAAGGAAAGGCGCTCCTTGCTGATGCACAGTCCTGCCATGAGGGTCCCTGCTCTCTTAATCTTTTATTACACATTTAATTTATTGAGCAGACACTTTAATTCAAAGCTACACACATTTCTGAGGAGAGTCAGCCAGTCCCTGGAGCCATTCGAGGTTAAGGACCTTGTTGAAAGGCTCACATTCCGTGGGATTTGAACCGACAACCTTCTCATCACAGGTACAGCACCCCCTGGTGTTTGGCTCAGCACTGTGTCACTGTTATTCCCAGTGCTGGTGCGGTGAAGGTGCAAGGCTTGCATCTCCCAGGCAGATTGCCACTGAAATGGCGCGTGAGGCTGGGGGTGTAATGTGTGGCGAGGAGACGCTTAGCGTGCAGAGCACAAAGCATACGCATAAAGCGGGAGGGGGGGGGGCGGCCTGCCTGCCTGCCTGCTTCACAGTGTAAATTTAACCAGGAGAAACAAAACACAGATGCCCTATTTTCAGGGCTGGTACAGGACCACAGCAAGAGAGGAATCCTGCTGATCTGTCTGTAAATCATCGCTCGCATCCAGGCTCTGATCCACCTTCATAAAACCTCTTTACATAGTTCCACCGACATCAACATGCCAAATCCTGTGTACAAATTCTAGCCGTTACAGCACAGTTTCCCACACTGAAAAACTTTGTTGATGTCCCATCATATTGAGAATTATAAACACCAAGGGCAAATCACGTTTTCCAGCTCTGCCCGGGGAAATTTATTTTTTCTCTCAGTAGAAATTCAATTTGTGAGAATAATTCTTTTTTTTGGTCCTGGTGGTATTTTTAAATGGTTCCATCTAATTAGCTGATTATTTATTATAGCACAGTGCTCGCAGGGATTTACAGCTTTCCCACCATCTCCAGGCCCTGGGCACTTCTGACGGTCAGCAGTCTTCAGGAACGGGAGCGTCTAGACCTCCTGCACTGTCACTCAGCCCAGCAGCGGCGGAGGGAGGGGAGCGTCGAGACCTCCTGCACTGTCACTCAGTCCAGCAGCAGTGGAGGGATGGGAGCGTCGAGACCTCCTGCACTGTCACTCAGCCCAGCAGCGGCAGAGGAAGGGGAGCGTCGAGACCTCCTGCACTGTCACTCAGTCCAGCAGCAGTGGAGGGACGGGAGCGTCGAGACCTCCTGCACTGTCACTCAGCCCAGCAGCGGCGGAGGGACGGGAATGTCGAGACCTCCTGCACTGTCACTCAGCCCAGCAGCGGCAGAGGAAGGGGAGCGTCGAGACCTCCTGCACTGTCACTCAGTCCAGCAGCAGTGGAGGGACGGGAGCGTCGAGACCTCCTGCACTGTCACTCAGCCCAGCAGCGGCGGAGGGACGGGAATGTCGAGACCTCCTGCACTGTCACTCAGCCCAGCAGCGGCAGAGGAAGGGGAGCGTCAAGACCTCCTGCACTGTCACTCAGCCCAGCAGCGGCGGAGGGAGGGGAGCGTCGAGACCTCCTGCACTGTCACTCAGACCAGCAGCGGTGGAGGGACGGGAGCGTCGAGACCTCCTGCAGTGTCACTCAGCCCAGCAGTGTTGTTACCAACTGTCACCATCACCAAATCTAAGCAAAATCCACACACCTGAATTGATTTCTATAATCAGTGTTGAACGCTTTAAAGAAAATACACACACAGTGACAAAATACATCAGTGTGCATCTGTATGTTCTGTATCATTTCCTGGATCAGATGTCACAGGGATCCACCAGCTCTGGACTTTGCATTGCCCCTTGTGCATGCCTACCTATACTGACGTGACTCACGCCGCACACTCGCCCTTTTTATTCACAATTCACTCCACACACGACCAATTTCGCCGCCATGCTGCAAACCAGACAGTCTTTCCGTCCGACCCCAGCTTTCACATTAAGCTCTGGCTCAGACCCCAGTATTATCTGTGCATACTCAGACACATTTCTCCCTGTAACGGAAAGAAACTGACATAACAGGAATGATAACAGCAAACAAAACGGCCATGTTGAGATGGTTTGGCAGGCTGCTGTTCCGTGCAGAGACATAGGAGAGAGCTCTTCCCCTTCGCCAGAGAAGCTGAGGAAGGGCAACACCATCTTTGATATAGACTAAATTAAACTTCGTGTTTTAATGACTTGGCTAAGCTGTCATCGGGCAGAAATGACACTCACGTCAGACATTTGAGGGTGGGGGGGCTTCCACTTCCACAGAGCCACATGGGAAATCATTCCAAAAGCTGTAGCTTAAAGCATGAAATTAAACCTGCCGCTTGTATATTGAACTCAAACCTTCCTGCATAGTCAAACAGCAGCATAATGCATGAGCGTCATGAAGGAACGGCAGGTTGCCGCCTGGTATCGCACCTTGTGCCATTTTTTATTGCCATTTGCACCTTCAGCTTCCACATGAAATTCAGCGAGCAGTCAAGATGTAATACTTCATATTTAAGGTTAAATATGGCAGACGCTCAGGGGAATCCCACCCACCACGCAGACACCACTCTCCTCTGAAGAATCAACACAGACGACTGACTATCTCGCTGCCGTTCATAAGCACTTCCCGCTGGACGCCACGGCAACCGGTCGAACACACAGATCGATAAGCCTGTGCTGGTGGGGTGATCTTTTTCAACAAAGGATGCCCACTCGTGTTGCCCTCACGACCCAACCGAATGTTCCAGAACGCGCCATGGAACGCAACGTCACTCAGTATAAAGCTAATCACATTCTTGCCTGCATATGAAGCAGCGCCCATTTAATTTTACAGCCCTGCACGTCTAAATGCAGCACACATACACTAAAGCAGAGGCCAGGGTCCCTCGTGGGTGACTATTGATCCCAGTAGGAACCATTCACCCTCGGATTTCAAAAGTTGACTGAGTGGCTGCCACTGAAGAGAACAAGAAAAAGGACTTTGGTAGAGTAACTCTAAAAAGAAATAGCTACAACCAAAAATATTATCCTGAAACAAAGTGACCAAACAGATGGAACAAAAACAGTTTAAAGATTGATTATAATTTGTTAAGGGCACAGAAACCTGGGAGATGTTACTCATTAGTCTGTAAGCATCTGTGCCAAAACACCAGCCTTCAGAATAGAGCTGAAAACTCACTGAAGGCCCCCAGGACGACGACTGAGAAGAGCTGGTCTAAAACAGAGTGAGCAGAAGATAGATCTCCTAAGTCCTACAGCATCCACCACCCATTAATGGCGACTTCCCCCTTGCCACAGCACAGACAAGCACTGCTGTTGGTCATTACGTGATTAGTATTACACAGTGAGCCGTGGATGGCACAGCGCCTCACTGAGGTCAACAGCAGCTGCTGCATTTTCGTCAGACCGGTTGAAGAGACTCTTCAGTGTTACGAGAGTTTAGAAAAAGAAAAGAAAAAACTGAGGAATCCAGTTGCTGAGTACAGAATTCACCTCCAGATGGCTGGTAATTGCTATATAATAGAACCAGCAACTTGCACAGCTTTGCAACTTATACAAAGACATTAAGGTGGTACATTTCAAACATGACTGTAGCATGTTTGTAGGTCAATAAAATTAACTTCATGCTGATGTTTGTTAATATTGGTAATGATATATACTAACATATATATTAAAAACAAAGATGAAAAGACAGACAGGCAGGCAGGCAGGCAGGCAGGCAGGCAGGCAGACAGACAGACAGACAGACAGACAGACAGACAGACAGACAGGCTTTACTGAGCCCAGGGGGGAAATGAACCTTGAATCACCCTTGATTGAGATCAAACTGACCTCTGATGTTCCTGTGCAGACACAAACCACCAGAAGGATGTCCTAAAGCTGTACTTGGTGCGCCTCACCTCTCAGGTGGAATCCGGCACGGACACGCTTGAAGCTCCATTACTAAATGGATTTTATGCACTGATCATTCCGGCAGGCTGTATCGGATCACGCTACATATAAAAACAGGAAAAATGCTCCTGCTCCACCAGTGTCCTTCCCGGGAGCAATGAAGGAGCACAGGACTACTCCTCCCACTGGGCCTTCAATTTTTGACCAGTAAAAAGACATTTTATGAATATCATAAGAACAAAAATACTAACCCAATGCCTAACATCCCTCTTACCCTTTGTTGCTAAACTGAGCTAAAAAAACGGAAAAGATTCTGTTCTTTGTGCTACTAAGTTAACATGTTATAAACACAGTGCTTTATCAAAAGCAAACGCATAATAAACCAGAAAGCGACAGATAGCATGTAACGCATGTATAAGAAGAGGCGTTTGGTTTACAACCAGCCATTGATCCCCGAGATTCAGAAGAGGGAGGAGGGCCGGTAATTCTTACTGCACGTGGAGTCGGCCTCGTCAGAGCCGTCAGAACACTCAGGCTCGCCGTCACAGCGCCACCTAGCAGGCACGCATTGGCCATTGCCGCAAGTGAAGTCTGTCGGGCCACAGGTATTCTTTGCTGCTGAAAGGGATAAAAAAAAAAAAAAACAGAGAGAGAGGCAGGGCTAACTCAGGACATTCCACTGAAGAAAATCAGCACTCAGTCACAAGGACTAAACGATATTGGCAAATTGACATCGAGATATTTCAAATTTCTGCAACAAATATGGCAATATTTACAAAACAAACAAGGAGCTGGAAATTTACCCAAAAAACACTATAGCCAAACAGAACTTATTATCCACCAAAAAAGTCTGTCCACAGTTGGTGGTGCTGCCACGAATTGTGCCAAGAAACACACAGCAGGGCCAACAAATCACTTGCTTTTGCTCAGTATTGTTTCCATGGAATCCAAAATACTTCCACACAGAAGAAGGCTGATGTCTTTCGATGACCAGTTCTTGTTCACTTTTCTCCTCCTCACTCATTTTTATAAAATTTCTCCCAAACACACCGCACTGTCTATGAGTGACTCGGACAGTAATGATGTAAATAACATTGAGTAGTCTCGAAGAGCACGTGCACGTGTCATGTAAAAGCAGTAGTGGTAAACTTTAGACTGTTTTTCTTCAACATTTACTAGATAAAAATGTTTTAGCATAACTTATTGACGATCTCAACCAAACTGACTATCGTGATCCGATGTGAGAATTGCATGTGCATAACAATACAATGTCGATATTAAGATCGCACATGGTGCAGGCCTATCACAAACCGTGCTGTTTTAATATGGGAGGGGCACCACGAAACCCATGATAACACATCCCCCCCATGGGTGTAGCCCGGCACCATCACATGTGCAGCTTGGCCTGATCCAGTTCAGGCCTCTCCTCAGAGAAAGGTTACAGTTCCCTGCTGGTTGCTTGATTTTCCAGCGAGCCTTTCAGACAGCTACCGGGACCGATGTCTTGCGAAAACAAGACAGCTGGCCTCAGATGAAGCAATCAAGAGCCAGAGAGCCCCCGTGACTTTTGCTGAAATGGCCATTCTCTGCTTTTTTTTTTACCCACAGTCCCTGCGTAGACCACTTAACCCGCGACCAATGCAAACAGAAGCTAGTGACCAAAAACGCTGCATCACTTTTAAGTTTACATTCCCCGGGAAGGGGACTGATTTTCAGCCGGTCCTGGGTGGCCGCCAGCTGAATGCATCAAGGAGGCATTTCAGCCATGAGTGCACAAGGGAGGTCAGGACGTCTGACAGCAGCTGGGATCCCACAGCAGGGTTTCCAGCAGAGCAGCCAGAACCCCGCCAGTACAGACGGAAGGTGCGACACTGTCTATTTCTGACTCGCTAGTATTTTTAGCCCACTTTCTTCCATATTTGGGTCCAGACACAAATAACCAGAAGTATTACTGACACGCTAAGTTCACCCTGACAAAGAAACCCTACACTACACTGTATATGGTCATGTTCATCTAACAGATGCTAGACAGGGCAAGATCAGATTGGCCTGATCGTTCAACATAACAGCACAATTTCACTGCTTGTACAATAAACCGACTGTTGTGGTCTGGTGGTTAGGATTCGGCGCTCTTACTACCACAGCCTGGGTATGACAGCCCGTCAGCAAAATAGTGCTTCTAGATCATAACAAGTAGAACACAGTGCTAACATCACTATGGTTATACGTTCAAATCCTAGGATGAGTACATAAAATTGTAACGCTGCTCTCAACTGTATGCTGCTTTGGATAAATGTCCGATAAATGATTAAAATGTAAATTAGTGCGCTTTAACACACGGAAGCCGTCACTAACTCCTGAGCTTTGGACGGCTTTTATCTTAATCACAATATGAATGTAAAAAAAAGTAAAAATCAGGGATGGAGAGAAAACAACTGGTGTGTGGATAAACCAACAGCCAACGGAGGGATAAGGAAGCGCTAAGCCGCAGATTAGGGAAGAGATGCGGGCTTCCTTTCTTTCGGCTGAATTATGGCTAGCAGGAAATTAAAGGGACCCCAAATTCCCTCCCTTATAAGTACACTGGGATTAAATCTAACACCCCTCAGTTTCCCGGGCCAAGGAGCCTGATAAGTTTGGTTTCCCAACTCGGATGCAGATAACTGATGTTCCCTTACTTCCACCTGCATGTCGACAGCTGAAATTACAGTCGAACCTTCAACATCATAGGGGTTATGGGCGCAGCCCCCCTGCGATCTAGAAAAACTGCATAAAATTTTATGGTCCCCTTGCCGAAGACAAAGCGAGCATATAAGCAGAATGAGAAGTTACAAGAAACAGGCGTTAGAAAGATTACTGCAAGATCACAGGATTGGCTACCTCCAAACCAGCACTCTGCATATATTTTATGCATTTAATGCGTTCCTGTACTTTTTGTATGTCATCCGCTGGCCTACACGTGTCATCTACAGCTTTCACAAACCTCCCAAAAACTCCACAAAAATTCCCATTTAATTTCTTATGCCGACCTCGCGATATACCGAAACCACAATAGGGAAAGTAGCGATGCAGAAGGATAGACTGTTTTGCCAAAAGAAATTGCCTGAATACTGGAAAACATTCCAAGCAAAGAGAACACCAGCATCACTTAGTATTAGTGGCTGAGAGACTCTCTGGCCTACTTTCTGACCTCAGTAAATCTACCCTCAAACCATCTTCTGCTCCAAACCCTCCCATCACATTAGAGATTCCCACTCACATGCTTATAATAACAATAATAAAAGTATTAAAATCTCTATTAATTCCCTTTTAGGTCCAGTGTCAATTTAGGGTGCCGTCAGTTATCTGAAATCCGCACCGGAACAGTGGCACAAAGAGAGCCAGTGACTCACGGCAGCTGAATGGGAATGAGGGGGCAGCATTCTCAGACCTAACTGCCTCTCACTCATGGTAACCAGGCGGCCCCCCCGGGCTGGCTCCGGGTCCGACGCCTCCATCTGCGTTTCTTTTGAGCCTTTTTGCATTTCCATTGCACATGCAGATGATTCCGGTGTGGGGGGGAGGGGGAGGTATATCCCCCATACCATTAGCTTGCTAGCACCACTTCTAATGTAATTACATCTCTTCCCCAGCTCTTCTGAACCACCAATCCCCCCAACCGCCACCGAGCTTCGCCTCAGACACTGTATCTAGACACAGGGTATGGGGGGTGTGGGGGGGGTGGGTAAATAGGCAGAAAGCAGCTTTTCACAAGTGCCTGGATTACACGCTGGCTTTGCCGACCGGGGATGTTTTTGGAGCTCCAGGTGGCCTCAGCCTCGTGTACGTACAGCCTGGCCAGGAGCAGGATGAAACGCGAGATGAAGCCGGCGGCGGGAGGTCAAAGCCGCAGAGTTTGTATATCCGAGAACAAAACATAAACAGGTCCTTTCGGTGGTGGAGAGAAGCAGACACCTCTGCAGAGATTTTGGGGTATTTGGGAGTGCATGTCATTATAAAAATTATTTTACTTATGAATATTTCTAGCCTTGCGCCCGTTGCTTTCAGGATGGACCTCCACGACACTGCACAGGACAAGCAGGTATGGAAAACAGATGGATGACTGACTGACTGACGGAAGGAAGGAAGGAAGGAAGGAAGGAAGGAAGGAAGAAAGGAAGGATTTTACCCATTTACTTTAGGTAACTAAATTTATTATGATTAGGTACGCTTCCTGCAGAAACAAGCACAGAATCCCCCCAAACAACACAAAGTCCAAATCCAAAGCTATTCTACTCGCTGCTCATTCCACAGGGATGTATCTACAGGAAGAAATAAATGACAATAATCAGTGGCACGCCTTCCATCAAGGGACCCTTATTCTCAAGAGAGCCAAGCACATTCCTCTGGATATTATGAAAAAATGGAAATGTCAAGGCCTTCGTGACAACAGCAGAGAGATGCACTATCTTTGAATGTGGGTCTCTTTCTGTGCCTATAGGCAGCCTGTAAAAAGCTCTTCAAAGGATAAAGGGGATTGTGGAAAGGAACATGGCCTAGATGAGCACGAGAACAAGTGGTGGGCAAAAGAGCAGATAAATGCTGGAGGTGGATTCTGTTTTTTTGGGATGAGTGATCTGGGATTGAAGGGTGGCTCTGGAAGAACCCTGAGAAACATTTGGACAGGTGGCTTCAAAGCCCAGCATTGCCAAAGCTATCCATCTTGGATTTCCTCTACATACAGGAAACATCTTATATCAAGCAGTCTATATCTTGGTTCAGACATACAGGGGAACATCTAGACCATGCCCAGATCTAAAGGACCATTCACATACAGGGTTCACCAGGAGTTATTAAATGTTAATAACTCTTAGATCATAACGGGTAATCCTGAGTAAACTCACTAGGTCCCAGGTGACATTTATACTACTGCTAAAGTACCAGGACATGGAAGATTGGCTCCCTGTCAGTAAACCAAAACAGACCTGTCTGAAGTCAGACAGAAACAGAGCATGAGGCAAAAGCTCTCAGTCCCTGTGTGATCCGGAGCGCTGCCTATGGGTCGTCTCAGCATGTTGAGCCGCCTCGCTAAGCAGGAGGCTTCAACGGCATGAACACAGTAGCTATTTCAGTCTGTCAGGCAGTGAAAACACAGACTCCATGCCTACTGGGCTCCAAAACAATAACGCAGACCACACTGTACCAATCGATCCACTGGCATGGTGAATTCAGCCCAAATGCAGCTGTGAAAACCTCAATCTTCATAGTTAAATAATTATTAAAACCAACCCCAGACTGCTCATCACACGTCCTTCGTTCAACCCGTGTGACAGCAGCTGTAAGTTCTGGACACCCTGTGGGGACCCCCCCCCCTCCACACACACACGCTCCCTGGCAGCTGCCATCAGTGCTGATGGTTCGCCCCCCCCCAAAGCTTCCAGCCCCATCCTGCATCTGCATTCCAGCCCTCGTCATCATGACAGATGCAACATCTTCCTGCATGCAGATAACAACCCCCACCCTTCAGGCCAATTTAAAGGCACCTCTTCTCAACGCACATCTGCCTTGTAATAGACAAACATCCACTTCTAAATCTTCATTTAAATACTCCACACACCTCATAGGAGAGTTTTTGTTTTCAGCAAGGGGACCATAAACTGCGCCTGACAACAAGAAAAATTAAAAAGTCACATTTATTTTATTTAGCAGATGCTTTTATCAAATGCAATGTACAACTGAGAAAACAGGGTTAGCCATCTTCAACAGAAAATGATATTGAGGGCCTTGCTCAAGGATCCAGAGGAAGCACTCTGTTGACCGCAGGACTTGAACCAGCAAGCTTCCAATCACACATGCAGCAGCCTAACCCACTGAACCACACACCTTACCTGATTTAACAATTAAATTCAACTCAAACTGAACTGAATCATTAAGGCAGTGGCTTCCATATGGACAAGTGGCAGACGGGCACCAGGAGGTCCATTCCTGCCAAGCACCCTGCAGAGGCCACCCCATCGGCTGGCACCTGGAGCCAGACACATGGGCAGCTGGGGGCATACATTCACGGCTAGGTTTGGGCACCACCTCAACACCACGCCATGAGGGCGACGGCAAGCCAGAAAAACCTCTGAAAACCCTCTCTCAAGTGAACAACTTCAAACACCCAGCCGGTTTGCAATTATAATCAAACACATGGCCGCATCATGCCAATCAAAATTGGTGGACAAACAGGAAGTGGCTTTAATGAGAGCAGCTGGATAAGCAGCCACTTTAGTACACGCTCTCCAACAAAATGACCAGAGTGATTAATCACTCAGAGACCCCAAGAGCAAGTCATGATTGCAGAATGTGCCTAACAGTACAGAAATGTAGGTTTGCTGAAAAAAATCTAACTAACTGATAAGACGGTACATAGTCATAAGATGGGAGGAGATTACTGAACACAGAACAGCAGGGTAGGGTTTGTTCTTTGACAGAAGGCTGTACATAAAATGAATCTCATCATGTTGGTTGGAATTACCCCGAGATCTCTGTAAAACTAAAACGTGATCGTCGCCTTCATGACAAAGGACAGGGAGCCTTTGGGGAGCAAGAGCATCGTTAAAGCAATATAAACGCCTCCTTCTGTCTCACGGCCAGCCCGGTCTGCCCCTCCCCCATCTGTGTGAAAGTCTGCATTCCGGTTTGTGGTGTGGCAGACACCCACCTGGCGGCGCGTCACCTTGCCTGCCACATCCGTTCTGGCACAGGGAGTCCCCCGGTGCCAGACGTGTGGCTTTAGCCTGTGCTCTGAAATCATGTTCTTTAGGGGTGTTGTCGGCAGGGCCAGCCATTCGGCCAACTGGTTTGCATCTGCTCACCGCGAACAAAGCAGAGATATTTTGAGGAGAAGTGGGAGGTGGGAAGAGATACATTTCATTTAAGTGCTCCACCATCTCTGTGGCATCACACAAAAGGTCCTGATAAAATGTGAAGCGGGGGACAATGTGTGAGATGTTCAGGAGACAAAATCCATGATGCACTGCAGGTTAAGCCCAAAAGTGTTAACTAGCGAGAAGGTGGACATAAGCAAAAATAAAGTCTCTCCTGTTTTCTATACTGACTGCTTGATTACAGAACTGCTTTAGTGGCTGTAAATGCCAATAACTCAAGAGAAAGTGACTTTTGAAACGTTCACATCCCAGTTAACACACCCCAGTGTTAACTGGCAAAAAGGACATGTAACAAGCGTATCGCATGTTTATCTGCAGTGAAGCGGGAAAAGCAGGCAGGTGGAGCGTGACTCAATGGCGGTGTGTGATAAAGAGCAGGCCGCAGAGATTTAGGGAGACCGCTAAGGGCGCAACAGAGCGCCTTAGCACTAATAAGCAGACAAAAACCCCCACGGCAATAGCATACTTGCTGAACAGCCGGAATCTGGCATGTGTCGGGATAACGGGAGAGAGCGGGAGGTCCACACGCGCGCGGGTGTAAATCTGAAACGGAGACACAGAGGATCTGCAGGGTGGGGGCGTGGCAGACCGCCCAGGTTACCTCCCATCATTGTTAACAGGATTAGTGAGTGTTTCCGACCCCAGTGCGGAACAAGACCTGGAGACGGGCCACCCCAGCACATGCTTGCCTGTCTCCAAGGTGCACTCCCAACCCTCCCAAATCTTCATTTCAGACTTTCTGTCAGGTGATTAAACAGTCTGGGATAGCAAAGCCGTGCTAGGGCCGCAGATGTCAGATGTCACACACTGGAACATTGCAAGCACATGAATTTTACGGGTGAGAATGCCGCTAATTATAATATGTATTATCATTTAACTCGTCCTTTTTAAAGCCAAGTGTAGGAAATGGTTTTTAATGCCATATTTATACAGACAACTTTCCGGTCCAGGACATTCGGTGTGATGTTAGATTAACAACCTTTAAGTCACAAAAAAAATGAATATTTTCATAATGATTTATCAAAAACGGGCATAAATGAGGACCAAAGCACGCCACATAATTAACGAAAACTCTGGTTCCTCAACATCAGGATTCCATATCAATTAAGCTCCAGTTCCTTAACAAGTGAAGAACTCTAGGCCCCATTCACAAATCCAGCAATACAAGATTACTTAGGGTGGGGGAGGGTGTAAAGGGGGAGATGAAAATAATCTGAGGACAAAAAAAAAAAAAACAACATAGCCAGCGGCTGAATCCAGCACGCCTTTGATTCTAGGCTCACATTGCTGAGCGTTTGCTTTGTCACACAGATAAGAAAACCCAGGGCAAACTCATATGTACAAAACGAACGTCTTCGGTGATTCTTCCCAGTCTTTCCTGGGTAATTCTGTATTCATTCCCTTATCTCAAGCTGAAAATGCTACTATTTATGGAAACATCTGGCTCCATGAAATCATCGAGAACAGAAGAGACTCGACCAAACCACAGTAGTCACCTTTGGAAAAGGCCAGAAATTGATCGGGCGAAAAGTGGTCCAGCAGAGACGGCAGATTCATCTTCTGATGAGCATATGTACATGCAGAGAATGTTCTTATCAAAGGTTACACACACACACACACACACACACACACACACACACACACACACACACACCAGACAAACACCATCACACCATGTTCACTTGCACATTCTGAAGACCAAGCTTCTAACTCAACAGCAAGCCAAGGATGCAACCTTTACTTTTATCATAATCCAATATATTTCTCACACTTCTTAAACACATCTGCTCGTCTCCATAAAATAACATATGCAAACAGTATTCATCCATCCATCCATCCATTTTCTATAACCGCTTATTCCATATGGGTCGCGGGGGGTCCGGAGCCTATTCCGGAAACTGCGGGCGCAAGGCAGGGAACAACCCAGGATGGGGCGCCAACCCATCACTGGGCACACTCACACACCAGTCACGCACACATGCATACCTACGGGCAATTTGGCAACTCCAATCAGCCTCGGCATGTTTTTGGACTGTGGGGGGAAACCCCACGACGACACAGGGTGACATGCAAACTCCACACACATGGAACCCGGGCGGAGACACGAACCCCTGATCCCAGAGGTGCGAGGCAACAGTGCTAACCACTGCACCACCGTGCCACCTCCAAACAGTATTCATGAAACATCTATTAACTTCCATTCTGTCCATGTTTCGACAGCAAAGGCAGCTCGTTTGACGCAGTATTTCATCCGCAAACATATATCAAGAGCAGCTGGATCGGCCTCATAGATCCCCTTTTCATAGAAACTGAGATCTCAGCCCACCACAGGGTTCGCATACAGCTGAGCCACAAGCCATTCAAGGACCTCCATGGCTTAACTTGACTGCGGGATTAAGGGTCACCGGTATGAACATTCAATGGGCCACTAGCTATGAAGAATAAGATCACACAGATCATAAGCACGTGACACAGGTAAATGCATTCACACACATCCACATAAAACACGCAGCAAATAGACAAACATAAAAGTACAATGGGCACTGCCTTTGAATCAAAAACAGCTTTGTTCCTGGCTTACTGTTAAAGGCTGTTACAGTCACTATTGAATTCACTGCACTGGATTCTCTATTGTACTGAATTTGCCATCCCTAAAGTAAATTACATGCCTTTATGCATTTTATGCTTTATTTTTATATGACATTTTTTCTGCATTTTTATTTATTCCAATCTGACTACCTTCTCCCCGCAACCCTGAATCGGACAAGTGGTTATATAAAATGGATGGATGGATGGATGACTGCCTTCTGAATTGTGCCCACTGTATTACTGTACTTTACGGTCCTGTATTGTGCAGAATATGTTTGCCTCCTAGAGCTTCGTGATTTCCCTCACAGGATAAAAAAGCGTAAAATCGCCTACACTCCCAGAATCTTTACCTAAAAGAACTTCCACAAACATCGAAGAAGACATCCAGAGAGGTATTAATGACAGTGTTTCACTGGGAGGGCGATAAGCGGCTTAGTGGAAAACTCTGTGATAAGTATGCTGTCTTCGGTGCCAGCAAACAAACGGCCTCATTACTGCTGATTGAAAAAGAAGTGCAGTTTGAACAAGAAAAATTACACAATGAGAAGCTATTGTTCTTTCTGGCCGAAGATGGAGTTTCTCTGAGCTTAATTCATTTACTTAAAAAGGGAACATTAGGTGTGAGTAACAGGAGATTTTTATTTTCCCCACATCAAAGTCCTGAAAGTCTTTCATTTTACACTGTTTTACGTGCAGGCTGTGCATGGAAGTGGACAGTGAACTTGTATGATTTGTAAAACCAAACACCAATTTGGCTTCAACTACACTGCTGTTCCAAGAGAACAGCCCCAGGCTGCATCCAGGATTGGAAGTCAAGCCTGATTTCTGGTTATTTGTAGGCTCTACGCACATGGCCCACGCCTATGCGGTTACAAGAATTTGTACACATGTGTGGCCTGTGTCGCCACAACGTGCAGTTACAATTCAGTGGAGGTGCATGTCAGACTCGATACCGACAGTGTCGATTCTGCACGTTATGACTTTTGTTAACTGTCAACTATGCTACGGTATGGCAGTACATGAAAAATTCAAAACATACGGGAAATTAAAACCGGTATACTGGATGAACAGTTATACTGCCCAGCACTACTCTTGAATATACAATACTACACCTGTTTGCTCTGTACGCACGCTGACATCTCTAACTGACATTGAGTGTGGCAGGATGCACAGCAACATATGGGAGAAACATGGAGTGTGAGCTATCTGTTCAAAACCCCCCACACTACAGGCGCGGCAATGAAATAACCAAACACTTTCACAATGTCTACAGCTGCCAGGGTTGCTGCCCTTTCCAGAAGCTTCTGTTTGATATTACTGACATGTAAAATGCAGGATTCAATGTGTAACCTATAAACTGTGGTGTCAGGGTGACAGGGCTGAGACATAGCCATGATTAAGGGGAAATGGTTTAACGAGCCTTCAGACTGACAAACTTGTACTTCCCCGTGGGTGGTGAGGATAGTGTTGCAACACACCGCCTGACGAGACTACCTGTTCCAGGAATTCCCACTGCTCCGTAGCTTACAGTAATGAATTGGAAAGCCCTCAAGACAAACCCGTTACAGGAATGGTTCTCATACAATAAAAAGCCAAATAGTTTAATCTCAAGTGCGAACATATTAAAATCACATAAAAATCATCTTGCACTGATGTTCCCTCACCCAGAATCTCCAGAACAGGCAGATCCCACAAGTAGGCTGCCATAGGCCAATACAAACAAGAGTGAAAGTCTGAGGATTGGGCAGCAATCCAAAAACTAGACACTTTCCATTGGACCTGTGGCCTATGCACCTAACCAGCTTTGTCTCAGTGAACATCAAGCTGTACAAAGAAATCCCTAACCTGCACTGTGGCATTAAGATTCACATTCTATGGTTACAGCAAAGTCAACTTGACTTTTTAGCAAGGAAGCTGATGCTGTGAAGATTCAAGGTCATTTCGTCCCTACAGCCATCCGTTTCACTTCCACTAATGGAGAGGTTGAAACACAGCATGATGCTGGCCGTTAATAGACGCTAACGGCCGACAAAAATATCAACAATTCCCAGACACTGGCCTGCACGGCATTTATTTCCATTGTCGTTTTTCTAAATGGAATCGACACACTGGTAAAAAGGCCTCAGTATTCGCAGTTAACAGTTCATTTCAGGCTGTGAAATATGCAGGCAAATCCCAGAGCAGAGAATACAGGCGAATAGGCATATTTACCATGACTACCACACCACAGGCCATAAGATACTGTTACACAAAAGGCTTCAGAGTCATGTGCCCTCATCCAATCAGTCAACATGTTCATGATAAGGTGTTCATGAAGACACGTGTTTACACTATAAATATACTGCATGGGGAGCAGGGGGATGGGGAGTGGTAAGCGAAATTTATGATTAAAAACAACGTATTCTAAAAACTTCAAATGATGCCGAGGAACTGTGACAGTTACTAAATCTTATTGTAATTTATGATGTAGGATGTGTTTGAAAACTAGAAACACACCAATCAACCAGCCAGGGACCGGAATCGGCTGATTTTCAGGGTGCTCTGCCCGGACCACACAGGCACAGCGGCACAGGCAAGAGCCTCACAGCCACACGCTGGCATGTCGTTAGCGTGGAAGTTCTTCACCGTGAGTGAAGACGACACAAACACTGCAATTTGTAAACCCTGGGGGAAGCACCACGAAAGTGTGAAACATCAGCGATAAAATTTAAACTGATTATTAAACATATACTAGATAATCATTGAAACTGCAACGCTAGCTAAGGTTTTTTTTCCTATGACAGCAAAAATGTTTTAGCGAAACTCTGACCCCCTGTGCTATAACGTCCGTACAGTATGAGAGTATGAAACGGTCTGATCTTAATCTAGCTTACTAGCGATGTAAGAATTGTATGTGCATAACATGCGATGTTGGTATTAATAATATTACCCTGCACCTATTATTACTTGGAAGAGTATAGTACACTTCAGTTTTATTTGGAGGTTTGTAACCTATGAACTTTTTTATTTTAAGATGAGTAAAGAAAGAGAAAAAGGCCAATGTCGTGTTATCTGGTGAATTTAAACATACTGGAAAAGGAGTAACTAACATTTGCTATTTAAATCTGTTGCACCTGCTTTTGTTTGGTAAAGTAAAATATGTCAGTTAAATTTGGGTGTACAGCAGCTCGTTTTCGGTTATTTGTACCTCTTTCCAGTTACAGAGCACTTTATTTTGAGACTTGTTTAAGTGAGAGAAGATCCTCTAACTTAGTGCAGTTTGGGGGAAATTGTAAAGTTTAACAATTAAGAATTTTATAAAATTTATAAAATAAAATAAAATTTTCTAAAACAAAATTTTCCATTGAAGAAAAGTTTATTTTTGTTTATATATGCTGTCAATTATAGTTTTAAAAAGAAAATTGGAATCGGACACACACACACACACAAAACATCAGATCACTAACAACAGTTGACTGTGAGCTGGGGATTTACAGACAAGGACTTCAGGGTTTTCTAATATGAATGCTGTCATCTTCCTGACAACAACCTTCCTAAAGATTCCATAAAAGATTACAGCAAGATTGAGTCTGTCAACACAGCTGGGATCCTCATGTGTCACCCAACTGAAGCTCAAAAATGTCCTTTAACCCAGGTGACGCTTTATGGCATTTGATACCTGATACAGTGGGTACATAAGATGTATGTAAAAGATTGACTCAAGGGCCAACATTCCACTGACTGCATTTGCCGAAATGCCTGTGAGGGCACAGAACCAGATTTTCAGCTGCTGTCTGGGGACCAGGGTAAATTCTAATCACTGTTCAATTCCTCAAACCCGCTTAGGAAGGGAGTGGGGGCCCCACAGAGCACTTACCGAAGCTGTTCGCTTTATGAAGTCCCATGAGGCGTTACTGAAGCACCGATTTATGAACAGTGTACTTGAAGCTGGGGAGCGGATACCTTTGTCCCCCTTTGGGCCTACATTTTTGTAAAGATGTCTGGGGGCTTCACCGCTTCCACTGACACCTGCGCAGTCGACCAAAACACATTTCGAATCTCGTTCCAGCCATCCAACTGAGCAGGCCGAGATAGAGCGAGAACTTCAGTGTCAGCAAATTTGTATGAAAATGAACACAAAATGGGAATGGATGTTATCAAAAATGCCTCATATTCAGCCCACATATTACACAGGCATTCATTTCCATTTTTATAGACGTCTGCATTAGCTGTTTGACTCATGGTTGACCCCTTGTAGGCTGTAATTTGCACAATAATGATGTATAGCTCGGAATTCCAGGAGTGAGGTGGCCAGTATCTCATAACCGGGGGGGCAGGGTGAAAACAGTCCAGTGAGCGCTAACCAGTATCAACCAGGCTCAAGCAAACGAGGATCCATAGAAGGCTTAACGGAAGACAGCATCATATATGGTCGACAGAGAACTCATTTTAACCAGTTAGCAGAAGCTTTCAAATGATTTTATTGATCAAACACATTCTGAATGATTCTGATTGGTCAAACACATTCTGAATGATTCTGATTGGTCATAGTTCACCCAGGGTGAGGCGTCCATCTGTATAAAAAGTGTTACTCTGGTGATGTTTCCGGTGATCCTGATCACACAGAGGACAGGATGCTCCAGCTGAATCCCATTACACGTACACAGCAGTCGGCTAATCCCACCCAGTGCCAGGTAAGACCAACACGGTGCTAATGGGGACAGAGCAAATTGATCCCATGGTGTAGGTCTGTGACACTGCAGGTTTCATAAGCTTGTTAGCATACACGCCAGCTTTCAGCTTAGGGAATCTCATTATGCATGCAGTCCCAGACCGGGTAGACATGCTCCCTAGTGATCCAAAACTCGGATCTCATTCCTCAGACAACATTATCCAACCTGTTTGAGAAATCCTTGTGTTCTTGGAGAAACAAGGCAGTATGCACCACATACACACAACTTCTTTCTGTCAGGCCAACAGATTTCCCCTTTAACATACTGTCACAACACTGTTTTCACAGAACTTCCCGTATTTGTTGCTATTTGGGTTGATACACAGATTCTTGATATGGGTTTTATGAGTGCCGAGTTTCATCCTCATTATGGTGCCTTCCCCCAGCTGCCACAGCAAATTAATGTAGATGTCTGTGCCTTTGATGGTGTATGTCTACAAACCACCACCATTTACTTGTTTCACAGAGAGGAGGACCACCTACAGCACATAGGACCTCAGAGCCAGATGGTGAGTCACCAAGTCAAGGTGAAGACAGGAAAGCAAAAGAGCACCTTCAGACAAAGGCTCATTTCTATAAATAAACAACAGTGCACAGAGAAAGTATTAAAACTGATGATCTTTATCTAGTTCTCCCATATTTGCTTGTGCAAAATGCAGCCTGGCTACAGAGGACAAAAATAGCTGATGAAACTGATAAGATTTTGACAGACTTAAATCTCCAGTGACAGAAATACAATAAACATACAAAAATATACCATGCTATTAACGTAGGAGTAACCAAGACAACCTTAACCACCCCCATGAATTCCATAATCCTGTGACTGCTGCAATGGAATGTCATGAAGTAATATTATGCAAAAAACATAGAGGGCAGAAGGTTACAAGTTTCCTCAGGGTACTTCCATTTCCCTCACTATCTACAAGACATTTGTTAAAATAGACCACCATATGTTACTATGTGACCGTGTGTGGGTGCACCCTGTAATAGACTGACACACCCTTTTCTTGCCAAGACAGGCTTCCCCTCACTACAATCCTAATCAGATACAAGATTATTGTAAATGGATGAATGGTTAGATACAATATTCTCCCGCAGCCTATTCCTGTTGCATCCTCAAATCCCCACCTGCACCAGTTCTCGTTTTTTGCACATCGGTGTTGGCAGAGATCCCTGCCAGCCGGCTCTTTGAGAGGCCCACGCAAAATGAAACGGTCTTAACACGTTCAAGCACATACAGCAGGAGGAATTTTCAATCCCGACAAGCAAGTCCTGAGAAAATGAGTGGATATTACCAATGACTCCAGCTGCAGTCTTGATGCAGAGCCAGGCAAATTCATACCATTGCAACGAAGGATTTCCAGAAACCAGAAACTATATAAGAAAATCTACTGGAGATCCTTCAGCTAGAGGGCCGAAAGAATGGAAAGCTACTATGGCTCTTGGGATTTGATCCCAGACATCTATGCATTTTCTTCCTTGTCATGACCAACACACTGTGACAAGTAACAGATATTACGGCCTAAGTAACAGATATCATGCTTTTCATTTCATTACCTGAAATGAAAACCAGGCAGGTGAGCGACCATTACTTGGTGACATTAGCGGCAAATGCTAACAAGAACAAAGCATCTGTGTAGTACATACTGTCACGATGGGGGACAAACCAGGCGGGACTCCATGGCAACAACATTAACACAAAAACCCGAAAAGTTTCTGGAGCAGCAATAAGCAGATAAAGGCATCAAGAAGCAAACAGACAAACACACAAAGACTAACTGAATCGTAAGAGATAACTACCAAGTGACCGCGGTGTATGCTGAGCACTGATCTAACAGGAATGTCACGAGTTAGAGTTAAGATGAAACACCGCGTACAAAATGCTCTACCTTCCAGACTATTCATGACATTGAAGGCACTTTCAGTTCTCCTTCTTATAAAACGACAACCATTTTAATAAATTATACAGCTGTTATAGATTATTACAACTGTGTTCAAGATAAAAGCTTATGGAATCTGAGCCAACAACCCATAATTTAATCCAAAATCTCTCATGCTTTTTGTTAAAGACTTTATGGATTTTCCTGGAGTCTCCAGAACTGAGACCAAAGTGAAGTCAGCTTGGATTACTACGAAGGTTTTATTTTGGCTGTTTGTACCTCCCACGATCTTCATACATGGCCTTCATGTAGACTGGAAAGACCAAAGAAAATATTTAGGTTCACTATGCTCAGAGTCCTGCTTAGCCGGTGACTTACCAGAATCCAGAGTCAAACAGTGGAGATTACACAGCTTGTATAACCCCTACCACATCCACTAACATAATATTTATAGGAATGACCGATTATCTGACGGTAAGAATTTTGTCTAAAACATTGGAGCAAGTCTTTAAAAACAATATTTAACCTTAAGGCAACCATCTGCAAAGACTTCTAGTTTGTTATTTTAAATTTAAAATAAAAAAATACAGCAAAGACTTCCGACCTTTGCAATGTTCAATCTGAGGGTCACATTAACAGAGCTAAGAAGTGCAAGTAATGCGATTTTCCTCACAAGAGAAGGAATGCTATGACACAGCATCTTCAGGAACTCTTCACTGCACCACCATGCAAAAAGCAGAAGCCTAATTACTGTTACGCAGCACTGATTATAGTATAGTTATGCCTGCTGCGCCACCTGTTGGAATAGAGGAGAACTGTGCTAGTAAAGTTACTATTAAGAGCGAACATTCTGAGCCGGGTGAAGATGCCGTCAGACTGACAGCCAAGGTCTCTAGAGACCAAACAGCAACGTTCTATAATAAACTCACTGGCTCACTTTCACCCTACCATCTGTCAAGTGCTGTATAAGCGACAAACGTCAGAAGAAAGGACATCAAGTCCAATGTACTTGAAGCAAATTTCTGCTACCAACAGACAGAGCACAGTAAGCATGTGCAGCATCCATAATGCATAATACTTACATGGTTAAACCATGAAAGCAAAGACACGAACTGTAACATTCAAGACATCTACATCACCATATAAGAAGTTTGACTTATTGAACACTAGGGTCTTGTCCACTGTTTGTATCTCTTCTTGCCTCCAAAATGATACGTGTAACCACATTTGAATATTTCAGTTATCGATATCTACTTTGCTTGATACGAATCACTCAACTGCCCAACAAAGAGGATTTTGGGACATGATAAGAGTGATATCAGAGCTCATCGGACACATCAACATCTGTGATGTCTGTCGGCTTCACCCCACACTTCTAAAGACATTAAGAATGAGGACATATCAGTTTGTGGCATTCAGGTTCCCAGCTGTTTTTAACCGAGACTGTGGATAGACCTTAGGCGGTTTGTGACTCTTAGCATTACACTTCTGTTGCCAAAACTTCAAGTCACTTCCCCATTTGCAGGCATCTCTTCTCCTGCTTTTCGCAAGTGATCATGACTTATGAGCCATATATAGAGCAAGTAGATGGTCAGAATTATTGCTCCATTCCCCATGCAACCCTCCATGCTGGCAATCCCAATGGGATTTTGGGTGATGCATAACAATATTTTGTGGTACGTCTGGCAGTGATGATCATTCTCGTGGTCGATATGAAGCTTCTACAAGCCTCTTCAGCCCGGGATCTGACCCATCCATATAACCTGCTTGATTATTCAACTCAGGAACCTCTGGATCTAAACACGAGCAATAAAAGCACAGAAGTGTCTGTCAGTGCCAAATGGGTGAAGAAAAGGGATGAGAGGGCAGGTAAGATAATGAGATTCCGAAACATACAGACGCTGGTTGACAGCAAATTCAAAGGTTGCTGGTCAAATTCCCAACAGAGCATTATACTGAAGAACTTTCAAGAACAGGACATAACACAAATTGTTTCAGAGAAGTACCTAACAATATATATAAAGTAAGTCACACTGAATAAAATTATTCAGAATAGAATGTCTTCATAACCGAATGCACTATAATGGCCTCCCCAGTATGCAACAGCACACAATGTAAAAGTCGTTTTCCTCTACCGCTATGCTAACAAAGTGTGTGATACCTCATTACGTCCTATGGGGAAACAAGGCGCCGAAGGGCCCTTTCTAATACGGCCATGTGAACGAATCCCATGAGCGCCTGTGGAATCTGTTTCCAGCTAATGGGGATCACGGTGTCTACCTGCGAGATGAATGAGCCCTGAATCTGGCTGACCCAAGTCATTAAGAGAATGTAACCAAATATTCCGTCTAATTTACGTGTCCAACACATTATGTCCAAGTCCCCTGTTGGCCAGGTAGCTTTAGTCAAAATGATATTTATATCTCAGCAAAGCTGTTTAGCTGTAGCAGTTGCCTGCCCAAAAACACCAGCTTTTCGACACAAACAGGACAAGTCACTATAGAACAAGCAGGACTTAATCATACTGTTGTAGGCACAAAAACCAAAAAACGCATTAGGCAGCAGACCATCAAACACAAGGCGTATCGCCTCCATTAAATTCACTTCATTTGGCATAATAAACCAAAAGGGGGAAAAGAAGCTGATCATCTCTCTCTAATTAATTGAGCCATCCATCAAGGCGACAGCGTAAAAAAACTAAAACATACAAATGGCATTGAGCTGCCTAAGTAATATTCACTAGCACTGCAGTAGTATGACTGTGGTTGCTGGCATGTGCCGCAAGCCACTGATGGCATGTCTGAGGACCCTGTCCTCAGGTATGTCACCATGACAACAAGGTCTCATGAGATGCAGTGCCCAAGAGCTGGTGGGCACGCAGTTCACCTTTTAGCAGGGTTTGGGTGAGGTTACAGTGGGTAGGGGCCAGTGGGTTGAGGGTAGGGCATTGGGTAGGGCTAAGTGTGCCAGATACCCCCCCCCCAAGCCTCGAGGGAGGCTACCACAGCTGGTGCTTGTCCTCAAGCAGCTGTTACTGACAGAGAACAGAATGACAGAGAAACAGGAGTGAAACTTAATTGTCCACAGGCCATTTTCTTTAGTCCTTGTTCACGCTCTCACACCATCCTCTCCAGACGAGTTCAAATTTTGCAGTTGGCCCGGAGACGCATGACCCGCACTATACCTACATTCAGAACATTCCAGGCCTCGTTGCTGAGATTATCGCGATTATCCCAAACTCGACCTAAGCAAGACATCTGCAGAGACTGGCTCACACCTTGACATGACAGCTTCTGGCGCTCTGTTGGAAACACTTCATGCTTCAAAATCTCTCTCAGAGTTGACATTTCGGGAGTAAACTATCGATTCCGACATCTGAAAGTCAACCACTGAGGGCAGAGCAGGGAAACAAACAAATCGTTAATCAATAGTGACACATTAATCAATAACACGTACAAAGGAACCAGCAACGAAGCAATGGGTTGGCTGAACATGGCACTGCTAACTAGCGACTGCGTCGGGAAAACAGCATGGTTACCACAGTGCTAACAACAAGGCGGCAACCATAAGGTGAGAGATGGCGGAGGCGGGCGCTTGGCTTGCATCATGCAGCTAGGGCAGCTGTCACCTGTGCCTGCCTGCACTGCGCAGCAGCGGCGCGCCCTGTTCTGGTTATTAATTGCAATTCCCCCATGGGGAGCTGCCGGGATGCTGGTCGTAATCCCTGGGGGCCATTTCATCTCACTATGTGATACATTACCCTTGGATCGGAGAAGCTCCCACACACTAACGTTCAGTTCAGTTTGCCGTAACCTAGTGTCACAAACAGCTCAGAGCACCAGACATGTCTCTACAGTGCAGCAGTAATATATTCCTTTAGTCCAAGGGTACCTCCGGCAGCCACGCATGCCTGCCACTCCGACCAGGCGGGTCATGGTGTGCCCAGGCCAGCACCCTGGACAGCAGCCACCTGTCAGAACTACAGGACTGGCATTTTGGACAGCGGGTCACGCGTGCTGCTGCAGGGCCACACCTAAAAGAACACGCATCTAGAAACTAATAAGCCAGCTGTCTCCACTATCCAATTACTTCATAATATCCTCCCCGTTAGTGCCATGGGTCAATTACTGCCTGAATTACTTATCATAATCCTTTAAAACAAACTAATCAATTTAAATTCTTCATGATCAGTGTTCACCCTTCATTTGTTTTCTTTAAGAGCTGCCTGCCGGTATTCGCACCCCACTCATTTACAGACGAAGCTGGAGCAGAGTGATGACCCCCACAGTCCTGAATCCCCAACCTGCCCCCAACATAAAACTCCACCTAGATTTAATAAATACAGCCTCTTAGCTGTCACTTGTCTCCTTTTCTTGCTCATCTACCCCCCAAATAATACATCACAGGATGTTCGCCCGTAGCCAGCCAGGTTAACCACCAGGCAACCTGCCTGCTAGCCAAGTCACTTGCCAACCAGGCCACCCGTGACCGAGGATGGGCTGGATGTCGCTCTTCCTCAAAGGCAGCCATGTGCAGCTAAGGGTGACCATTTGGGGATGGGGGATGGGGTGGGCTGCTGCCTTAAATCGCCTCACACAGGGAGAACAGAAAATTAAAAGCTGGCTGCCTGCAAGTCAAGCAGAGTCCTGGAAGCACTTGTCACAATCCCGGGTGTTCATCCCCCCCAGACCACCCCACTCCCATAGTTAAAAGGTCCGGAAAAAAACGGCAAAGAAAAAAATAATAGTAATAAAAATAATAATAAAATCTCAACAGCTTATGAACTTATGTGTGATGCATGTTTTCAAGGAGACAGATATAAAAGATATTTCAATAAAGGAAATTTGTTGCTTCTTTAAAACGTATGATAAACGCATAAAATATAAAATCTGCACAAAAATATAAATATGACAATTACAGAGACTGTCTCACCTGGAAGGAAGACCATATTTAAGAGAAAAGTATTTCACCTGCCATACCCCCACTGTTAGCCCAGAGAAAATCCCAGTCTTGTTCTCAGTCGCTTTCACGTAATGCAAGATACAGCCCTTTCAGAAATGCAGCACTGAGGATTAGCCAGGATTAACAGATCAGATGGAGATCAGGAGCACCAGGAAGCAGCAGCCGACAGGACAATAAACATACAAAGGAATGCAGGTAAAGCTGCATGTGAAAAAGACAATGGGCTGCTGCTGCAAAGGCGCAAATGACACATCAGGTGACAATTAATTATGCCACTAAGTGATGCTTGCATGCAACTAGCAGTTTTTTACTTGTCAATGCAGAAAGAAATAAAAGCCATATGTATTCTTATTAGGTACTTTAATAAAAAAGGCCACATTCAAGCTGTCACAGGCCCATGTCCTCAACCTCCACGGCCCCAGCTGCCATTGACAAAGCTGAAAACTTTCCTCGGACCCCAGAAGAAAAATCACACCAGACAGATTCCTTCCTTGACTGCCCTCCAAGCCAAAAAAGCGGTTGTTAAGGATCCAACACGGGGGGGTGCATACCCTTGAAAACAACCCCCTCACCCTCCCCCCAAAAAAAACAAAAACTAAATGTCACTACTCAGGATGAGGCAGGTCTAAGCAGTAGTCTAAAACTCACACCCAGAAAAGTAAACTCGAAAAGGTGACCGATTCTAATTATCACAAAGCGCCGATTATCATTAATTATTAACCGGCGGCTGTTTAACCAGATGAAATGTGTGTGTGTTTTTGTGTCAGAGCCCTAAAATGCCGTGTTCACTTTGATAAGGACATACCACAAGCAGATTAAAAAGAAAAAAACCTCGTCTCGTCCTCTGCACTCAAAGCCAGTCTCAAGGTTACATGGTAAACAAAGGAACTGGAGCGTTTTTTATTGTATAACAGAAAAATGCATATTCACAACAAAGAATCTGGACCTTTTGCAGATCTGTCCAGTAAACAGCAGTGCTATGATAAGGTCTTTTGTCATCTGAAGGCTATTGTGTGAGCTACGGTAAACCAGATGTAAGAGATGTTCATAGACACAACCAGCCTCAATTGCAGGCTGAAGGCTGCCTGGCGGGTCACTCATCGCCTGCATCTGCGGGTAACAAAGGGTTATCAGCGTGACACCCCTCCCTTCATCAGAATAAAGCCCGGTGCTCAAGATGAAGCCACTGGTTAAAGACACCACTCATATGTTCAGACGACTCATTCCCAGCAACAACAGACAAGGGGAAACCCCTGCATCCAAGCCAGAAGCAGCCACCTGTCGATTTGGCCACGGATGCTGAAAGCAGGATGGAGAAGAGGAGCGAGACTGGTGCTGGAGATGTGAGACATTATGAAAAACTAACTCTCAGGGTGGGCATTCCTACACATGAAGCAGAACGTGGTCGCCTGGATCGCATGTCCATACACCTCCTCATTCAGCTCATCTCAATAGGCTAGACTCAGCTTTGTCTCATCTCGCTCACACTACAACATCTCAGCAAGTCCCCTTACCAAAGGGAAGCCTGGAAAAGCCATAAAACTGGGTCACCGAAAGTCTTGCATTCCAAGTCCCTGGGGACAAAGAAGGAATGACATTCATTGCTGCCGTCGCCAAGTCCTCTCAGTCAACTTTAACCCTGGGGACAGCAGCCACACTTAGCTTGCCCTCCACACAGCCACTACGAGTCACTGGAGTAACAGGATGACCTCTGACCCCGCAGGAGCTGACTGGCCTGACAGACAGGGTCTGCGCAGCAGAGCGGGGAAAGCAACAGGGGTGTGAACAGCTGGGGAGACAGGACAGTACAAGAAGCTGCCAGATCTCATCCCCCCCAACAACCACCAGGGTGGCTGGGCTATGAGCTGAGATGAAAGGCATTGTGGGTCGCCCGCTGTCTCAGGAATTCTGGCAAGTACCTCCTTCTGCCAGCTCCACTCTTCCCCCACCGGCGGATGGCTCTCCAGATGGAGGTGAGCGGCGCAGGCAGGCGGATGGCGGAGTGGCTTCGCCCTCGCTGGCAGAAGACGAGCATTACACTCTTTAACAGTTGCCAAACCCTGGGAGAGCCCGCCCCCCCCCCCAAACTCACACCCAAACTTCCCCTTTATAAGGCACACCACTCCATGGGTTTGAAATACACCCTGCGAACAAACTAAGTCCACTGTAGTTCACACAGGACCACGCAGATGTGTTGTCAGCTGTCGGCTCAGCCAGAACCAAATGTAAAAGATGTGCTTCCAATGAGGAACCTGAACAAAGGCTGTCTGACTGACATACTATCTTTCCGAAATAAATTACTTCATTCCTCTCCGTTTTTTCTTTTTTAATATATACATATTCTAATCATTACCGCAGCGTTCCTATTTTTGCCATTTTTATACAAGATAAACTGAGTGATCTTCCATGTATATTATATATGTAAATATCGCCCATATGCATGGATGGTGAGAGCCTTATAAATCCCTAGGCTGCATTTCATTAAAGCAGCCCGCTTTAACTCAGAACGACATCAGGGTCTGATCCGCTCACATGCTGGCCCCGAATCGCATGATTAGAGATCAGAAGGTTCCTGAAAGCACCACACCATGCCGTGTCCAGAAACATCATCTGCCGAAGCGTTTGTCAGTGACCCCTCCACGCACTGTGGTGATCTGGGATTTGGCACCGCTTCAGGGTATCTCCGCTCAAGTCTGCAGCAGCAGGTCAGGAGAGCGAAAGCCCACCGTCCTGTATTACCAGCTCAGGGAAGAAGATGGAGACCTTACAACCAATAGAGGGAGACGAGGGTTTGTGAACTAAGGAACGGCAAAGAGACTGTCACAGTCTGTGAAGGTGGGGTCAGGCCCAAAACAAGTTTAAAACTAAGAGGAATATTACAAAAATAAACAATCAAGGTATACAGCTTGGTTTGGGCAAGTTTAAGAAAAATGGAGGGAAGGTTTGTGATCAGTGGAATGGGCTCTCACAGAACAGTAATCAGAAGCTCACTCCACAAGTTTCCCTTTGCATAAAATCTTGACGATGACTGACTTAAGTTTTGCACATATACATTTGTCCAACACTAATTAAATATAGACCGATGCCTATAAATCACCACTTGACAAGAAAAACATAATTCAATATAAAAATAAAACAAAAAAAGCTCATTTTCGCAAAATCCAATGCTCTACGTGACCTCCCCATATTTTAACGTATTGTAATTGGATGCTCTGTTAGTTTCCAGCTCATGTCCATACATTTACCTCCCCTATCAGAATAAAAGAATAAGTAAATTAACTTCCAAAACATCATCAGGGTTGAATTTATTTGAATAAATTGGCAGCATTCAGGCTATTGGTGAAACACTGGGCTGAAAAATAGTATGTCAAATCCATGAAAAACCATTCCTGGAAAACTGATTTTGATGCAAGTTCACCTCAACATTCCTCTAATTGACAAGACAAGGGTTGGTCTCCGTGCTTCAAACACATGCTTTGAGATGGATTCCTCACAATATACAGTGTGATCTGACACTTAAATTAAGGTATATCTGAGCAGGCAGAAGTGTCGCTCTTAAAGAAGAATAATATGCCAAGTGGAATTAAGAAAAAGTCTTCCTAATTAATTTCATTAGTGTGTGGGCAAGCTGTCCTCAAAGGATATGGACAAAAATTGATTGTCCCTTGAAACACCACATATACACCTCATACTAGCTTAAACAAATGAATGCAAGCCAACAGCACTGTTTAATCTGACGGTATAATTCATTCATTCATTTATTAATTAAATATGATGTCATTTGGACCTCCTTGTATGACTAATAACTGAAAAACTGTCAAATATTCAAATGTTCTGGTAAAAGGAAGCAAATCAGCACAAACACCAAAATAAGACAGTGACTATAACGGTCCAGTGGATCACTTGCTTTGAAGTGCATCCTAGTTCCTGTGGGACATCGTCTTGCTGCATTCTGACTTAGCCACTCCAACGGCTGCCCAAATTCCTCACCACATGCACTGGCAACGGGGATAATGAACGGCATGCTGGGGTTAGGGCAAGCACCGGATTGATTCACCCATCAGCGCTGCCCCCTAGAGGCACGCAGGATTATTTGTCATGAAATTAATCGCGGTAGCACGCCCTGCTGTTCCCCAGGGTTCAGGTGGACACACCAGATGGACAAAATCAAGGCTCCTGGATCAGGCTTCCCATAAGCTCTCCCACAGCCCGCTACATTGACGACAGCGTCGTTCTTACTGAGCATGCGAGAGCCAACAAGTGGGGGAATTTGAGGCAGGTGGGTGAGAGTATGTAGATACACCCAGGCAGAGTGGCATCATGTTTTGAGATGGGCAGAGAGGCTAATTCATTTTAGCATCCTATAGAGTGAGCAGCATTCACAGTTATTAAGGCTATCGGAAAACTTGAACTTCCACATCGAACGATCGGGCATCAGGATCAATATTGAATATCAAAAAAAGAGGAGAGGTTGGTGAAATCAGCAACATTGCAGGTTCTTCCAGTGGCATCCCAACAGCTGAGGAAGAAGCGACCATTTGAACACGGATGACGTGGTGGGTGTCAAGCATACGCCTGATGTTTTCGCACCAGTGCTCACCACCCCACTTGGTAAATTCAGCTAAAGAAAAACGTCGCCTCTTAGAGCATTCAAATTAATCTGAAGTGATAATAGGATTTAAACTGAAGAGTTCTTAATGACCGCATTAGGAGGCTGGCTGGAGCCACCTGACAGAGCTAGGAACGAAACCCATAAAGAGAGAGTAACCTCCGTGCCAAATTCCAGCACAACACAGTAGAGTGAAGAAAGCAGTACGTCGCTCCACACCTACTGCCTCTGCACACTGGGAGACAACGCCAGGGTGAAAGGCAGATACTGCGCCCTGACCCCAGGTTTCACTCTCACTTATGCATGCATGCCTGAGAGCAAGATGGGATATGTGAATACTAAAAGCACTCCAATGCACCTGCACTCATACTTGTTCAAATGGCAAATAAAGCATCATTTCATTCAATTGCATCTGTAAGACCTTATAAATAACAATAACCCAGAACGGCCATCTGCCTGCAGAGAGAGAGCAGCGGTCAAGTTCCAGACCGGTACTGAATAAGTTACCAATCTACCAAAACTGAGAAGAAGCAGTAGTGAAAGCCATATAGAGAACTAAGGCAGGAAAGCCTGAGGAACCTGGGTTTCTCACCCCCCTGGCAGGCTTCCAGACAGCTGACGTGCTGGAGCGACAATGAAAAGAGGATTGGGGGAGCAGGAGTAACTAAGAGATTTCGCTCTTCTGGTTCACGCACTCATGCAGATCCTCTTCAAATGGCTCAACCAAATTGGCAACCAACCTGTCGCCAGTAGCATTCGCCAAAACCACCCGCCCTCCCCACATGCAACCGAGTCGGCTAGTACACAAACTTCAAAGACACCTGGGGGAGGGTTGTCTGTGCTCAGCTATGCTGTCTGCGGTGGTGGCTGACACCATGGTGCTCAATCTCACATCGCACACCTCGCACCGCTCGGGGGAATCGTATTTTAACATGATTTACTCTGCGGCACGCATGATAATACTTTAAGCATCCCAGTTATCTAGCAAAGCAGGCCTGAGAAGGATCCCTAAATGGACAAGTGCGATGAGGAAGTGGATCATAAAATCAGTCATAAATACTTAATTCTGTTCAGGGAAGACGTCTTTCAGGTAAGCAAGAAAACATCATCCACATAATGAACGGCAGCCTTTGAGTACGCAATCAATCACGTGAAGACACTAGCATGTATAATCACATTCCCATACAGAAAGACACACCCACAGACACAGAATGTTTAACATTTTTACATAGCTTACATATGGTTGCTTCCACTTATTCATTTTGTTTATGATAGCAAATATATGTAGTTTGTTGATACCTCTAAAAATATACTACAAAACATCTTGATTAACATGCATAATATAAGAGACTAGTGATTTCGCTGTCATGCTGCACTGAGTAATGTGAAAAATAAGTCGGTTTATTTTGCCAAATCTCTGGATAGATTTATCTCATTAACTGCAGATTTATTAATTTTATTTCTTATGTAAATAGTTTAAATAAACATTCAAAAGAAGAAGAATCATTTTGGATCACAGAAGTGGAACACCCATCAGACAAAAGGCTAATTCCTAGTTAATTTAGCCTTTAGAATCCCTACACAGACACACAGACACAGACACACAGACACACACAGACATCCACAGAAGTATTACATCTCAATACATGTTTAACCTCCTCTATGTAGCACGCCACGTCACACAACATTCACACCACAAAAACATAAACCGAAACTCCGTCGACAGGACTGTTCAGAGGGAATATCCAAATATCTACTGTCCCTGCAGGTTCATACCATGAACCTCTGGCAATCGTATACAAGAGGACTCTCCACCTTGTCATTCAGGTGCTCGCAGACAGGAACCAGCCTGAGATGGTGGAATACAACGAAATGAGTGAAAGATGTCTCCTGGGCTCACTAGGTAGGGGCTATGGGAGTGGAACAAAGCTACTCCAGGACGTTCCCTGAAAGCAGACCATACGAGGGAGGGGGCGGCTTGGATGGGCCATACAGAGGGGGGGAGCAGGAGGGGGTGATGCGTGACCTTGGAGGCACATTAGTGACTCGCACCAAAGACGCCAAAGCTCGGGGTCCTCTCAACCGTAAACAAAAGACTCCATTCACTCCATTCAGACTTCCATGGAGACCTGGTAGAGTTTGGGAACCTCAAAGCATTGCCTTGAAGCAACCGGCAGCCATGACTGGGCTGAGGTCCCATGCAAGGATTTACAGCCCTCAAAGAGCTCAAATCAACTCTGAAAGGAAGCTAACAAGAGACCTGTATGGGAGAGGCGTGCAGATCCCGTCACATGGGTCAGCAGCTACGTGGCAGAGCTCGAGATGAGAGTGCAGATCATGAAAAGGGCCCGGCTCCCATTCTCAGAACCAATACAACATAGCAGTCAACCTGCTAAACGGGCTGTTTGTGCCCACAGCAGACAACCGTTTACTTGAAAGACATCCCCTTAAGCAGGGGCGCGAGGGAGACAGTTTACTCCTTTAGCTGAATACACTCATAAGAAATTGAGTGTAAGTACCTTGTTCGGTCCAATAAACCAGCCCAAATGCCACTGTGTAGTTGTTGTTCTTTACAATCCCTTTAGTGACGTGTGCACACAGACATATACACATATGCCGAACTTCTGCCAAATTTCTGTTTGGTACTAATTCCTTTTTTGGTCACCCAGCAATCTCAGATTCTTCAAAACAGCAAAGCCTTCACCTTCTGTGATAACTGAAAACCAGAACGAAATCAAAGATAGGAAATGAAGTTCCTGATAACAATTTCAAGCTGCAGTAACAAGCACAGATGCCTCTGTGGGTTAGAAGTCTGTGACTGTATCTGGAAGGTTGCTGGCCCAAATCCTGTCGCAGAGTAATTCAGTGAGGCCTTTAACCCCAAAAACTGCCTCAGAAGTGTCAGATAAATCGTTGGCCCAGCACTCTGACCCTAAGATTTGTTCTCACCTGTATAAATGTTTGTGTGTCTCACAGGAGTATAAGATGGTATGTGTGAAGACTGAATTCTGTTGTACTTGTAGAGAGACTAAGAGGGAATTCCATGAACCCAGCTAGCCCACATAAACCAGGTTAACAGGTAAGCACACAAAAGAAAAACTCAGGAATGACGCAAAGAGGAAAGCAAACGGTCTGCTGACGCTCACTGGTCCTCACAGCCAATAGCACCAACTGAGACTCCCCATTTAGGTTTGTAAGGATTACTAACCCCGCCTGACCCCGTGTTTAAAAAAATCCTGCTTTTTCTGAATGCTTTTTTTAATTTCACATAAAGTGTCTTAGCCGTTTTTCCCCCCTACAAATATTACTAGACATGTCACAAATGGAAGATTTTATTTACAAACTGAAACTTTGTTTTGTTTATTAATAAAATCAATCCATCCATCTTTCAGCCACTTCACCAGTACCAGGTCACATGATATTAATTAATAATAGTACATGTATAACATGTACTTCTGATACCGGTCCGTTTTACACATGCGCCCCATGTCATACATACAGTGGAGCAGGCAATGGCCTCACAGCCACATGGTGACATGTCGTTAGTGTGGAAGTTTTTCCACTGTGAGTGAAGACGACACAAAGACTGCAATTTGAAATACATGTAAAGCCAAAGTAAACCGTCAGGGAAGCACCACGAAAATGTGGTGAAGCATCGGCGGTAAATCTTTAAACTGATTATTAAACACATACTAGATAATTTTGTGGTATAACGTCCGTACAGTATGAGAGTATGAAACGGTCTGATCTTAATCTAGCTTACTAACGATGCAAGAATTGTATGTGCATAACATATGATGTTGGTATTAATAATATTACCCTGCACCTATTATTACTTGGAAGAGTATAGTACACTTCAGTTTTATTTGGATGTTTGTAACCTATGAACTTTTTTATTTTAAGACGAGTACAGAAAGAGAAAAAGGCCAATGTCGTGTTGTCTGGTGAATTTAAACATACTGGAAAAGGAGTAACTAACATTTGCTATTTAAATCTGTTGCATCTGCTTTTGTTTGGTAAAGTAAAATATGTCAGTTAAATTTGGGTGTATAGCAGCTCGTTTTCGGTTAACTGTTATTTGTACCTCTTTCCAGTCACTGAGCACTTTATTTTGAGACTTGTTTAAGTGAGAGAAGATCCTCTAACTTAGTGCAGTTTGGGGGAAATTGTAAAGTTTAACGACTAAAAATTTTATAAAATTTATAAAATGAAATAAAATTTTATAAAACAAATTTTTGCATTGAAGAAAAGTTTATTTTTGTTTATATACGCTGTCAATTATAGTTCTTAGAAAGAAAATCAGAATCAGCAGAAATAGGTATCGGCAGGTCACTCTTGCAAAAAAATAAGAATTGGCCACGAAAACTGCAATCGGTGCATCTCTAAATAATAGATAATGACTGATCATAAAAGGAAAAGCCTGCGAACAGAATCTATGAATAATAAAATCACTGACAAGGAGGGGTGAGGGGGAACAACACAAAACATTACAGACACAAAACACAGCAAAGCAAGACCATAAACTAACATGTTAATTGTTGCTCTATAGGGGCCAGCCACCTAAGGAAGTGGCCCAGCCTCCCTCCGACCTGAGGCATAACCACTTCCTGCAAAGAGAGAGAGACGACGCACGGTGACAGAGGGCAGGAATGGACAAGGTGACGGGACAGTTCAGTCCACTGAGCTCCTGCTGTCCTGCATGATATAACGGCCACATTGCTCTGAGGGGCAAGTACAGGGAATGGCTGTCTCCTGTCACAGAGGAAGATGGGCCGTCTCCAGGCACCATTCATGATATGCTTTTGGTACCAGGCACACAAACAAGGTGGTTTCTCAGTAACAACCCCCCCCCCCAAACGTATGTTGAAAAGAAAGGATTTCCATCCTCAGGACTTGCTTTTTCATCTTGTTCTGCTCCTGCTGCTGTGCCATCAGTGATGGGATAGATGTGCACTACACATTTCCTCTGGCATCCAAAAACATTAATGCTGCACTTCTCCTGTTTGACACTAGTGGGCGCAGGAGAGCCACCACCCCCTCTATCCACAAGAAAACGGCAGCGATGACAGTGCCAGTGCCGGTCCCCGGACGCATGTTCTACACTCTGGCACCACTATACTGGAAGAGCCTGTGGTCTATATTCATATTTAATATACTTCCACGTTTCCCTCTAATATTCATTTCCATTAACAAGAAAAGTTAATGAGTAACTGGAGCTAATCAGGAGGTAAACCGGCTTTTGCGGTTGGTGTGTCAGCACTGAGAATATGCGTCTCGACGCATGATGACCCCCTTTTTCCAAGTAACAACAGACTAGAGGAACAAAAAACTGACAAGGCACTCGGACAAAACAAAAATATTCCACAAAATAAATGGGGGTAATGATCCATGCAATGTTCTAAAGCAAAAATATTGAGACAATGTAAGGACACACACAGGGCTACAGAATTGTTTTAACTCTGCAAAAAACGGATTAATCTAGAGTCATTTCATATTCATGAGTCTCCTCTGACCTCTATCCCAGAATGCCTCTGTTCATGCAAGTGGGCAGCAGATCAGGGGTTTGTACTATTGGTTTGCCATGATCCATGGGCGCTGTCCATTTCTTGCTCCAATTTCTGGATCCCCTACCCATGTGCAGTAAGAACCCAAAGATAAGCAGAAAGGAAGTTGACAATTCGCAGGCACCATCAACAGATGAAGCAAGGTATACAATCTAAAATGGCCACTTCTCTCTAAAGGATACAGCCATCACTGCACCGTGTAGCTGGGGTACCCTGAGGACCACGCGGCTCCGCCCACTCTCCCGCCCCAGCCACAGCCGCGCGGGCAACCAGAGCGAACCTTCTCATCCAACCAAGATCAAAACACAACACACAATTAAGACCCCTGTCCTCCCGCGAGTTCACTCACCTACCAATTGCCACTGTCTGAATTTTACAGGTGCCTCAGATTTAAATTTTTGAAGAGGAAACTAAACTGAAGGGCTGTTTAAATACGAATAGTCTGTTAGATAATACTTTTGATAATGCAATTCTTCAGTTCTGGTCTAATCCCAGGGGCAATATACATCCATTTACTGCTGTACACAGTTCTTTATGTGTCCACCTTACATGTAAGGCATAACCAGAACATAACATATCCGGAATGTTCCATTGTGTTTTTAAAGCACAAGTGAAGCGCAGCCTGGGACTCTTTAGACCCAAACCTTTCAACATTATCTTAATGTGCCTCGATCGACTTCCCATCGATTACTCACGTCCCGCTTCCCGAAAACCGCCAGCCGCCTCAATTAATCCACTCCCGCCAAAGAGCGCGCGACGGGACGGTCTCCAGCTAAAGCGCGCGACGCCCCGCAGCACGCGCTCCGCATTTCAATGAGCCGGTCCGCACGCGCCTCGCCGTTTGAATCACACCTCGCGGTGCCTTAACGGTTCGTACCGCGCGCATAATTACGACGCTTTACCAACATAATCGATCAAATCTGCCGTTGCCATTGTGTCAGTTTCGCACAGGGGATTTCAGAGCGTTGCGCGAATGCCACTACGTGAATAACTGAGTAACAATTGTAGTGACCCGGTTTTCCTACTCAAAGCCGGGAGGCGCGTCCCGCTCGTTTCGACGGCGGGATGAGGACGTCAGATCTCCTGGGACGCTCCGCTTACGGCCAAATTTAAGCACTTGTACGGTGTCTCGGTTTTACTCCCCGACTCCTCAGAAAGCCCCCATTTTAATGCCGTTTCGGTGCTGGTCCTTCACCTGGGTTTGGCTGAGTGGAGTTCCGAGGTCTCAGGCCAGAAGAAGAGGCAGAACAATGCGTCAGCAACGCTCCAGTTGCAGCTTATTAGAAGGACAATCATTTATTTTTATTTTTGCACAGAGACGCATGACATTCTGGCAAACAGGTGTCTGTTTCGTGCATGTGGGTTTGTGGGGTATTTTAAACAGCTCATTATTGGCTGGAAGATCCATAGGCTAACAAAGGTACCATATTTTCCAAAATAATTTAACTATAATTCACTTAGTCATGAGAGACCTGGCATGCCTCCACATACTGTCATTTTGTCCTCCTTCTAACAATGTAGGCCACCTACACGTCACTGCTGGCAAGAGGGACACTGTCTACACATCAGTTTTTTGTATTTATCTACAAGCTGTCAGCTGACACCTCTGGAGAGACCAGGGCACTGAGCCCAATGTCCCCCCCCATCATGAAATTGTACTCATTTTTAGAGGTCATTTGCTGGAGAGGTAACCCAAAATACTACCCAGATTTACAAAGAGCAAAAAATATCCAAGACAGACATCATCTGTCAGCCTGAACTCATCGGGGGATGGGGCATTGGGAACCAGAGAGCCTCACCATGTTTCATCGCCTGCTGGCATCACACCGATGTACCTGAAATTACTGGAATATCACTCCAAGCAAGGGAGCGCCCAACATTTACAGAAGTCTGACCGAGGTCCGGTCACTGCAGGGACTACACTGCGGACAGTGACCACGGGCCCTGCACATTACTCACAAAACGCCTGGGACCTTCACACCAAGGGCCACATCAGCAGGGATTAGCGGAGCAATGCACGGGGGCACACTACAAAGCATGTTAAAAAATGCTACATATTAACAATACCCATTCTTTCCACATTCCTCAGGAGAAAAGGGCAACGCGCACCTTTAAAGGCAAAGCCATGTAAGTTTACACGTTTTTGATGTGCACTGTCAAAAATTGCTTCATTTCACTGGCAGTTCGGCAAGAAACTTCATATCCTCCCGTTTCATAACATTAATCAGATGACATGCTGCCATCTAATTAACCGAGTTTATAAATACACAAAAAGACGCTTAGCAGTGCTATTAGCTTTATCTGAATATTAACGTCTCAGCATTAAATGTGATTTAAACCAATTTGTACTTCCTTTCAATAGTTAAATATAGCAACTTACACAGAAATGATAATTAAAACGTCAAATGCGACTAGTTGTCAGATATAAAGTTTTAATCTGTACGCACCCAACTAAATACGCTTGAGTCCGGACTAACGGGCACTAACCCCGCACCATCTCCTTCTAATAGACCGTCCCGAATTGAACATAGTGCTTTAATACAGGCCAGAGTGTGCGGTGAAATTTCATCACAAAAACATCACAGCAACTCTCCCTGGGCTGCAATCCAGACTCCCGCACTAGAGCGCACTGGAGAGATGCGCAAATCTCAAACGGAAATTGCACAAATATACCGCCCTCAGTCTTATAACGAAGGAAGCTTGTAAAAACACGTCAATTCATCACATTTGTTTCATCAAATGCATCATAACCTTCCTGTTTCTTACTTACGACAGTTCTCTTCGTCGCTGCTGTCCGAACAATCGTCATCATCGTCGCACCTCCAGATCGTAGGTATACACCTTCCGTTTCTGCACTGAAACTGACCCGTCTCACATTCTGTTGTAGATCCTTAAATAGACAAAATTCCGGGTGAATAATTTATTTTTGTTTAAATTCTAAAATTATTTAACATGAAATTACCTAAAATGTAAGTAAAATAGCTATAAAACAACTATACAATATTTTCCTACTTTGTTCCCCCGCCAGTTATGAAACAAAAAATTGGCAAAAGAAAGACGTAAGTGAAATATTGCTTAATCTCAATGGGGGGCACAAAATCACTGGCATTATTAACAGATATCATTGGGCTGTGGGTTAAAGGCAGGAAAACGAATACAACACAGACGCTGCCCCCCTGTTCACTTACACCGTTATTACACGGAGGGCTTCCTTTCAATGGGGATTGCCGTGCATCCTCATGCACAAATAAAAGAGTCCGTTTTGTTACACTGAGCCATCCCAGTATAACCACATGAACTCTCCATCACGGCATATCTGTACGTGACAGCGTCTTCGAAATCGCAGTTTAAACTGCAGCTCCAGTTACTATCGGGTGACAAAAACGTGCATCGCTCCGCATCCCGTACATCACCATCATCATCCCTCCTCACTCATGCACACATATTTTTACATTATCAGGAGTCGTAAACGCAGCTCACCTTTTGCGGAGTGAATCTCCACAAGAAATAAATGCAGCAGCATCACCTTTCCTATTTCGGTCCACATCTCGGAGCTGAAGCGCAAGCCGGAGCCAGTCCGATTCCCGTCCTCCAGCGATGCGACTGCGCACCCCCGCCGACCGTCCTCCAGGCCCACTGGCAATTTGAAGTGGTGACGACGGCGCTTATGGGCGGGGCCGCCGCTTCAATTGTCCAGCAAGAAAATTAATTAAAATATAATCAAGGGAAGAGAAATCACGCGTAAAGCGAGCTGGAGACGAGGGCGCTTTTTGCAGGATCTGCAAAAAAAAAAAAAAATCACTTATGTCAGTTCCCTACGCCTAACCATGGTCAGCTTTGCTCGAAAATGGAGCTGTTCGTACGCTCTGATGTGTGCACAGAAGGGATTTGGCCCGCGGGATACCTTGTAGCCAAAGTTCAGATCTGAAGGGAGCAGTAATAGTAATATTACAGATACATTTTCAATGGCTGTTACCCAATCACATACAGCATGAAGCCAAGCATTTTACACCAAGTCACCTTTGAACGGGAGAGGAAGCCCCAGCAAGATGCATGTACAATTGTAATAAATTCAAAAATCATATATACATGTCTAAATTGCAGTAAAAGGCAATCGTAATTCCCCATAAAAAGTCATACTTTTCAGTAGTTATGTTACTTAGTTGGTATATTTGTTAGATATAGGACAAGAAGAATTTTTACTTGGACCAGAAACAGCAACAGTCCGCATTTCAAAACCTCCAGTGTGTAAGAGGCCATTAAAAGGAGGGGGGGGGTACTCTGCCAAGAATCAAGTGGGCTTCTTTGATTTTGGATCACGTGCTTGGCAGCACCCCTCTACTTTGAGACTCAGAAGAATATTCTGGTTTTCTGTGTTAATCTTTACTGGCAGAGCCAACACATTTTCAGAAAATAAGAGAACCAATTTGTACCTTTGCTTGTCATTGGGGCTGTACCCTCAAGGGTCTGACAATGGTACCCTAGCTGTAGGTAAATGTACCTTTTAGTTTAATTTAAGGTACAGAATTTGGACTCTGAGGAACATCCCTAAGGTACACACATTAATGTACCTCCAATGGGTACAAATATGTTCTCCAGAGTCCATTTCTGTATCTTGAAAGGTACATTTACCTACAGCTAAGGGTACAACTGGAAGACCCTTGAGGGTACAGCCCCAGTGACGAGCAAAGGTACAAATTGGTTCTCTTATTTTCTGATAGTGCACTTAGTGTCTCTATCATGCAGAAGATATATAAGGAGGGGGCACAATGAGTTTGGGTCAGATTCAAAGAAGAACCAGGGTATGAAAATTACAGCGTTTGCTTTGTTTGACTGTGATCATTTTGGAAACGCATATTTTAAATATCTACCAGTAACGTTTACCATTGAAAAGGTCTGTGATAGATCTTCAAAATGATCGTGGATGATACTTAAAACCACACATTTAACTCACCTCAATGATTTTCACATGACTAAAAATATTCGTCAAATTTTATAATTGCCTATTCATTTCATTCTGAAATCCATGACAAGATTAAATAATGTGTGATCATCACTATAATGAAATTATACTGACATGTTTACAGATAATTTGATGCGTCATTTTAGACTAGATGCGCATTGCAAGAGTGGCTGGGGAATTTACAGTGTTACAAGGACTCAACACATGCTGCTCATTCATTCACATCATCTTCCCGGTTGCCGCCTATACAGACAAATGCTTGTAGAACAGGGGTATTCAACTCTAGACCTCCATTCCAAATCCAGGTCGTGTTTTCATTTCTCCCAGGGAGTTAGTTTAATAATTTCTGATTCTGATTGGGCAGAAGCTTCACACCTGGCTCACAGGTGAAGGAAGGATGGAAAATCAGTAGGGCTCAGACCTCGAGGGCTGTGAGTTGCATGGCCCTGCTGTAGGAGATACAACCGAACAGCCTATTTTGATGGGAAAGGTGATTCTTGACCACGCCACCTCAGTAGACAGACCACCTGCTGAGCAACAACCTGAGGAACCACCAAGTGAGACCTTCAGTTGCATGACATTAAAATAAGGAGCAAAATAAGATGATAATTTAAGCAGAGTCAAATCTGCAGGCCTCCTGGCTTAATTTAAAGACAAGCCATTTATTTGTTTTGCTTTTGAGAAAGCTGACCGTTTATGCTTTTAAAACCATCAAGGTCTTTGAAACTCAAAGGAGTTGAGCTGAATAACCCCTTAAACTCCACCCACCCCCTCATAGATATGCTGTGTGATATAGACACTGCCTCAGAAGCCTCAAAGGAAGATACCGGCGCAAAGCATGCAATTTCAGACAAAAGCAGTCCAATTGGTTCTTGGTAGAATTTTTCTTACACAAACCCTGTTTTGGTCTTTAGTGTCTTTGCCTGAAGGCTTCTAACATTCATGCTTCCTTGGCTTTTGTTGCACAATAACATGTCTGCACTTACACGCTTGGCAAGAAAAAAAGTCAAGGCTTAAACTGTATGTAGATTGAAACACTTGACATCTTTGTGTTTGTTGTATGATTTTTAAACTGTTCAGAGATTCATCACATGTGACGGCCTGTAGTTTAGTGTACTTCAGCACCCTGGGGAAACGAAAAAAGATTTACATAAAAATTAGATTTACAAAGTACTATAAAGCTGCAAATAAGAGTGTTATGCGAAGGAACGTCTCAATTTTTCCTAAAGGCAAATTTTATGAATAAAGCAGAAAATGGTTAAACATAATTAGGAGTCATATTCATTTATAATATGTGTCTCAATATAAAAGCACTAATAAAATATTTGCTTATCTAACATTCTTTATACATTGTGTCCTGATTTTATTCATTCATACAGCTGTGCTTTCTTTAACAAGCCAGAGCAATACATAATGTAATAATGTAATTATCTACATCCAGGGATCTGAACCATTGACCTGTAGGTTATAAGCCCATGTCCTTGATGATTCCACCATAATATAGGCATCTGAATTTAATTTACATCGAAGTAGAAATTTAATTTTAAAACGAATCCTATTATTTCATTGTCATGTGAACAGACTAAGCGCTCAGAATGATTTTTTTCTTCCCAGATACAATCAGGATGTCTGCATCTGATTGTGATTCAATAGTGATGTAGTCATGTGCCTGTCAATCATCCCAAGAGAGTCCTCACAATGCGTTTGCTATCTGAGAAGGAACTTTTCCGTTTGATTACAGCTTAGTTGCAATTGCATCCATTGTCCTCCTCTGCCCATTGCCCCCAGCACCTTCTGCCCCCTAGGGGTAGATCATGGGAATTACACCAACTACGTGGGTGGGTTAGAATAGGAAGTAGCAGGGGTTTCACTTATGACACATTGGGCCAAATTATTAAGGGAATCAAGGGATTGGTGCACAAAGTCTTGGTCTTACTGGCAGCGACAGCAGAATCTTCACACATAGATCCTTGGCCAAAAGGTTCTGGGTAAGACCACAGATCTGAGCATCCACTCTGTAGCCGTCCGCAGACAAAGGGCTGACACATCAATGACCGAATTTCAAAAATCCTTTACGGTCGATTCAGCGAATATAAATAGCATTGCAGATTAATCACAGATTTCGTAGGGGAATCAATCTCTGAGTAATAATCAGTCATTTAACAATCTGAAGTACCAGGCATTAGCAAAGCAGTAATCACGTCTGTTAGGCCTGTAGGCAGCCAAACGTAGGCCAGAACCATTCCAACGGCATAATCAGTGCATTTAATGGAATCACACTTAGGCTGCACATAATCTCCCATTACATCAGAATCTGTCCGACCAATCAGACTGCACCCACAGGGGAAAAAGATGAAATAAGCCCCAATCAATAACGCAAGCTTATAAAGCAAAGATATAACCTGTCATCAAGGAAGCTGGACTGTAGAAGAACAGTCTGTTGTTTTGATCTGACAGCCCATTCAGCAGTATTAATTCAAATAATCTCTAATAACCTCCATGTAAATAAGCATCGCAAACCACACACAAATGACGGCAACTTCAACAAGTGCATCATTTAAAAATAATTATAAAACTACTTTTAAAACCATCAAACACACCCAGGCTTCTGACAATGCCACTGAAACAAAGAACTTTGATTAGAAACGAGATTGTTTCATTTAATGTATATTTCACCAGATAATACTCTAGGGCGGAACTGCCCGGATGGATTTGTGTAGCTAACTGATGCACCTGACAAGGAGAACAAGTGAACAGAATAATATGAGATGCGGCTCTATTGCAGGACGTGGGGCAGACAAGCCTCTGATTGATGATGCTCAGCAGACCTCCACCCCCCACCCCCCCACCCCAGATTTCAACATTTTATTTACCCAGGTAAAAAATCTTATTGATTAAAATGAGCTGGACAGGCTCTCTCCAGAAGCAGGAATGGTATCTTTTTCCTGAAGTACATCTATAAAAACACTGCCGCTTTATCTATATACTTTGCGTTCTCATTTTGCCCCCTTTTATCCCTCTATTGTCTCTGGCACACATATCCAAAACGCATATACACTCAACACACCGTACAATTCTATTATTAACCAATGACTTTATTTCCAACATGAATGAAACAAAATTTGCCCATCTTGTCTCGGACAGTAGGACACTGGGACAGAAGATGAGGCATGGGGGCACCCCAGTGTCCGGCCTATCTGCACACACTGGGCAGAGGCAAACACAACCAGCAGGGGGCACCGCACAGGAAATAGGCTTCCTTCTTCCCAACATCCATCAGTGGCAGCCCCGCTCAGAAGCTAGCTGGGTCCCACATGTTCAAGGAAAATGATGAACCCACAGCTGGACCCTGTGCAAACACGTACTGAAACCACAAATATTTTCACCAGTAACAGGGTTGGATTAATTCTCAACCTTAATTGTCAGCAAGTTACATTTTATGAATGATGAAAAATTTTACATTCAATTTTACACTCAAAGTGTAAGTGCAGCAGCCTAGTGATCAATACAAATAGCCATCTTGAGGTACTTTGAAACATAATCACAATGAATTATGGGATATAACATACCCACAGCCTGAAGAGAGTCAGCAACGCAGATGTGGTGATGACAGAACTGGCTTGTGCAATTGCAGACATGTAGGAATACCATGCATGTAATCTGGACTTCGTTCAAAAGCAAGACTGCCACACTTATGATCTCAGGTCTTAGTCACTTCCAGTGTCCACATGATTACATTTTTTAAGTTTTGACTTAAAAAGGAAGACTTCTGTATCTTTCCAGACTGATCATCAGGTCAACCACTGCTCTTAGTTAAGGGGCAAATGGAAAAGCCCTCTTGGGATCTGAATAGAAAACCTACTGGGCACAGCTTTGAAAGTGGGCTGACACTAGTTCTTCACAAGAAATGGACACTGGCTGAGTTCAAACTGCTTTGAGGCACATCCTGCCTCACAGCTGAAATGCAGTTTGAAAATTCACACATCACTCCTCAGTTTGTACTCATCTATTTAGTTCAAAGAACACATTAGCAGTCATTTGTTGTTTGAACTTACAGAATAAAACCAGGAACCCCTAAAATAAGCGTATGTTTTATCTGCGTATTCCAGTGAGCTCAGATTACAGATTTCTTCCTCGTGAAATAATTTTCATTACATGATGCATATGTGTTGAAAAATGAAAACCACGCACACACACGGCCAGCAGGGCTGCAAACCGGAGGACGGAGCCTGAACAGGGAGCACAGGAGCCTCACCATTAGCCCTGATGGGATTTTAGCATGAGAGCTCGATTTTAGTTCTGAATTTCTGAAAACATGGCAGTACATTACATTTTATTTCCAGCGCAGCCATTAACTTACTGCTTCAAAAGATTGTATGTGAACGATATTCCCTATCTGTTAAACAAGTCGATTTGGTTGATTCCAGGCAGTGCAATCACTGTGCGGCCCCTGACCGTATTCTGAACAAAACGGGACACCGACACTGATAACAAGGAGTCTCTCTCCGCCCGAGGGGGTGCTTGATCTTTTACCTCTAGTAGATCTTGCAGACAGATCTTACAGCACATCGGCTAATAATACTTATGAAGAAAAGCCCTTTATACTAGAGCCATGTCATTGAGAGTAGCGGACTGCAGAAACCGGTGTGAGAGACCTCGCGCAGGGCGAACAATAAGTCGGCATCTTAAATGCAACATCTTAAGGAGCCTCGGCGTTTGAAGTGCGGCCAGCTTTTTAATCAAGACGGAGCTGCGAACTCCCCTTAATAATGACAATTGCATCAGAGCACCTTTCAAACGCTACTGAAAGTTCATAATGTTTCAGACGAGATTTTTGCTTCCATTCAGCGTAGTGCTGCCGCCGGAGAAACGTATCCGTGTCTCGGATGAATTATTCACACTGAGGTACGGCGCGCTGCGAAGGAACATTTTTCTTACTTCACGCTTTAGCATCACTGCTGCCGTTTTCCGTCGCAACTGCCTTCATTTAGCCTAACGTTTACAGAGAATGTTAGGTTACTGCAACTGCGGCTCAGCATGAGTAATAAATTCATATTGACAAGGTCCATGCATGCCAGCCGGGTAAATGGCTTTGTATGCACAGTCCTAAAAATGAAATAGGACAGGCGGAAATTCTTATTAAACGTACTGTACTTGTGTGTGCAATCTATGCGTTTTTCAGTTCCAAAGCAATCCAGAGACAATGCCAGGAACCAGGGTGGGGTGAGGGTAGATCCGGGGGGGGGGGGGGGTGTACTCCAGCCACCAATAGCTGCAGCTTACCTAAAATTTATAAACATTTATTTAAAAGACACTTTTGTGTATTGATATGCTTACTCTGCCGTCCATTTGATTTGAACCCATAACCTTCTGGACAAAGGCAGTGATGCCTAACCCTCATAAGCCACACACACTGAAACCTACACCAGAGTGAGAACCGGGACTGTTGCATTAGAACCCACAAACCCAGATCTATGATACAATCCAGAATAACTTCAGAAGGCGTCAATGGAAACATACAGCTGTGCGGTTGTAATCTAGCGATGAAGGAAATGTGATACTGTGTTAGTTGTGGGCTTGCAAAGTATCAGAGACACATTGCAAAGACGGACCCCCCGTCTGGGCTGTCCTCCGCCTCCAACTGAGGTTGGTCGGTGTGTGTTTGGTAGCTACATCCTCAGATTGACACCAACACCCAAGGTCTCCCAAAGTCAGGCGGGTTCCTGTCACGTCTGTTAACAGCTCACCAGCTGCACACTAGTGGCTTCCCAGAAAGGGTCAGGCTACATAAAAGCTACAGAGAGCAGTCAGAAATTAATTTCAGGTCGTGGGGGGGAAGGGGTCCCCCTCTGTATATTCTGCTGACCAGGGGCTGACTCGAATTTTGGGGGATATCCAACCTTGTAATTTTATTATCTGATTGTGTACTTGGCTGATAGCAAAACACGGGCAGAGGGGAAATGGGCTTTCAGCTCCAACATCACTCATCTATTTAGTTCAAAGAACACATTAGCAGTCATTTGTTGTTTGAACTTACAGATAAAACCAGGAACCCCTAAAATAAGCGTACGTTTTATCTGCGTATTCCAGTGAGCTCAGATTACAGATTTCTTCCTGGTGAAATAATTTTCATTACATGATGCATATGTGTTGAAAAATGAAAACCACGCACACACACGGTCAGCAGGGCTGCGAACCGGAGGACGGAGCCTGAACAGGGCGCACAGGAGCCTCACCATTAGCCCTGATGGGATTTTAGCATGAGAGCTCGATTTTAGTTCTGAATTTTAAACAATGGTGTGGCAGCTGACACATGGCAGCACTGAGTCACAGGCAAACAGGACAGCAGATTACCTCAGACAGCAGCGGAGTTTGCCGTCACTCAAACCATGAATGCGTGTGTGGATCTAGAGGTTTGGGGGCCCCCACAAACGGCCAGTATTTTAGGGAGGGCTGGGGGTTCCAAAGTCACTTTTTAGTGGGCCCCCAGAATCAAAATAAAAGCTAAAAAATGAAAATGTTCTTTTTACTTGCAGGCAGGCAGACAGACAGACAGACGACAGATAGATAGACATGGATCACATGAATCACAGCCAAACAGGTGGCAGTGTTAACCCCTACTCAAACCACAGATTTTGTGTAGGCCCCCCGAGGTTTGGGGGCTCCCTGTTGGTCACAAACAGTTACTACACTAGGGGTGACTTTTTGAGTGCGACCTCAGAAACCACAAACCTGTCCCTGACATCAGACTTTCAAGAAACCTTAATAATCCATATAAACTTTTCAGTTCTTACGGCGTCACGTTTGACTGTAAAGGGTTTTATTAAACTCGCTTTAGCATGTGACTCTCCTGTCTTGTCTCTTTTGACAACCTCTAGCTACAAACTGCCAGATGTAAGAGGTGCCTCATTATTGACACAGATGATGCACACAGTGTTTTATCTCCCAGCCTTGTCACTTACACATTTTTCTTTGACAGTCTTGTTGGGGGGGGGGGTGAGACAGCTGCCAGGGATCTATAAAGTCAAATGACACTTCATTAACAGATCGGCCAGTAACGAACAATTAATGCAAATTAACAATGTCAATAAGAAGAGGCACATGCAAATTTGTCCTACATTGCTGAACCATAAATTAGATTTCATTTTTGCATCAAAAAGCATAACTCAAATCAGGGCTATAAAACTAAAAGCATTTTAATTAAAATGAAAAAGGTTTTTAAAAATATTTTAGTGCATATTCCAAAGGTAACACAGAAAGCAATGAAAATGGGTCATTTGTTTTTTTTGTGTTCATCCACTCAGCCACAACATAAACCTTAAAGGTGCTTATAGGTGACTGACTGACAATAGGGTAGCTTGTATTGAAATTAATGGCAACAGATGACTGATGGCAAAGAAAATGGAAACAGAATATTGAGATACGCCCAGCAGGAATGAAAGAATGCCACTCTGCCCCTTAACAGAACGCGAAGAGGCTCCACTGGGTTTATGTCAACCATAAAAGCCAAAAAGCAATTCTCTCCCGCTCGCCCGGCCTGCCAAGCTCCCACAACTGAGACTATCATTCACAGCTGAGATGCTCAATAAAGATTCCACAGCGTCTGAAGCAGATAAATTTCCAGATGTGATGTCTGTCTGCACAGCGGGGAACCAGGTAGGACACGCCCACCCTTCACACCCAGGCTGTCACACCTGTGTGTCAGTTTGATCAAATCACCACAAGGGGGCGCCAGTAATTTAACAGAATTTAAAGGGAGACCAGAATTTACAAAAGTTGGTCTTTAACAAGGTGACATTTGCCGATTTGTGTAAAAGAGCACTTGTTTTTCTTTCAGAGGGCATCACCACCCCCACCCCATTCCCAATCATTACGAAATGGTGTCCCCAATCACAGTCCTGGTGAACCAGCACACACACATTTTTTTTTGTACCTGAACGCACAGCTGAATTATTTACCCAACTAAACTACAATGGCAGTTCCTCTTTAGCTCTCCCACCGCTAACGATTTAAAGAGCTTGTAAGCCTTCATGCTCTGCGGCCCATTTCAGAACAGCGGAAAGGCTTTAAATTGCCTTTCAAAGTTAATCACTGCAGAGCCAGGCACAAGCCAGTGCCACAACCTGCTAACGTCGTCACGACGACTCAGGGGAAGGAGCCAGGTTAAGCTGATGGGTCCTGTGCCCCATGGTGATCGATCGCCAGGCCTCAGGTAACGAAGCCAAGCTGGCCCTCACAAGACTGCCGTCCTCATTAGCACTTAAACAGGGTCAGCCGGGTACAGCTAGGGACGATTTGGGTTATACAAGACGCACTTCAGCCAATGCTGTTTGTGTCTTTTGGAGTTTGGGGTGGAGGTGGGAGGTGGTGATTAATTGGCTGTGTGTGTGAGGTCTTTAATTTGTTTTGTTAAAAAAATATAAATAAAAATACCACTTTTTGAATCCTGTTACCCTATGCTTGGGAGCTCAGCTCCACAACCGATGATTCCCAGTCCGGTCCTCGGCAACCCACAGCAGTCCACGTTTTTGCTCCCTCCCTCTGAAGGTGTTATATCACCATGATAATAACACACTGCTCCATGTCAGAGATACACTGTTAAGGTTCTTACAGGGAACAAAAACGTGGACCATCTGTGGGTCCCCAAGCACAGGGCTGGGAAACTCTGTGCAAGACAGTTCTGAAATATGGGCTACGCCAAAGTCTATTTTTCATGGGGGGATGCTTTTTTATCAATTTAAGTAGATTAAGAACTTGATAATTAAGATCACTTACAGATCTCTCCATTGGTCACAATACGGCTTTAAAAAAGGAAGGTATGATGTTTAAAATATTGATTTGGTTTGAAAATGAGTAAATGCTAAAAAATACGATTTCAGTAAAATTAAATTCCTCCCTTGGATATTTTTATTTGATCCCCAATGTTGGCTGCAAGCAGGACAGAGGGGAATCTGAGGCTGAGGTCATTCTTCATTCTTCATTCCCTTTGGGCATCTCAAGGGGGGGGGGGTGAGAGATTCCACTACATGCACCCGTCACTCTGTAAGCTTTACTGCAGTTTGGTGCCCAGATTTGCAATTGCTTGAGCGTCAGACCTGCTTACTCGCCTGCTCAGTGATGTCATTTTGGACACCGCTACAATCTATCAGTTACATTCGCAGGTTCTTGGTCTTGTCTGAAGTTCATGTTGACCAGAGGCACCACCTTCAGAAACACTCCCAAAGCGCCCCCACTTAAAAATAGAAGCTGTGCTTTTATTTAGGGTAGCTATGTCAGGGTTTCTCACATGCACGCTGAAGTAGGATGGGACTACAGAATGATCTACTTACGGATAGTTCTCATTAAAAGGAAAGTTTTAAAGCCTAGGGCTTCAATCTACTGTCCAGGCAGGGAAAGATTTAAAGGCGAGTGAAATGGGTATGACAGGACAGAAGACATGTTTGTATTATTCGAAGATGGCCAGCTCCAGTCTTAGCTGGGGCCAGCAACAGAGCAATAAAACGGAATCTCTTTGTCATTGTACACGGACAATGGAACTCTGTGTGCTTCCCATCGATGCTATGAAAAATAAATTAAATAAAACAGTAATAAGTAACAAATAAAAAAAAATAAAATGTAAAATAATAGATGCATTACAGATGTTCAGTATCAAGCCGCAGTTTAGCGGCATTAAACAATATAGATTTTTTTTATTATTACAAATTACTTAACCTGAATTAATCAATTAAAATGCCATATATTGGGATAATTGTAGGTCACTTCATACAAGCATCAGGCGAGAGGGGCAATTTAAAATGAGCCAGCTGGAATAGGCAAGTGACTTGCTGGCATTTATTTATGTGGAATTTATGAATTTGTGTCTCCGAGGTTGGAGGGGAGGTCACTCGGGTTGGGATGTTGGCAGATCTAGGGCACAGGGGCGAGGCACTTTCTGAAATTGACTCATGATGCTTGAGGCTGAACACGTGCAAGACAGCGAGGGCAGAGAAGTGGCGAGGGCTCAGGAGATAGCCCGCGGGTCCTGGCAGAGGCAAGAGCCAGGCTCAGTGGAAGTGAAAAGCCATGCCCCTCCCTGATAACACTGCTTTGGGTTTGGTCCAGGCTCAGCGAAGGAGAGCTTAAGCGTAAAGCCCGGGCTACTGACACACAAAAGGTGAGCTCTCCACACCATTTCAATACTTAGTGTTGCAGATATGACTGTCTTGTTGCTCAGCCAATGAAAAACAACACTCACTGGATGCAACACATCCCCCTTGCGCGGTGACCCAGAAGGGCTGAAACGTCATTGGTTAGTGATCGATACAGCTGGTGCAGAAAGAACACCAAAATGCGTAAGTGAGGTCACTGAGGTCAAGGGTGAATCTGTGGGCAATCTTGGGGTGTTTCTCAATACCAAGAATGCAAGGATCGTACTTGTGGTCTTGGCAAGAGAGGTCTTGCTTACTTGCCTTCCAAGAATAAACTTGGGGCGTGGTGTATCGTGGGATTGGTCTCATTTGGCAAAGATGCAACCAATATACGCTTGATATTTCAGATGGGGCAAGAACGACATCAGGGGATTTTTACCATCCTCTGTACTTCTGTTCTTAGCGTTGGAACTGGTCTTTGGCGATGGAAGACGACGTAAAACAGGTACACGGGCACACAAGGACGGTCAAGTGCACATATTGAGAAACACCCTTAAAGTCACCTGATCATGGTGCCACCGGCAAGTTCACCTGCAGGTACTGCAGGGATCCTTTCAGGTCAATTTACTCTCTTCATCAAAAAAACATCGTGCTCACTTGAAAAACCACAAGAGCTTTGTGAATCCAGCTTTTTAACGAGCATTATTGAAGAATTATGGGAGCTGTTTGCAGCAACTAATCAGTCAGAGCAAAAACAAAATTCTAAAGCAATTTACCAACAGGAAGATTAGAACAACATGCTAGACTGGGCTGTTCCAATCTTTTCTTCATAATGACCAAGAAAAACTTTACTTTGGACTAGATGGGTTTTGGGTGTGGAGGACTCAGCAAATAGACCAGAACAATTTGAATTCCAAGTCCCTTGAGAATTTGAAATAATTAGGCTCCCTCGATCCTAAAAAGCCGTCGAAATTCCATTCCCATTTAATTGAGTCGAGTAGCCCGTCTTCCTGCCGATTTCTCTCCATTAGAGAAGTCAGCATCGCATTGGCCCTGCGTTACAGCAGCCCGCCGGATCCTGTCACCTCCGAGGCAAAGGCACCTCTGCCGGCAGAATTGGGATAGACAGGAGAACACATGGATAAGAACAAAGCATCAGAGGGAGACCTTTCCATACAGAAATGCTGCTCTCCTAGACACTTCCGGCAATCATCCCAAAAATATCCAGAACTATATTCCAATAAGCCTGGCAAAGTAAGTAGACTACTCATCACTTTTTCTGTCCTGAGAGCTTACTGGTTTGAAATGCAGCCATCCCCTCTGTAAGAGAATGAAACCGTCACTTTCACCATGCGTGTCGCACTCATATATATTATAGCTCAATTCAGCATTTTACAGTTTATTTCCTGCAAAAATCACAAGGTGTAAAATCCATTCCAGCTGATTAAAAACCTGTCACTCTCTGACGACATCAGGTGGTATGTCCCCATAGACTTTCCAGACCTACTAAACTGTATGCGACCGATAATGTTAGCTTTAGCTGAGACCCAGGGGGTAGGATAATCCTACTCACTCACTAGAAGGTGCTGTGTTACTTGGTGTATATTTTTAGAGCAGTGAGCCTGAGGACCATTATATGAAAATTAAATAGATTTCCCCTATCCTTGTGATATCGTGAAAGAAATGTGTGTAAACTACGTACGTTTCTGAAGTGGTTTTAAACCTTAACTACATATATGTAGTACTCTCAGGGCCCAAGTCAAATCATTTGCATTTCAAATTGGTGCAAAAGTGAGAAATGCTGAGAGGTGACCAAGGAATCAGCGCTGGGCCTGAGGTACCAGGCAGCACTGTGCCATAACAGCGTGTCAGCCATGGGCTTCCAGTAGAATTTATAGCGCCGGTCCGGAAATCAAACCTCAGCATCTATGGGCAACTTTGCATTAAGTCGCGCCACAGTCATGAATTGAGAATTTTGACTTGCTGCTGTTCTGCCCCCATGAGCTGCAAAATGGGTTGGGAGGGACGGGGGCAGGCTGTCATCTTTTGTGTATATAACATGTACTCCAAAGGTGTCATACTACCATTACGATAACACTGCTCAGTGTCAACACTGTGCTGTTAAGGTTCTTACAGGGAGAATCAGATGAATAGAAGATGTGGAACTTGGAGAAGCACTTTAATAGTATCAACATGAAACAAACAGCAAGGTTCATATGAGGCTATCAAGCATTTTCCTTATTTCAGTTATATATGACGACACATGATGTTTTTCATAAGTTCACTACAAGTCAGT
>JAAGVU020000043.1:3611454-3633440 GCA_011763525.2 Mormyrus iriodes | reverse complement strand
TTTTATTTGATCATTCATTTTTACCTAAAAAAACTGACGGCTGCTGAGCATCTTTCCAATTTCACTTGAATACAGCTGAGCAGCCCTAGAAGTATTTCTGTGCTCGTGCCACGACATCCTATTTTCAAATGCTATCACAATAAACGATAGGTATTCAGAGGGCTGAACACAGGGGGTGCCAACTTGGGTCAGCTGGCTGGAGTGAGGTTTTCAATTCGAGACAAGTCCGCACGCACATGCACACGCATGTACATGCATGTAACAGTTTTAGTACCTTATAAATAGCCTGTAGGGTTTGCAAAGTAACCCAACGCTTTTGACGTAACTAATTTTAGGTTTATAATGAAATAATACAGATTTCTTGCGTAAGCGTGAGTCTGAAAGCATGAGTGTCACGGCAGATGCGTCAGAGTTGGCACCCCTGTGAATACAATATAATTATTAACACAAAACACAGGACAGTGAAACATGCCACGCTGCTCTTACAACTACTATTACAGCTGCGAGCCTGATATACATAAATTATATCGTATATAAATACATATGACCTCCTCGGCGCTGACGCTTTCTACATGATCTGTAAGGCTTTTTAAAAAGCCTCAAGCTCCGTGCGAGATGAAATGTGGCTGATCGAAGGTGACAATTACTTTGCAGAAGGAACATCGTGCTGTGAAGAACTGACTCAGTGACTTTCATAAATCACCCTTAACATAAGATGGCGGGTTACAGTCACAGAGGTGGGTGGATGTGAGAATCAGCCAGGTGGGGAGCTTCAGACAGGACGGGCTGCGGTGTCTCTCCATTCGCAGCACAAGGCTGTTAAGATGATTTAAAATATTTTAGACACTGGCCACAGTTCCAAATCGTGCGTTTCAGCAAGTTAATGTTTCATTAAAAAGCGCTTATTTAAGAACTAAATAATCGCTGATACCAGTTTGTCCTATGAATAACACGATTAATCAAATCACCGCAACCTCCAAGTCCTTTAATCGCGTTTACAGCAGTGAATTGTGGCGAGACTCTTAATTCTCTCCTTTAATACCAGAAATCAGTGTCTCACGGCTTTTGCACGAAGGATTGATCAGAAGGGGGGCCCAGCCCCCCTTCCCCGGCCCACTTTCTAATACAGACGATCCCTTAAATTTTACCGAAGGGGACCGTACCGCCCCCCCGCCGGCAAATTTTACTGATCCAGCACGTGCCCTTGGAAAAGCTGAGCGCGGCCCTGTCTGACAGATCCGGCACCTGCCGCGCTGCTGTGAAGACAGATTGTCCTTCTTTAACGATTTTTTCTAATATTAGTCTTCTAATAACTTGAAGACAGCATGCATGCAGTATACGCTTAGGGGCAACTACGCGCGCTTGTTTTGCAATAAGTAAATACATCATTACAGAACAAACCATAATAACAAAGCCCAAGGACAGACGTTTCATCAGCTTCCACTACCAACCAGAATCTTTTTGCAATTATTAATTTGACATTGACAGTAAGGGGGAAAATACAATTTAATAGTTCTTTCAATTGGCCTGGGAACTTGGCTCTCTCTCAGTTCCCACAGGCAAAATGTTTCAAGGTTAACATCACGTGACAACATCGTATCTACCCCACCCCCAGAGTGTTAACAGTTATACCATCACTGATATTATCAATAAGGTTTAAAGGATATACTTAGACGTTTTCAAAATTTCAATCAAAGTTAAACAAACGTTTAAACAAACAAAAATGCCGAGATTACCAAAAGAAGCGAAGCAGCAGGGCCCTGGGAAAATCACCCGCAACCCGAAGTGTGCAAGATGCAGGAACCATGGCTTCATCGTGCAGCTGAAGGGACACTCAGGGAAGTGCCAGTTTCACCACTGCGCCTGCTGGAAGTGCTCCCTCATCACGGAGAGGACCAAGATCATGGCTTTCCAGAGGCGCATCAGGAAGAGCCAGGCGGGGGAAGCGGAGCCCGGGGAGCCGGCGAGCGCGCAGGCAGAGGACGCCGATCTACAGGTCCCGCCGAAGGCGAGTCACGGAAACGGGGCCGGCCAAGAGGCGCAACCGGCGCGGACACCCGCGGGCGTCGCCGGGCGGGGAAGCGGGTCAGACGCCGAGGATCCGCACTGCTGGGCCTCCCAGTGGCACCCCAATAAAGACAGTGTCTTTATGAATAGAAGTAAGTTTAGAAAGAAATGGCCAAGGATTACAGTTATTAATCTGAATGAGCGGAATTGAGTAACCTAAATTATTCAACCGGTTAAGATAAATAGTTTTGTCGCAGGGTGGCGCAGTGGTTAGCGCTGCAGCCTCGCACCTCTGGCCCCACGCCCGAGGCTCCGCCCCTGCTCCGTGTGTGGGAGGCTTGCATGTTCTCCCCGTCCTTCTTCCCGGTACTCCGGTTTCCCCCAGTGAAACATGCTAGGATGTGGATCGGAGTTACCAAACTGTCTGCAGGTGTGGGCGTGCCCTGCCTTGCGCCCGGAGCCTCCGGGATAGTCTCCGGACACCCGCGGATAAGACAAGTGGGTGCAGAAGTTGGAGGGATGGATGCATACATGCATGCTTTCGGGCTACCCGGATTGCCCTTGCAATTTTACGTTTTTTCCCCCTTTTTATTCCCCAGTGCCTCGCTTCCCTGCCGATTACATCTTTGCGGAAGTGACCCAGAGGGACCTGCACCCGGCCGATCTGCTCTCCATGCCCATCCCCGTGAAGCTGTACCCCTGCTACGGCGGCCCCTACGCCTGCCAGGCGCTCCTGCTGAACGCGCCCGCCGCCGGGCCAGACTCCGTCCCAGGGCCGCCCCACTTCCAGTCCGCGGGGGTGCCATATTCACCGGAGGTTATCACGCGCTTTATCGTGCCTTGATACTCTTGAACAAAACACTAAAAATACTGCATAAACCGTTTAGCTGTAATTACACATTCGCCATCGCTCTAAATCCAGAGTTTACGTGGAACAATTTAAATCTGGTGTCCAATTTACATATTAAATATAATCGAGGGATTTTACGCAGATTATATTTGATTATACCTCATTTATATAGTATCATTTAAGATGCCTACATTTGCTTAATGATCCCGTGTTCTTAACGTCTTCAGGGCCGGTCAGCCCTTTAGGCATTCGTAATCCATCACGACACATTCTATGCAGCCCCCTAGTCGGCAAAATGGACCGACCCAGATATTATCAAAACTATCGCTCACTGTAACAAAAAAGTTGCAGACCAAGGAGGGATAAAAAAGAAATGGGTTGAAAATGTGTAGTTCGTTATTTTTATTCTTTTCTTTTTTTTTTATTAACCACCCCTCCCCCCAGCCCCCAAAGTTCAGCGGCCCAGGAGGTTAGGAACCGTTGTATTAGTCTACACGGGTGGCTGTTTTCAAACTGAGATTAATCGCATGTACAATCATGATGCAATACCACAAAAAAATTTCGTTTGTATATTCAGTATAGAAATTAACTTCTATTAAACTCTTTGCTCATACTGTCCGCCCATTGGGGTATTGAAATTAACGCAACTAAAGTTACCGTGAAGTGAGGAATGATGACGCGTTAATGCATTAACTCTGACAGGCCTAGTTCCAGGGTTGGAAATTAAGTTCGCACCCCCCCCCCCCATCTAGAAAAAATAAAGGAATGTCAGACTACATTTTTTACAGGACTTCCTCAGTTGACAAGTGGCAGAAATTCATGTTTCTCCCCTGCCTAGTTATTTAAATTTATTATTGTAGCCCTATAGCTTTGTTAGGTTATGTATTTAATTGTTATTATATAATTATATGTTACTTATATTATGTTATGATTATATTAAACAATGAATATTTCTTTTCTTACATTATGTGCACATTTATTTTTGGTGTGGGGGCCACACAGGCTCTGACTGGCCCTGCCTCAGTCACCTCACATTCTGACACTGCTCTTCACTTCTCTGCTTAGGAGTGTAGAATCCCACTGTTTCCTCCTCCCTTGATGCCCCACGTGGGTGTTCAGGAGGAGCAAGCTGTGCAACCCCTCCCCTTTACAGGACTCCTCAAGGACAGGGATAGGAGAATGGGTAGGGACTCCACTGAGACCGAACACGCCAGTGTCCTTAAAATGAACCCAAAAAACACGTGGTCTGCTTTTAAGGTGACATTCAGGAGTGACACACAAACCGCTTGACTTCTTGGCCTCAGTGGTCATGACCTCTACGATTGCAGAGGATGATCATTTATATAAAGACTCCCACTTAGAAAATATCTGTTGAATTACAATTGCAAACACTGCCCTTCCCCTATAATTACTTATTTTTAAACAAGGTAGTACAGAGTGTCTTAGTGGTTAGCCCCACCATTATATAATGGCTGTTTCAAAGTTTAACCACAGATCTAATACATCCTTAAATTTGACTTTTACAAATAAATGGTATGGATACACACTGCTAAATGCACTCATTAACTGCATATATGGTACAGGTAATCCAATAAACCGGTAAAGGACTGAGATATATGGAATACCGATTAGTTTATATTAAATACACATTAACTTAATGTATGACTAATCTCGTGCTTGAGATTTACACTGTACTAATCAGAGGTAGTCTTCCCTGTGGTGAACAAGACATGGTAATATGGTGTAACTTCTCATTATCTGTTTACATTTGCAGGCATGCATTCATTTGGCAATCACAGGCCTGATGCGAGTTCTGTGGAAAATGACCCATCATCCAAGGATAGCCTGTGAAGACTGCCAAAATATCTACCTCAGGCCACATAAACCAAGCCTGATTATGTGGCTGGTCGCATCAAATTTAGTTTTTGCAAATTTAAAGCAAAATTTGTTTTTGAGTGTTTCAAAGAGCAAGTGTACTCAGCCCTTTGGATATTCTGCCTACATTTAAATCATAGCTTAGACTTTTCAGTGCAAACAGCTGGGTTTTGTAAAGATACTTAAAACGAGATGCAATTGATTGTGGTCAAGCATTTAAGCACAGGAGCAAAATCTCTCCAAAAACAAAAAATGGGTGATGCAACACGTCAACTGGGATTTCCATTCTTAAATTAGACTCCAAATCAATTCTTCATTCACATTTAAATTCTGGAGTAGATTTGCAAGAGGGAATTCCTATGCTTCATGTAATAATAAAAAAAAAGATTGTTTACAGACTAAAAACTGCACCTTGAATTCCATGCAGTAAGTACCGTTACAGGTTCATGGCACCACAAGCCCAGGTTTGTTTCCTGAAAAGCTGCAAGCTGGCGAGTTTTCCCGTCATTGATAATACTTTAAGCACTAAAAGAGGTTACTTCAATCCTCTGTCGGCTTATAATGACATCCACCTTACAACACTGTCTGCACAGTTCATGTTTGACTTGTTGTCTATCAGAATGGCTTCTTTACCTGTTCACATTCTGTTTGTGAGTTATTCAAAGACAGCTGCTCTGCACTGTTGGTTCAGTATTATAATAATTCAGTTGTGTGGTGTGTAATGCGTTTGTTGATGCTGATTAAATTCAATACCAAAGCAAGAGTCAAACCTCGTTCCTGCTTTTTATTTAGCTAAAGGCCATCCAAATCCCCTCTATAGCAGCCTGGCTCAGAATAACTCTTCCTCATTGTCAAGAAAAGAAAGACCATCTACTCATTACTATCAACCCCTTACGTGTCGCCTTTGTGTTCAATCCACAGGGGAGCTGTGAAGACTGTTAAACCAGGGTCAGCAAAGATTCAGTTATACTTAGTTTCTTAGTAGACATTTTTACCCAGAGAGACTTAATTGTATCTATTTATAATGGGTATTTTACTAGAGCAATTAAAGTCGATCAAAGATAATTCAGCGGGTCCCCTGCTGAGATTTGACCGAACAACCTTCCGGTTTTTAGTCCATGGTCTTAACTGTAGTTGACCATGATACTGAGTGGTAAAGCGTTAGAGGATTCTGCAGAGGAAAGCAACCACATATCAAAGGCCAGTTTGCATAGTATGGAGGGTTTGGAAAGTATGGAATACACCACAGAGGGTTTTCCATACTGCATGTGTGCCAAAGCCACCCCTGGAGGAAAAAAAAAAGTATCTTTCTGAACCAAAGAGCCACTGACCTCTGCAGCAGATTCAGAATCAATAGTCTACCATAGCTGTCACTATAAAGTGGTATAACAACCTCCTTTAGTCCTGTTCTGAAGAAATGCCATTTCTAACATTCATTAAACGTATAATTATTCTGCTAACATGGACAAATGTATATATGAAAAAACATATTTAAAAATTAAATTTCTTCGTTCCTTGTGCCCTGATTACTTTTCATATTGTCCTAGAGAAATCTAAAAATATTAATAACTAAAATACTGGCTTCATAATAAGCATGTCATGACAACTTAGCACAACAACTCCAACTGCAGAGAAAGCCATTTAATGTGAACTTCCAGGTTGGTGTAGCTAGGCCTATTCATGTTTGATCTATAAATAATGGATTCTTTGCTTTTATCGGGCTTCACACACAGCTCACTTGCCGTGTTGGGCAGGAACCAAAGTGCTTTTCACAGCGGGCTCTGTGTCACAAGTAGGACTGGACTGGGGTCACGGACACGAAAACCATCTGAATGCCACAAGGAGTTCTTTATGCATGATCAGCTCCAGCGCGTGCGTGTGCGTGCTCAGACACACGAATGCACCAGAGCGGCAAAGAGGGAAACACAGAGAGATATCCACATGTCAGTCACCCAGCCTTCTCACCAACAGGGGAGTATGAACACAGACCACTCATCTAGTGACAGTCCTCATTCACCCATGACCCTCAAAACAGTGTACGGCCATTCACACTGACCTGCATACGTGGGGGGGGGGGGCACATCCCAAATACATGGCACATTTTAAATGCTCCACAAATAAGTAGCAAGGACAAGGACTTCAGCATACACTAATACATCTTGTTTTCTCCTTAAACAAACCCATGAATTTGATTAAGCTTAGCGTGCACTTCATCACTAACAACCATTTATAATGACAAATGAATGAACAGCAGTTTCATTCTCCAGACGGCATGCACCCTGCTGGTGTGAATGGTAAATATGCCACCGTACTTTAATGTTTGTGTAATACCTTTCACTCCTGAAGGGGGAGCACTGAGAAAGAGCAGGTCGGATCTGTAACATGCGTCTCAATCCTAACATACGCAATGCACTTCCTGCTACGGGCGACGGTGACATGTGGAATGTGTTTTCCATTCAGAATTGCACACGCATCACTGTGAATGGAGCCAGCGTTTGTAATTCTTAAATGCCAGAGTCAGAGTTCATAACTGAACTACTCCAATGTGAGACTGTGGTGGTTTTTCCCCCCTCACCTTGGAAAAACAAGCAGGTTGCATTTATTCAAAAGGATTCCTTCAATAATTGAACAAAAATGCTGCTTATTTTCAGAATTTTCAAACCAATTACTTCCATCCGGAAAATGAAACCCAAAACGGTTGACTATAACGTAAATGACATTCTCAAGGGAAGCTGAGTAATCGTACAACGACAGGCAGCTGAAGCCTTCGATCTGACCATGTATTAATACAAGAGAGGGGAAACAAATCTGAGATAAGAAGAAAAGACTGAAGAGAAATCTTAATCTGTAAACGACTAAAAATCGGGTAGATGAACAAAAATACACAATCACCTATAAGCGAAGGGTCATATTTCCCCGAGGGTCATATTCATCAGCAACACAAAACCAAGGTCCACTGCGTCCAAACTATCAAGCCATCTAGTTTCAACTCTGTTTCGGCCAAAACACACTGTGCTGAAGCATACTCTACATGCCAAGTCAATAAAAAGCAAGGCATGCAGCGTAGCTCTCATCAACATTTGCTAGCACCATTTCAAAAATAAAACGGGGGCGTTTTATCCGTAGCCCTGCCGCACTTCACACTGCGCTGTACGCGAAGCCACCGGGCAGCTATTAAACCGGCCCCGACTCCTGCAATCTGGCGCCAAAGAGCATCGGAGTCATCAGCTTACATTCAGTGCGATCTTCAAATGAATGAGCATGGTCTTTGGTAGCAGGGAGCATTATGACAAAATTGGATTAAAATGCTCTTGGGCGGAGGGCTATTCTTTGCGAATCGTATAAATTTTTAATGCGAGCTGCTGCCCCCTACAGGTACAGTAGCAGCATTTCCATTCACAATATACTGTAAAGGGATGGTTCGGTTGAAACAACTTAATACGATCAGTCTGTCTATATCACATTACATTCACAAACGCTGAGGGGTTACATTACGGAGTTACTGGTTTGCGACAAATAGTATCCAATAAAAAGTTAAATTTCCATTTAAAAAGTATAAAGCACTAGCTTTTACCAGAGTTTACTAGATCTAGTGTTTCAATGCAATCTGGTGTTGATCTAAAATATCATATAGTTAACAAATGCTACCCCTGGTGGATAAAGAACAAGTAACTTGTCTCCTTCATAACCATAAACAAACCATAGGGTATTTAACTCACTTAACGTAACAGATATACCTAGCTGATATATTAATAGCACGACACCTTTCTTTTCCTTCAGTCATTAAGCAAAACGGGCGAAGTTAAGGGATCGATGTGTCAACAGCAGCATGCATTTCTCTGCAGCCTCCGTAACAGACTCTCTATTGCCCACAACAGACTTATCTCATTCAAGAGAATTATACGCATGACAAATATCCAGCATCCGAAAAAAAAACTACACAACACCATCGAAGGAACATTAAACATTTACATTTTAAAAACCCCAAGTGAAACTAGTGGCTAAGTAAGGGTTCATCATATAATTATGCATCAAAAGATCAAAAATTCCAAGCTCCATATCCTACGAGTAGAAAGGCGTAAATATAAGATTAAACCAGACAGAATAAACCAGGCGTGCTGATAATGTAAGAGCACAGCCTACAACAGAAAGCATATTCGATCACATTAAACGCGCAATGCTGTGCATCGGGACACACGGAAGCCATCTATCCTGTGTTATGCATGCATTAAGCTAGAGGGGAGACAAACACCACCCACCAGGTATGCCAGGAAGCCCGATCCAAGTTAACCAGTCAACAGCGGGCCCCTCACAGACCGACATCAATTGCAAATTCAAACCACTTACCCGAGGGCGCAAGGTTCATTTCCTTAGTTGTCCTGCACAACACATGTTCTGTAGAGTTTTAGCCGTTTTTACAATGCATTTTAATGAACCTAGATCTCATACAGCTTAAGTGTGAACTGAATCACGTTTTGGGTCAAATACAAAACAATGGCAATTAAACATATGCTTAAAAAAAGTTTTGAACACTGTATGTATAACATGCTTTAAATGTGGTACATAAAATTCCTGATTTTTTTAAAACTTCAGATAGTCTCAGTGAGGACTTGATTGTACACCGTTGGAAGGCATTTTTAGTTTACTTAGGCTACTTTTCCTTCGTTGCAGTCCCCGCTCCCACCGCTACCAAACATACACCCAAGTGCTATGTCATACATGCGTCTCTTATTTTATTTCACAATGTTTTGCTGGCGCGAAGAGCCTGAATTTTTGCAGCAGCGTGTCATGGGTTTGAATAATACAAAGAACATATCGCAACATCAGCTCGGTGGCGCCGTGTGGATAATGCAAAGAGAGAATGAATCACAAAACCGCACGACAAATATATAGTATAGGCTAAGCTTTCGACTTCCCCTTCGCCATGAGTCCGGGGGAGCGGAAAAGTGAACGAAAGTAATGTAACACTAAACTCCATGAATTAAACTTGTTCAAAGTACACACAGATTTAACACCCGCGCTCCACCACCGGCCAATAGTGATTGTTTGGGGGAAGAAATGAAGGAGGTCCAAGTCATCCAGCCAAAAACATTACCGCAGCATGGAATTGCTTGTGCGTCATGTTTTATAATAAAGGTTCAGTGTGCCCTAACAATTCCTGTGACGAGAATAACGAAATTAAATATAAAATTCGGTGGCTCCTTATATTGTGTGTTCACACTTTTTACCTGCAAGGTGCGACAGGGCACAGGAAACATCACAGACCAGCGAAAAGCTGTACATAGACCATTGCGCTATAATCCCAATGAAATGTGACTCGGCTAAATACACGTTTGCATAACTCATTAAGCTTAATATAAACAAAACGCCTAGCTGATATTTAACGACGGCGGCTTATTTATGCGCCGCGCTGGCTTTGCTCCCTGACACGTCACGGTAACGCCCCCTGCTGGTCCACTTTGGTCCGCATTTCTGTCTACCAGATGTCTTTTTCAAAGCAACCAACTTAGAAACAACTGTAAAACTTGTAGGGAAAGTAGAGGAACCAAAGTGACATTTTACGCATTTTCCTATATTATAATGACTATTATTTTACGGAGTTACTTTGTTTCGTTGAGGTTTATTTTCAAGCACATCATTTACCGTATACTGCAAAAAAACGAACACTCTCTAGGCATTTACAACTACATTCAATGGAAAGTTGTGCGAAAGTGTACTGGAGCATGCTTATTCCGTGTAAATCAAATCAGACATTCAAAATACACAAAAGGTTTATTTCTCCATAAATAAAAAGATTCATAAGAAATAGATCGCCCCCTATTGGATTCCGTCACGAGTTCGCCTCCGTCTGCTGAAGATAGACGTATGTTATGGTTTTATGATATTGCTCTTCCATCACACAGCCAGCCAGCATCTTCGCAGCCTAATGTGCCTTGTACCTGTTGGTTGTGACAACTAAATTACAGAAGTGGAGCACGTGTTTATCACGAAATGTGAAATAGTCAAGTTAATGAAGAGACCTTGAGAAAAATGATTAGTTACTATTACAGCCTATTATATGCTATATATATATATATATATATACACTATTATAGATTACACTTAAAACAAAACTGCCCTTTCGTTATTCATCAATAGCACAAAAGCACAATGGCATCATTAATACACAATATTTCATCTGTGTAAATTTTTCATTGTTCTAGATGGGTGGAGGATTTAATAGCTTAATTTGATCTCTAAATTAAATAACACACCACATGCTAACCACTATTTGGCCTGTTCAGGGGCAGATGAATTACTTCAGGAGTAGATATTGCTACATGGATTCCAGGGAAATGGGGTCATGATTCTGTGATCTGGTAAATACATGCTGTAATTCCTTCAGACTGCCACCAACTTCATATCGATTGATTAGCAGTGAAGAAAACATAAGGAAAGACAAATAAAAACCAGGAGGCACAAAAACAAGGCATTTAATCAACCCACTGTGTTAAACATCGATCAAAGTGCAGATTTGTTCCTACTGACACCTACGGTCTCATGACAACTTTGGTCTATAAATATGAGACCTTGACGTAATTTTGGCATTGTAAATCTGGTGGCAGAAAGTAAACAGATGTAAAAAACCATCTTTTTTCTACAATTCCTACAATTCAGCTCTGTTCTCTTCTTTTTTAAATGCATCATAACCTTCTAACTAAATCACACCCAGCATTATTGGCACTAACTTATGAAAAAAGCATTACCAATACCTCCCTGGACACAGTAGACCTCATCTCTTTGGCTTAAAGGAAAAACTCATGAGGTGGGACAAGTCTCTTTGAAACCCACAGGGGGTGGGATTATCGCAAGCTGTCAGTCACAGGGAGGCCTATAGATTACTCTGTGAGGCCTCATTGGGTTAAACCAGGCAGTGATTGACAATACATAATAATCCCACCCACCACGAGTATAGGACAGTAAAAATTCAGTCTGCCAAGGCAATCTACATTTCAGGGGATTAGATAAGAAAATATGCATTTTCCCTTGGGAATCACTAACAATATGCATCCATCAAATGATACTATTTAATTTTTGTAGCTTTTTATATCCAGGAGCATACCTTCCAGTAGTGTGATCATTATGAACTTTGAATACGGGTCCAACAAGGGCGTCCCTCTCAATGGTAAATGGTAAATTGTGAGAAACCGAAATAAAGAATTTCTACTGACGACAGTTTAACTGCATTTTACAAACACCGTACAAAAATATTAGTGGCATATATATCATTTGATATTCGATCAGCAACAGTGAGGCAAAGTCACACATCTACCCTTTCTTGGATAATTTTATAGCCCGTCCTTATATTTCAGATTTACTGGCATTTATTCATAACAGCAGGTCGGTAATTAAGTAATGTATGCTTTTGTTGCATTATCAGAATTTAATCTGTTTCTCGGCTCTATCAACATGACATTTGCCGGCTGCTTTGTTCGTTAGGCATGTGCTGGGGCTGAGTAATTAGCCTCCAAAGAGAAGCATTTCCTTCTGAGCCTGTGAAAGGGTCATGACAACATCTCCCCAAATAAACCTTGAACCACGATCGCATGGATGAAAACCACTATTAGTACCTGACATAATTAGGTTCCTCCACTGTCATTAAGATAATCATTTATATGTCGACTGTGCTTTAGCTCCAATTAGACTGATCACCCTAACCACACTTGACCAGCATTAAATCAGTTTAAAGGTCTTACTAGCTCACACTCATAGGCATACAGAGCCCCGTTCACAAAATTACTGTCATTGGGTAATTTCTGGTTATTATGTTTTTGGTGGCTTCCACATTCAAGGGTTTTATTTAATTTAATATTTTATTTTTTATTTTTATCTTTTAATATTTTAATAATTTTGAGACGAATGTTTGCAGTCAAAGGAACTAGAAGCAGGAACAGACCACAGGGAGGTTGCAGGGCTGAGTGCCTATTAAATTTGTGACCTGCCAATGTGTCAGCCATGAAAGCGCTTTGTCGGCTGAGATGTTACTGCAGGATTCCCTGATTTGGCTGATCGAGTCACGGGTACCAGCTTTCACACGGAGACGTACGGCGATTGGCCTTAATGCCCAGCGAATGCCACTACGGGCCAAAAAAAAAGGTGCGGACGGAAATGGTAAAAATTCCAGCATCACCAGCTGCGATGATCAGGGTGTCATGTTCACAGTTGCGGACATTAACGTGTCCGTCTTTGAGCATCCAAGCTATAGTTAGGACACAGAAGTGACGCCCGTATGCTCTCAGGGCAGCTGACTCGCGGTGCCGACGGCCAACTTTCTTTTTTTAAATATGAATGCGCCGTGTTACCCGGCGGCTCTGAGGTTGTACTGCAGAGGTGTGGATTAAAGCCAGGTTTGTGTTTTTCTATCAGTTTAGCTCCTCCTGTATGTTTATTCGGAAGACAGGAAAGGACGGGAATCCTGTTCTTCAGCCTGTAAGCTCGGGCAGCCCCCCCGGACTGGAACTTTTCACTTTCATTACTCCCTTCTTCCGTGTCTATAAAAAGGATGTGAGCAGGCCGGGTGCTATGTATAACAGCAGTTGTCAGGCTTACAACCCCGTCCCGAACGATGACGCAGACAGATAATGATTCCTTTGGCAGTGGGGAGACAGAAGCTGATGAAGGAAGACTAAGGTCATAGAACTGTCCAGAAATACAGGTCATGATAAATTTCAGCCAGGAACGGCAAAGGAGGCAATAAACACCAAGATTCCTCCTCCCCCACCTCACTGATCCTGTCAGCGACACGACTGGTCTCCAGGCAGCTTCGGCAAAGGGCTGCGCTGTTGACATAACCATTCAGATTAGCCACTGGTTCCTCTCGGTAAGTGGCTGATGGCTCCAGATATGTCAAGAAGTTAGTTCCTCCTGGCCCTCAAGTGGAACGATCACCTACATCTGCCCCAAAGCTAATAGTGCCAACCTCCTCCCTTCTGCACGTAGATGGCTTACTGCTGCGTGACCAAAACAGCTGTTGCCTCAAATTGCTGCTCATGCAGAAATATTACACCATAATTCTTAAAATGACCTTTTCTTAGAAGCAATAAGATGATTATCAAATAAAAATGAGCTTTCCTCATCAGCATTTGATTCTGGAGGCCCCCCTCCTTGTTAAATGCTACCCTCAGTGACCTCTCGTCAACTCCCATTATGCCTGACGTGTTGTTCAGTTTCCAAGGTGATGTTCCCATGCGCCGGGTTTAAACAGAACAAGGTGTCCAGATTCCCGCTGTCCTGCGTCTCCTCATGCATGTACATTGACAACACAAACACGTCATTGGATTCTGAATTTTATTCAGGCACCTCAAATGCATTTTTTAACCATAAGGTGTTATCAATCAATCAGTCTGTTAAACGGGTAACTCTGAGTTAGAGTCCATGGTCTGGATGCAAAATAAAGTACTACGATTTTTCAAAGTGCTTTAAATAAGGTTGATTTAAACAATGGGGGGGAAAAAAAAACAATAAAACATCGTAAAATGCATAAAAATAAGACTAAGAGGCAAGTACAGTTCATTATCCAATTTTGCAATTCATCAGCAAATGGATATTATGGAAAGCCCCTGTTAAATAAAAGTGTACATTCCTATAAATGCTCTGACAATGGAGTAAACTTTTACAGACTCAACAAATTACTGCCATCATCTGAGGGTTTCAATACCAGTTTCACCCAATTCCTTGTAACTCTCCTTATAGAAGGCCATCCCAGTTAAGATTAAAGCAATCCACCACTTTAACCAAGTCAAATACTGTAAGATTGTGCCTATAACAACTGCCCAGATGCTGGTTTACCTGTAAGTCTTGGGCTGGGTTGCCCAAACTCATTCCGGGATGTTTCAAGTAGAAGCCCCATGTCAAAGGTGGAAGGGTTCCTGATGATCCAAGAAGGGGCCTGGGCCAGGAGTCACCATGACACTCACAGGGTCTCAAATAGTCTAAGCTGAGAAAGAGGACACACCCAGCGGCGATTTGGCACGGTATCCTGCTCTCCTCTACTTCCAAGATTCATCAATTAAAGGGCAGCCGATGGCCAGACAGTTCGACTGATTTATCCCACGGAAGCTGATGGACCTACATGGTACAGGAGTGATAGTGAACAAACGAACCACTCACTCCACATACCATATCACATGCGTTTATCAAAGTGCACAATTCCCCAATGGCCACGCCCCTGCCGCCTCATCCCTATTCACTACCTGCAAATCAAGCTGCCCCATCTGGTGCAAGATAGACAGAACAGGGTCAAAAGCTTTGTTTTCCGCACTCGTGAAGAACAGAAAGCAATACAAGAAGGTACCGTGGCAGCTTAAATCAAATCAGAAGTATTGACCCACCTGCTAAGAGCAAAAATCCCAACCTGACACTTCAAGGTTTCCGTTTTAAAATCTGTTTTAAAAAAGACTACAAAGAAAGGAAACCAGTGAGGGTAGGTTTAAGTTTAAGTTTATCATCTTCAATTAGTGGGGTTATTGCTTTGATTTGGTCTAAGCCTGAAGTGGGGGTGGAGGGCAGAGCGAGAATGGAAGAGATGTTGGTTTAGGGTTGGGGTAGAGGGTCAGTGCAGCTCAATGAAGGCCTCCATCTCTTCGGAGATGAGTCCCTTGTATGGCAGTCTGTGCCTCTCGATGGCTCGGGCCGCCAGGCACTGCAGGGTGACGTAGTTCAGGGGGTGCAACGCGTGCCGGCCGGCGCTGCGCTCATCCAGCAGCTCATAGGCAGCCTTGCGCTGTGCATTGGTGGCGTCAAAGTGGGCGCCGGCTCGCACCAGTACACTCATGATCTCCGGGCAGCCGTTAGCGGCCGCCACATGCAGTGGCGTGTTGTTGTCACAGTCTCGCGAATCCACGTCAGCTCCACACTCCAACAGCAGGCTGGCCACCGGCAGTGACGGGAAGCGGCCCACCGGGTATCGGCCCACTGCTGTGGTCTCCTTGTCGACGGCCATGTGCAATGGGCTGTAGCCGTTGCGGGCCCGCGGGTTGAGCTTGAGCAGCCGGTAGACAGTCTGCTTCTTGTGGTGCTCTTGCTCGGCCGTGCAATCCAGCTTCTCCAGCAGGAAGACAAGGTGCAGGATGATGGCCAGTGCCTTGGTGAACTGCGGTGCCTCTGGGGCACCGTCATGTTGCGCCACTGCCCGCTCCACCTCGCGCACGCTCTTGCTCAGCACGCCCATCAGGTCGTGGAAGGTGACCCGCGTGGCCAGGGTGCCCTTGGCACGGTCCTGGAGCACGAACGAGAAGAGCTCGGCAAAGGACAGGAAGCTGCTGGCCGTCATGGGGCTCAGTGGGTCCAGGTTGCTCTGCTGCATGTCTAGTGCGTACTTCCATAAACTGATGCAGCGCTCAAAGTTGCCAGAGTCAGCATAGACGGCGCCACGGTACCGGATGTAGTAAGAGGTGTCTGGATGTGAGGGGCCCAGGATGCGCTCACGAACTAGCAGGGCCTGCATGCGCATCTCGTCGGGGTCAGTGATGAGCGCCTCCAGCTCCTCCAGGCTGTTCACCTCCCGCGCACAGTCGTATGCCAGCACCGGGGGTCCCTGTGGTGGCTTGAGCAGGGCCCCGGCCCGGTCTCCCGGCTGTCGCAGCTCCATAGCACGGCGCCAGTAGCGCATGGCGCCCAGCAAATCTCGCTTCTTGTCCACGAAGGTGGCGCCCAGCAACTCGAGGGCGTCGACACGTTCCTCCCTGGTGGAGCGTGGCTGATGCACCAGGTACTCCACGATGTTGGTGTGGCCCGTCACGCTGGCGGCCAGGAGCGGGGTCATGCCGTAACCATCACGCTCCATGCGCGCGTTGCATTTCATCAGCATCTTCATGATATCCAGGCTCCCGGACTCTGCGCAGTCATGCAGTGCCGTGTTGCCTTTTACGCTCTTGCGGTTGACGTCTGCGCCTCGCTCCAGCAGAAACTTGGCAATCTCCTTGTGGCCTTTGTAGCAGGAGATCATCAGGCAAGTGTGGCCATGCCGGTTAGCCACCTCCATATCGGCGCGGTGTTCCACCAGGTAGCGGACAATCTCTAGGTGGCCATCAAAGCAGGCAGCACGCAGCGGTGTGGAGTTAGTTAGCGTGGTGTTGTTCACCGAAGCGCCGTGCTTCAGCAGCGTTCGCACCACGGGCAGATGACCCGCAGCCGAAGCCGCCCACAAAGGGGGCGCTCCCTCAATCGTCTCGCCGTCAAAGTTAACCGAACCGCCGAGCTCCACATTAGCCTTACAGTGCTCCAGGAGGTATTCCACCACCTCCAGGTGACCGTACCGGGAAGCGATGAGGAGCGGAGTGCCTCCCTGCGTCTTCTCCTCGGCAAGCGCTTCCAACTCCTCCGGACTTTTGTTGCTCAGCAACTTCTGTATAAGTTTCAGCTTCCCATCTCTAGCCGCGTTAAAAACCGCAGTTTTAACATCCATTTTACTTGCGTCTCGCTCTTCCCTTGGCCATTTAACCTTATAATAAATACTAAATGGGAGTCTGTTTCAACTTAAAAACAAAACCTTGCCCGTGTTTCTGCCTCTCCCTTGCATTTTTCAGCCATTTTAAGGCTACAGTTAAAATGGCGACTTTGCGGTTTGACAGTTCTCTGTTTACTTTATGCGCTAGGCATCACGAATATTGTAGTCTTCTTGAAACTAAAGTGCATTAGAGATAAGTAATGTTGGGTATCATTAAAACGCCATGTCCCAGATAGCATTGCAGCAGATTCCCTTGGCAGCCTACCGGAAACGCTCTTGGAGTATACTGGGAAATGAAGTCTGCGTAATTGAGCGTGCAGTCAATCCACCTTCTTGCTTTCCAAATTAAACTACATATCCCGTTATACGCGGCGCGTTGCTATGTCAGGTGAACGCTGCAGGGGCGAGTTATGGGAACCTGAGTAATGTTTGTTTCAAAACAAGCTACGCAATGAATTGCCTGAATTCATTGAATGACTCAGAAGTTAAAGAGAGAGATTTAGCTGATATTCTGTAGGCATTTAACAACTAATAGCAGCCTATTCAGGAAATGACTTTAATGCCCATAACCTCGTAAAAAATAGCAACCATATTTTAACCCCGACCCACTGTTACGGCAGGTGCTTAATTTGATTTAACTGGGATACACTGGGAATAATAGTCAGTCTTACTTGTATTGTAAACACCGCCCCGCTCCAACTTGCACATATTTTTTTTGCGCTAAAAAATTAGAAAATGATTGTAGATTTTAATTTAAATTATATCAGATATTTAGTAAACAGACTTACATATAGGCATTTCTGAAACAACTTATCCAGTGCAGGGTCGCACTAAGCCTGGACAATCTGTCGCTAGGTCTGTATGGATATAGCCTCTTTATACAGATGATGTAATGTTTCGTGATGAATGTCTAAATATGATTTGAATATTTACTTTACATTCATTGAAATGCTTTTGATACACTTTTAAATTGTATATATCCACAAGTAAATCACTGCTGTATTCATATATAGGCCTTTATTGAACATTAGATAGACAATATATTATGCGTCTGAGTGTTTTTCGTAAAAATAGCTGGTATGAAGAATAAAACAAAAGATTAAATTATTCTGATATTAAACTATCATCACCCTGTACTGTACCAATTAAATGAGTCACCACTGGCACAGACAAAAATAAGTACTTACATTATTTTAAAAGCCTCTATATAGTGCAGATCTGTCACCGTCAGTGTCTATATTCAGCCTTCCATTTAATACATAATCAGTCATTGACACAGTAGAAAAATGTAACAGGCTCACGAATCGCATTTTAATTCACAGCAATTACACATGTATAGTCACAAGCATCCAGAAATTTTTCAACACAAATTATTTCTTAGACCAATAATCCAGGTGGAGGCCAGGGGACCTCTGCTGGTCCGCATGCGTGCTTGTGGCTGCCAGTGGGCCGACCTTTGCCCCGTGCTGGGCGGCAGACTGGGATTTGTTGTCTCTGTGCAGCATCACAACAAAATCACTAGTCTTCCACACAGTACCTGGGGCAAGCCTCTTTCCCCCCCGGGGGAACACCCACGACCTGCACCACCGGCTTGGGCTGAGTCCAGTAAAACACAAGATGTTCAATACACTCTGAAACAGAGGGTTAGGCACGTGTCAGAGACTCCAGTAACCGGAAGCAGACATATTCCAGGGAATCATAATTCTCACATCACCATCTGCTGCATGCACTGGTGACACACCCCACACGTACCATCACATGCATCCAGGGACCTGGACTTAGACTCAGCAATCCAATGGGTTGACTATTAAGTGTGATTATTCATGTGTGTCATGATGGAAATGGGGAAAAAACAGCCAATACCACAGCAGTTTGGCTAGTCAAAGAATTGTCACCATCCTGGAGTGCTTGAACAGAACCACATCATCCAGTATTCAAATATGTATACAATATAAGATGGCCTAATTTCTGAGTCCATATGTGACTTAATATTATTTTTAAATGTAGCCTTATTCTTTATCTTTTTTATTACTATTATTATCATATGGTACGAGATTAAAAACCTGGATATTAGACATAGATGTAAATCTATTTGTTAGGTTAATAGGCAGGAAATTAAAAACAGAAGAGAGATAAAGGCATGAAAAAAACGTGTGTTGTCCTTTGACATCTCCTCCATCACTGCAGCCAACCCGGCCCAACAGCTTTACACTCGATACTTTGCAATTTGCACAACAGCTGAAGCCCACAAGCACAGGATTAAGAAGGTGAGTCTTCACAGGATATGACACGCTGTCGGCCCCCCCCCATCTCGCCATTCCCGCCCCTTTCTCCTTCCTCTCTCCCATTGGCCTTCTCCTTTCACCGTTCCGCCAGGCCGCCGACACCCTCCCCCACACCCCATCCCACCCCACCCACAGCCTGAACCCGCCACTACACCCTCTCTCCAGCCCTTTGAAATGTGTGTGTGTGTGGGGGGGGAGTTCACACTGACTGTGCATGAACCTGCTGTCTGTGGACGGAGGAGCAAAAGACCCTGCTATTCCCACAAACTGGCTTTTGAAATCGAAGTGTTAAGTGAGGTTCTGAGATGAAAGCATTCCCCCGACTTACCAAATGCCCACCCTTAATGATTACCACTGGTGGGGGTGATAATTGTAATTTAAATGCAATGTGATAATTATCATTATTACAACAAACATGCTATCCATGTTCCTGGAGGAAGAGGAAGAGCCATGAATTGTCCTAATCACTGTCATTCATCTTCCTGTGTGATTTATGGGCTGAGCTGGTAGCTATGCAACGGGATTGAGGTGGGGGGTGGAGAGATGTGGCAGTTTAGCAAAAAAGAGAAAAAGGGGGTTCTGGGGAGGGGATATTGTGGTGACTAATTCCATGAATCGTTAGTTGACGAAGGGAAATAAACTAGATATTTCAATAAGAGCTGCCCCCCCAACCCCAAAGAGAGCTGATGAATGGCTAAATGTAGGAGACCGGGTATTGTTTGTGAAGTTCCCCCCCCCCCCCCCCATGGTTTCACTTAGCCTGGCCACTGAGCACCCTGCTTTTCTGTGGACACTGAAGAAGGTACAAGAACCTGATACACTGCACATCACCCACTGCTCCTTCATTCTCCCCTTTGCAGTGAATCTGTTTTGCGACAGATATGTGTTTCATATTATGCCTGTGTATATTTCGCGATAAAGGCACTTGGCACAAAATAGAAGGCATTCTTTTAAGATTTCCCAATGAAAACGTGCGCGTCTACCAGAAGCTGTGGTTTTTAATTAATTTTGTTGTGCGTTTTTTAAGTCAACTAATATTGCGATGTTTTGGTCAAGGCTTATCCTAGAATTCGGTGCCCAATCTCCATTTTGTTCCATGACGAAAAAAAATCTTTCATATGTCTTCTAATAATTATTTGGGTTTTTGTCCTCGCTTCGTGTAATGTAAATTGAAATGTAAAAATGTGTTATTATACAAATGTACTGAAATAAAAGGCGTATTTCACATTCAAGTTGCCGCAGCCGTTGATGATGGTCTAACACGATGATGTAAAGTCGGGTGGGGCGTCACTGCAAGCAAAAAGTGCCCATGAAAGTGCCCCCGTTAAAAGACAGCAAATAAACAGCGAAATGTAACTGACCGTTTAGATCAAGTCCTGTTGTGGGAGCTGTCCTCCAGCCGGTGCTGAAATCCGTCCAGTCTACCACACCTCTTTCATTGACTGGACCCAAACTTACAACCTGTTGCGGGAAAGTTGCAGATTTATATGCGTAAATCGCACAAAAACAGTTCGATGTCAACTAGAACAAGGTCTTTTCATCAGAATAAATACCCACTATATCATCACTGAAACAGAATTACTGCCCCGCACTATACAGAAATGGATTAGATGAAAACGCAAATTTAAGTGAATTTCAGCCATGTGAGTAAATTCTTCGGCGAGTAAATTCCACTTCAATTTCCGTTTTTCGTTATCAGCGTGATTGTTGCATCCTGTCTACGATAAAAAACAAACATGAAAATGATTATTTCTCTTCTTCGGTTTGTACAGCGTGCGCATACATCGAACCCTACAGTGCAGAAAACGCACAGATGGGATTCTTCAATGAACGGATGTACTTACCATCTGACTGAGAAGGGATCAACAGGTGCCCCTGAAACCATTTTATCAAGAACGTGGGCATCTTTCTTTATCTAGTCTCCAGCTGCCATTGAGGCAAACGTCAATCTTTGCCCTAAGCCCTCCCACTTAAAGATGCACGTAACGTTGCCTGTGATGTTACTGGACGGCTTGAAGACAGATGAGATTCTGTATGTGTATATATACTGTGGAAACATCAGAGAGGGACGGATTGTTATGGATGACGACTTCAAAAACTAACCAATGAGCGCGCGATTTTATTTTACACCGATCGACTACCTCATAGTCACTAAGGTACTGTAACAGAAGCCTGAAGAGTCAGGTTTTAAGGAAAGTGCGATGTACTTGTCAAATTATTAATACTGAACACATACGGACTCTTGAGTATATGTCGTTAATATATCTGATAATGCATTTAGTCTTTTTATATCAAAAATAAAAAAATATAAGGAATACCAATATATTACCAAAACATAGAACATGATCCTTATATTTTAATAGATTTTTGTATGTTAATTCTTATTATCACATGCTAAATATAAGATGCTTATGATCATGCCATATATATATATACACACACACACACACACACACACACACACACACACACACACACATAT
>JAAGVU020000043.1:3586092-3610006 GCA_011763525.2 Mormyrus iriodes | reverse complement strand
CGGGCGAAAAGGGTGTGGCACAAAAAAACAAAACGCGGAATATATTCCCACGTTTTGGCGACAAACCCACCCCGGGGGGGGGGGGAGTTCTTTTCCACCCCACCAAAACGGGCGGGGGGGGGGGGGGGGGGGGGGGCGTCGAGCAACTTCACACAATGGCTGCGCGCCGCACGCGCCCCGGAGAGCACTTTCGGCAGAGGTGCGCGACATCTCTTCATGTCAGCTTATAAATAATCTAATTAGCCCCCTTTCATTGTGGAGGACGTTTCTGAACTCATAGCGTGAGACAAAATTATGATTTAACATTCATTAGAAAAGCCCTGTAGTATCTTTATTGCACCAACTACACTGCCGCTCCTGTCAGGATGATAGGGGTATTGTGTGCAGAGGACGCCTTAGTACCGCTGTTCGTTTTAAGAAGAGTTCTCGGTTCGTTTTAATAGATAGTCCTTCTAGTTCTACTTCATTTAATGTTTAAAATTTAGAGAGACCATTTTGTCTACATTTATTCACTTAATATCCGTATGATTGGCCTGCTCAAAGTGTTCAGAGATCAAAAACTCATTTATCACCTACTCTAGAAGTTTTTTTTAAACATACCTCTACCGCTAGGCCCACTTTTGTTTTTTTTCCGTCCATTTTATTTTTAAAATAAGAAAAAGGTGAAATGTGTTAATCAGGAAAACCGAATACACTAGGGTCCTAAAATACACTTGTGTCCTCTTAAATTCCCTTTTACCTTCCGCAAGTACATTGTTGTCATGGCAGTGAGCCTGACATCTTTGTTCTACAAGCTCAAAACGATTATTGTAAATGTAGCAGAACTCATTTGATATAATGAGTCCATTACGGACGATGACGTCAACACCTGCCTTAGTATATCCGCCCAAATACACTGCGAGTAGCAAATACTTCGGTCCTTTTCAAATATTTAGCTTCATTGATTTTTTTTTTTAATTTGCAACCGGTTTTAAATTGTAAACAAATTATAAGATGCACGGTAAACTTAGACTATTTATTTTTAATTTAGCTCCTAAGTACAGTGTATTTGGAGTCCATGTTAAACTATTGTTATACGTTTCCAGGTTGGCAAACATAGTATTACTGTGCCCTCACTGTAATAAGAGAAAGTTCTTATAAGAAGGAGACACACTTAGTAATAAAACGGCAGCAATAAAACATTAGCTACGACTAGCCGACGTGCTGCTAACGGATGAAACATGCCTGTGCGCCCCAAGAATATAGTAGGCTAATTGTTACATAATAAACAGTCACTGAAGGATGACTGGCAGAGTTATCCAACTATTATTTAAAATATTTTTACACCACGCAAAAGAAACCATTCAGGCAAACAGAAAACGACATAATATCACTCGTAAGATTGCGGTTGTTAAAACGTTTTCTGTTTTTATACACTTTGACTTTTTTTTTTACAAGAATATTGGGAATAGATTACGATTCGTGATATGAGTCAAGTCTGTTCCAAATTATGGGGCTGCCATATTGGAATTTGGTCAGTTTTACCAAAAACAATGTTTCACGGACATTATTTTATGGCCCTCAAAATAACATTAGATCGTGTAGTCAGCAATTTATAAGCTAGAAAGAATAGTTTCTGGAGATTGATTTTTCTATCTTATAGTTGTACCTGATGAAGGTCACGTGAGCACCGAACCACAATCAGCGGATTCTCCGTTCATGCGCCTCTCAGTGGAAATGCGGTTACATGTAGGGTAACACATACAGGACGAAAACCATGACAGGAAAAACACCGATAACCGAATGAATAAGCAGACTTAAATAAACTACCTTTTTAAATATAGCCACTACAAAGAAAATTACAAGTATTATCCGCTTTTACTCATCTTCGGACAGGTCGTAACTTAATTGACTTGAAAACAAAGGCATACCTGAATTAAACAGTGAATTTTCAATTCTTTTATATAAAAACGATAAATAGCTGATACCAAATTTGTAGTATTTTTATTGGTTTTACTGGTGGCATAGAAATCGACTCTTGAAGCCCCAAAGCCAAATATTTCAAAGGAAAATACAGATGCAGGTGCATTAAAGGATGTATGAATGCGGTTTTGTAGCCTATGCTTAGATACAGAAAAAAAGCTAGATGTACTAAATTATACCAGTAGATAAATAAAATCTGAACGTCACAATTATTTGGGCAACAGTTTGCAAATTTTACGATAATAAATGTAAAAGCTTTTGCAATTTCCTGCAAAGCAACTACAAAGAGCACGTTAAAAATCGTTTGCGCAGAAACGCCAGGTTCCCTTCTCATTCAAGAGAGTTATTTTATGTGTGACTACGGGGTGAGGAGAGGATGTATTTTCTGAAATAAATTACCCACTGCGATCATTCTTTAAGGAAATGGTAAGGGGAGGGGGATCCAGCATATGAACACAGTAGGTGGGACAAGAAAGTCAACCCGGCCGCTCTGTTTGCCCGGTTACCCAAAACGCGAACAGGAGGAGGGAGGATTAGGCAAATTAACGAATTCCTCCTATTCTTTACTCGGCTTTAAAATATAAAATGTTTCTGTTCCTCAAGGCGGTGCGTCAAGTGTGATTACGAGATGCAGCTACGGCAGCTTTTACGCGGATAAAAAAAATAAGTTTTAATTTACGGATAACACTGGACGCAGAGGCACAGGATGACCCCGGGGTACGTAATCAAGACGGTTTACCGGCTGAATGTATAGGGGCGCAATCCTCAGACAACACGTTCATCTCGGGTAATCGTGGTAATATAGTCAGCATGAAGATGCTTTTTGCGCTTCGAGGAGCAGCTGCACATAGAAAGACGGCCCATTAGAAACCGCCCAGCGCAGATTTCGGAAGCGAGAGGGGCTCCATCACGCTCGCCTTCGGCAGTGTGGTCTGCAGCAACAACTGCATCAACTGCGCCGTACTAAAAGCACGCAAGGGTGGGCGCAAGATTATAAGACTACAAATAGTTGACAACGGATTCAAATGCATTAATTAAAGTATTAATTAAAAAAGACTTTAAAAACCGTTGGTCCATGGCCTTATTTGCGGTTTTACTTTTACAGCATGCATCATAATCGTTGGCTGTCAGTAGCTTCTTTTGCATATAAGACTAATGAGAATTATTTTTGATATAGTCCGGAATTATGTTATTCTGCATACGAAAAAAAATGAAACAATGTTTTTTTCTGTATATAATCAGTGTACTGGGTACTGTTTCAGGGTATTTGTGATTACCATTTGTATTTGGGGCGTGAATTCATAAAACAGATGTCTTTTTTATGCTATCGTTACTTCAGACCCGGGAAAGGTGAAAGGACCGTGATTTGTGCGACGCGCCTCGCCTCGCAGTTACCATGGTTTCGGTGCTGGTGCACGGAGAAAGAGCCGACGTTATTTGTCTTCGACTGCTAGAAACCACGGTCCTCCACACACTCCTTTGTTGATCAAAATCCTTTCCTACATCTCAAATCCACACGATAGCAGCAATATTACAGCTCTGAGTAGGTCTGGCTACTACCGAACGTGTTTTGCATCGTGTTTTCAGCAGCATGCGACATCTCTCACTCACAAGCCTTATGTCGCTATCCTGCGCAGGCCCACCGGCGTGCAACTTTGATACCGCATCAAAAGCAACACTACAGCCACTGCTGGGTAAATGCATCCGCGCGTGAAGAGTCAGGCAGCTCGGGGTATTAAACATATTCATTTTCTATGATTTGCTATAAATCCGCTTACAAAGAACACGGAACATGCGCAAAACATATAAGCTCCCAAAGGATCCAAGAGAATGTCCAAATAAGTGTAAATGAAAAATACTCGCGGGGATGCTATACGCTACTGACTTGCGGAATCTCTCCAGCCACTGCCGACAAATTTAGAACTATTCACATTTAAAATGGCGGAAACACTGACACCATGTGGTGTTTGAAGCGAATATGTGTTGTAATTTGCATAAAATTAAGAACTATAAATGCACAAACATCCGCAAGGAATTAACTTGCTGTTACACACCATATTTTTTTAATTTTCACAATAAAACTCAACTGCGTTGGCCGGGAATCGAACCCGGGTCAACTGCTTGGAAGGCAGCTATGCTAACCACTATACCACCAACGCTACACAGAAATCTTTTCTGGGTTCTACATTTCGTGACACCGACAACGCAAAAAAACAGCTAGTGACGTATTTACATGGTACTTTTATTAGTATTAATAGATTTTGCATATGAGGAGACTGGACGCGTGTGTGGCTTTTCCCGCAAGATCTGCACAGCCGAAAATGCCTTCCTTGGTGAGATAAAAGGACCACTGAATAGATTAAGAAGTTTACATCTGTTTATTCCATGATGACTCCTACATAAGGAAATGTTTTACATTCTTTTCCAACACTGACATTTTTTTTTTCAAGTTTAATGTGTAAAGTTACACCAGCATCTGAGCAGAACAGGCCAAAATCATCGATATACATTTTACCGGCGTAAAAACTAATCTGTAGACACATACAGTGGACACAAAGTAGTCTGAAGATTAATTTAGCTACAAGAAAGAAAAAACAAAAAGGTTGAAATAACGGATGCACTGGCTGCCAGGAAAATGGCTCAGTAGAGAATCATGTTCTTTTGTGTATATATTGTATATATATGTATGTTTACATATATTTATGTCTGCATTAGTATACTGTACAAAGCTTAGGCTGCAGGCTTTCATGGACCGTCCTTCCCAGTATAAACATATACAAATATAAACAGCACACACCCAGCCTCCTGAAGCTAAAACGATGTTGGACTTTTAAAAAGTCTCACGGATACCAGTCCTTCAATGAGCCACAGGATGGGCCTTTCCTCGTATCACCCCACTTGCAAGGCGGGTGTTAAAGTGGACAAAGGAACTGCTGAGCGCAGGTGCTCTGTCCTTCAGAGTGTATATATATATATATGTGTGTGTGTGTGTGTGTGTGTGTGTGTGTGTGTGTGTGGCGTGTGTGTGAGTTTGCATGGCACACGGGCAGGCACTGCCGGTCAAGCTGGGCCCGGATAGTCCTTCCCCGCCTCCCCCCCCACATCCCCCCCGACACGCAGGGGGGAGGGTTAAGGCGAGGCAGGTGGCTTACTGCTGTAGCAAACCTGGTACCGATTGACAGGTAAGCCATTGACCTGGTGGGTGACGCAGTTGGTCTTGCAGGGGACCATGTCATCCTCATCCTCACCCATGAGCCAGTTGGCGACGGTGCGCTCCGCCGCTGGCGTCACATTCTCCAACAGCCAGCCCTGGTGCCACTTGTCGAACCTGTCATGCTGTGAACGTGCCACACTGTGCTGTAACTGCGGAAGAGCAAGAGAAGAGACCTGAGGGCCAGCACCAGCCAGGAGACCCACATCGCAGACATTTCTTTTATAGCTAAATATTACATTTATTTAGCAGACGCTGGTGTGTACAGCTTGGGGTCAGAAAACAGGGCCACAGTCAGTGTCCAGGGTCCCTGGAGCAAAGGGGGTTAGGGGGCTTATCCCAAAGCAAGAATCTGGCTCAAGGGTACAACAGCAGACGCCCAGCTGAAGCTTGATCCATTTGGTCACAGTCACCACCCACAGCAGTCATGGTACCGGCCACGCTCCTACCTTGCGAGCTTTGACGAGCGCCCCGCGCCGGTACATGTAGTCCTCAGAGTTCATGACGAACACCATCTTGTGCGTGTGCAGCTTAAAGCGGCAATCCAGGCTGCCGGCGCTCTCCACGCCCAGCTGGCGACGCCACTCACGGCGACAGCGCATGGCCTCCATCTGCCGCAGCTGCCAGCGCCGGAAGCGGCGCAGGTTCCTGGGTGGGGTGGGAGCAAACGGGACGCCAGGCCAGTGTCAACAACGGACAAGTCTTCACTTGCAGATGCATGTTACATCAGCATCCACAAGATGTAATCTGCTGAAACTCAAGAGTACATCCCCAGGCCTCCACCCAGGAATCAGGCCTATAACCTTTTGTTTACATATGCCCCTTAATCATTGTACCTCTTGCAGTCCTTGCAAACCCCCACGGATTTAAAGGGTAGTGACCAAGACCAGATTAAATGAAATGTCAACACAGGTGTAGCTGGAACAGAACAAGCATGCTGGCATTGATGGAGGTCTGTCCCGTGGGTCACACCTGGGCAGGAACACCGGTTTGAAGCAGTATCCTTCCATCTGAGTGCACACCGACTCGGACCCGACAAACTGCTCCATGTAATTGGACAGGTACTGTTGAAGGATACAAAGGGGGTGGGGGTGGGGGCAGTCGGTCTTCTGCTTTTCATTCACAGCTTTAGTTAATCCAGCTTTCTGGCCCACACATGCGAATTTCACGCAAGTCATACCTGCACATCCAGTGGGTCGTCACCCTGGGCCTCCTCCGTGTCCAGAAGCTCAATCGTTAAGGTCACTTGACCTTTGCTTTGAATGAACATAACCTAGAGCAGGAAGGGGAACCAAGCAAAGTATCATAAGGGATCTTGGCTTTTTAGGGTGAGCCTACGAGCGCCATCGGAGTGTACGTTCCGCTTTTTGACCACAATTACAGCAGCTTATCAGCGGAAACTCTACCTTGAAGCAGTTTTCGTCAGCCATGACCCTCTCGGCCTTCCACTGGTAGCTGGTCTCCCACGCAGCCCGCACGCACTGTGAGGAGAGGTTGCCCCCGGCGGCGCCTCTCTTACGCTCGGCAAGGTACAGCTCCACTACCTGCAGGCACACCTCATCACTGACGAGGTGCTGCAGCTGTGGGCGGCGAGGACACCAAGAAGTTAGACAGGGGGCTTCTGACCCACTGAGGAACTCCTCCATGAAATCAGCTGGACAGAAGCAGAGATTCAGAAGAGCAGTAAGCAGGACTGTATCCCACCTGTCTAATGATGTTCTGGATGAGCTTGTCGACGGTGAAGCCGATGTAGGCATGGATGGTGAACATCTCGCGCAGTGTGTCCTCGTACTGCGTCGAGTCCAGGTTGCCGTCCAATAGGCCGCGCACCATGTCCAGGAAGGCGGGGTAGTACTCCTCAAGCTCCACCTCACCTGTGTGACATCACAAATAAGGCTCTGAAACTCAAAAATGCATTCACTAACCTACTTAGCTCATTTGCAATCGTTTACGCTATTGCTTCCCGGCTGGTAGGGAGCAAAAATGTGAACTGTCTGGTCCCTGAGGACCGGGTTGAGAAACAGTGGCTCAATATGATTCTAGCAGCTGTGGGATTCTCCTGTTTTTGGAAAACACAGCGAGGATCTCGATGGGGGCAGCTTACTGGGCTGTTTGAGACGCAGCTCCATGGCCAGGTCGGTAGCCTTGTCCCGCCGGCCGTCGGCTAGCAGCAGTCTCTCGCGCTCCTTTTCAGTGCGGCGCTCCAGCAGCTGTCGCTCGGCTTGCCGGTACACACGGAGCAGCCGCGAGCACAGCGTCTGGTGCAGCCGCAGGAAGAAGTACCAGTTGTTGTTGACGAAGAATAGGTTGTAGACGTCATCTAGCTCCTTCTGGTGCTCTGCCTCTGGATCGCACAGGTCCAGCTTCTCACCACTGCTGGCGGTCGGGGCAGCTGGACCGGGCTCGGCGCCATGTGGCGAGGTGCAACGTCGCCTCCGAGAGTCCCCATTCAGCTGGGGTCCACCCCCAGTGCCCGCCCCTCCTGGGGCTCCGCCCCCACCCTCCTCGGTGTCCGCCTCCTCGTCTGTCCACTCCTCTGTCTCGCTCAGCTCGCCCCGACGGGCAAAGAAGAGGTCGGGCACGAAGTGCTGCATGATGCGCTTGATATGGTCCTTGTCGTCCTTGTGGATGGTGGGCTGCCGCTTGACGTGGTAGATGATCAGGGAGGCAGCATCCTCTAGGATCTGCTTGTCCTCGTACACGAAGATCATGTGAGGTTCACTGCTGGTGCCACTGCCACCCCTGTCCCGCCCCTGCTGCTGACCGCCGCCTCCTTCCTCTGTGCTTTGCTCCTGCCGCTGAAAGCCAGATCAGAAGCCTCCATGAAGTCAAAAAAGGCAAAGGAGCTCATTTTTAAAGAGAGAAGAAACTAACCAACAAACTGACATGGGTAGGGATCATTGCATGCTACCAAATCACAGACAGGTCTTAACCCACTTCTTGCTTCCACTGGGTTAGATACATCATCAGTCAAGGTTTCAAAGGCTGCTCTCATCCAGCTGACAGTGGGGTCAGTTCTCACCTCGTCATAGACACTCTCGATTTCGTTGAGCAAGCTCTTGGACCGCAAGGCCTTGATGTCATTCTGCTTGAAGTTGACACCTTGGTGGTCGAGGGACTTGAGGTAGGCCTTCTCATACTGCTCGCGCCAGATTTTGTTGAAGCCCTGCTGGGCCTCCCTCCATTCCTCTTCCTTCGCCTTCAGCCTGCGGGGAGAAGGACAGGAGGGTCATCATATTAACACTGGCTAGAAAGACGTCAAATGCAACTGTATGGACCCAAAGCACACCTGGTAAGGTAATGCACCATCAACCCCTGAAGGTATAATCACTTCACAAATTAAAGTGTGAACCTCGGGGGTAAGTGCTCTGACCTCTTGAGCACCACGGGCACGGCGGTGATGGGGCTCCGCTTCAAGCCCTCGATGACCTCGGGTGCCTTGTCGCCGTAGATGCGATAGATGGCGCGCCGCTGGATGACCTCAGAAGTGCCGCCCAGACAATCGTCAAGGCGGAAGCGGTCCTGGTCCTCGGGGGACAGGCGTGACAGCTTCTTCTGCACGCTCTCCAGGACCCGGATGGTGGCCAGGTTGGTCTCCAGCACCACGTCCAACTGACAGACCAGACGAGCAATATCAGTATGACTAATCAGACAGAACAGGCATAACGGGCATCTCCTTTCATAAAACTCAACAAGAATAAAAAAAAAATTAATGACTAATCAAAACGAGATTAAAATTTTTGACAATAGTATAAGACAACACTGTAAGAAGATCAATGATAAGATTATTCTCTCAAAATTTTCTATGATCTCTATAAAACGGCCAAACGTGCTTAGAAACGGCAACAGCGTCCACACCGTTGTAGCGCGTGGGGGGAATGAAAAAGGAGACCATTAAAGTGCGAGCTATACCGTTTAATATCTACACATCAGGTTTGCCGAGTGACCTGAATAAGAATAAACAGTCAGCATAACAGCTGCCTGCCTATGTGCTGAGCAGACGGAAGGCCGGCCAGGTAGCTGCCCACCTCGAAACGCTCGTCTTCACAGCGATGGAGCTGCTCCTCATATGGCGTCTTCTTGGAACTGACGAAGGTGGAGTCCTCTGACCAAGACGGAAAGGACACCCATGTGTCGTTCAGCACCTGCCCATGCAAAGAGAGACCACAGAGTTAAGGTGGTGACGGGGGCTGCCCCCCAACTCAGACAAATCACCTCTAACCCCCCTTCAGTTTTGTCCAGCAAGTGCAGAAAAGACAAACTGAGGACAAACACATGAAACCACAGGATACCCAACATCTTATGCATCACTGGACCTGAGAGACGTAACAGCGCTGTCTAGGAGATCCCAAGCCAAGGTGGATGGACCGGAACCGGGCCAGTATTCCACCGTGAAATGCTGTGGGGTTTCTGGAGGGGTTGGTTGGTTACCAAAGATGAAAATGTATCATTTATTTATGACCCCTCACATTTGTGCATTCCATTCGCATCTGAACAAGATGGAAACTGTTAAACTTACAAAACAATTAAAATATCGCCCATCGATCTGCTGCCCTCCGGCTGTTCTACCGGTCTGTAGAAATTTTTGTATCACGCAAACTGGTCCGCAGACATCAAAGGCTTGGGAACTCCTACTGCAGTCTACTGACAGATCCTCCCTTGCCACAACACTGTCCTTAGCACCAGCAGTACTCTGGCCGCCCCAACATCCTCAGTCAACCTCGAACCCTAGATAGGGAAGCTCCACCCTCCCCCCACCCAGCCATGCCCCCCTCATTGGAGCCCCCCCTACCTCTTTGCAGATGGCTGTGCGTCCGCTGCACTTGGGCTGCTGGTAGGTCTTGGGTAGGGCTCTGTAGCTGGAGCCCAGACGCTTGCAGGAGGCGTAGTCGATCTCCCTGCCTCCGCTTTCCATGTAGCGGTCCGAGAGCCCCGACAGCGAGTGAGACAGTTCCTTCTCTCCCAGGAATGACTTGAACTGAGTGTAGAGCTCTGGGAACTTCCTGGAGGTCGAGCAGGTCAGTTTGTGGATTAGAAATTGGTGCGTCTGAATATGCCTACATGTCCTCAAAAGCTCTAATTAGCACCCCCAGACCTTCTCATGTGGAACACCTGGGGCCCCAGAGACTGCTTCCATTCATCCACTGGACACACTTGCTTCAACCAATCAACTAGAATACCAACCCCTTTTAGAAGACAATTTTGCTCACAATGCGGAAAACTGAAATCTTGTGATATTTAGCAGCATCAGTTAGAGGTATATGGCTACTGCGTGCTAATTACTGGAATTTTTTATACCTGGCAGTTGTCCTTGAGTAGGTTTGCTAATTACTATGCCTTTAGTTACTCAAGCTATATATGTTGGAACAGAATACACACAAATGTTAGAGTCCCAGTGGATGTCTTCAAGAAACCGTGAAACGCCCATTCTTACCAGGCTTCCCTACACGTGCCCCTCCTGCAAAGACACTCACCCCAAGAACGGTGTGACGAGCTGTAGAAGCTCCGCCCCTGACACAACCTCCTGATTGAACAGTGCAATGCAGCGCAAGAAGTTCTCATACACCTCCTGGCTCTTGAACAAGCGCCGGACCTGAGCAGGGTAAACACAGGAGGCTGTGAGCGAGCAAGGAGGAAAGCGCCAAGCCACGACATCCCAATTCTCCTCTAGCATCTATTTTCCGCCATTTCATACCTTGTCAAAGAACGTGAACTCCCGCAGAACTCCGTGCTTTCCAACAGCAGCAAACGATTGGTCCTTAGAACAAGACAACTTCATCTTTTTCTATGGAACACAAACAACAGAAAACGTTATTTCTGTGCCTGTCAAAACAGGATCACAACTTCAAATTTACAGGGGAAATTAAAAAGCGTGAACATTTCTGAGGTGCTGAAACTCCGATGGCTCAGGTCATACCCTGGATGTAGGTGAGAGCTTAGTATCTACTAAACACGGCACACTCTGCCTTGGAGGAAAAGGGCACAAAACAGCACAATGGCTGCAGAGGTGATGATTGATAAGAACAAAGACTCATAACCTGCAAGAAGCATGAACAGGATGCAGGGGGATCCAGCACTCATTTGAGTGATTAAATTCCTCAAACCAATTCACTCCAATAAAAAAAATCCCCAGTTCAACCATAAATCGCATAACTGGTGCACATGTACGCATTCGCCGCATGAAACGAAACACGCAGCAATGTGTCATAGCAACTTTACGTGCATTTGCGCTGCTATGACAAGAAGTTGCCATGCATTTTAACGTTTATGCAGCTAACACGCATTTTGTTCGCGGTATGAAGAACACGAGCCACCTAGCGAAAAATGGAGCAATCCACACAGCAGGGAAGCCTGCACACTCCCCCCAGGAACAGAGGGGGACCAAACACAGGTGAAGCGACCGAGCCGCAGAATTCCCCAGATTATTCGCTGCATGTCTCCAAAACACAATCACTACAACAGCAGCCAGCAAAACAGAGGCCGCAGTCCATAGTTTCTCACCAGGCTGCGAGACTGGACTACAGCAAAAGGCTATTCTTTGGTTGCTAGAGAAATGTTGCTCTCAATCTCGAACAGATCAGAGCCCAACACAAAAGTAAGGTCAGCGTGATGAAGTGAGGGCACAAAGCCACAGAAGAGACAAGGTCCCCAGAGCAGCGCTGTAATATACCAGTAGGGGTTGTGCAAGGTTTCTCCCATCTTCCAAAAACACATCAACATGAGTGATGACCTCAGACCAATTCGAACCTGAACCGGCTGAAAAGGGGCACCCCGAAATGAGGGACAACACTGGAGGATGTAGTGGAAAAGGGTTGAACCAAGAGGTTCCACCAGCACTCTGACGCCCCGCAAATTAGTGGTTGCCAGTGGTCATGCACCACCTCTCTGCCTAATCAGCACTAACCTGCAGCAGGCAACAGCGGTGTAGGCGAGGTGGGAATAGATTAATCCAAACTAGTAAACTGGGGTATCTCAGCAGGTAAAGCTGTCGTCTCACACTTTCCCAGTTGTGGGCTGGAAGCCAGTGCCTGAGAGTGCTCGCGTGTTCAAGGCACGCGTCTCCTCCCACAGGTTAAGAACATGCAGTTCAGATGAACAGAGGACTAACGCTGTCCTTAAAATGTAAAACATGCAAAAGTATCGTCCAGTCTAACCTGTACGGGGTTCGCCTTCAAGTACACATGCGCTGCATTGGAACGCAGACATATAAACCAGGCAGAAAAAAAAACTGCAAGACGAGGCCAAAAAGACCCAACCTTCACCTAGAAGATACTCTCAAAATAGCTGCGCCTACATTTCACGCAGTCATCTTTCAGAAAGTCCCCCCCCCCAAGCCCGGAATAATTCTGCACTCCGACATTTATGCAACTTTTCTGCAGGCCGTTTTCACACCGACATGCCGAACCGCTGCTTAATTACTCCATTTGCATGAGCGTAACCAAAGCAAAGAGCCGAAATCTTTCATTCAAAGTGCTGCCGTTGCCTCCTTGCCCTCCTTCCTGCCTCCGTCCGCTTGCTGTCAGACCAATTACTCCCCATTTCACATGTGTACGATTCACAAGCTCATGACAAAACCTTTACCAGCATAGCCCCCTAACTTCGTTGACATATTAATCATAATTGAACAATACTTCAGTAGTAGGATTCAGGAACACGTCGTTTCCTTTAAACTTGAAAATGGTACATGCAATAGAAGTAATTTAAGATAAGATATTTGCCAGTTGTATGAGATACACCGTAATTCGATTGCTCTCTCATAACCCTTTCTGCTCATCGTGACAGATTTTTGGGGTCAAAGCACAGTCGGCCATTGTGCAGGACCTCTGCAACAGCTGGAGTTAAGGGCCCAATTGTGATATTACTGTCCACGGGAATCAAACCCATGATATTCTGGATATAGGCAGAGATTCCTCATGTAATGAGCCTCACACCAGCTCAAATTCACCCTACTGCTCTCAGATCTATACTGAATTTCAGATCCATGAAGGAAGAGTTTAAAATGATAACATTTCATTGTAAGGCGTTTTAGTAATAAAACAGGTACCTTTAGTAGTGGAGTCATGTGAGAGAGCAACATGGGTCTGGACCTCTTCTTGCTCTGCTTGGCTAACTCCTCATCCTCCATCTTCTTCAAGTGGTCCTTGCCTGTTAGTGAGCTGCCAGTGAACTGCAGGAAAGAAAGTCAGGATATCAGAGAAGGAAATGCGGCAGCTTCAGGACCAGACACACAGGATGAGAGAACAAGGATACATCAGGCTGGAGCCTCACAGATGGATCCCACAGGAACCACCACGACGGTGACAACCAAAAGCCCAGAAGCACCAATTCCGAATATACTTTTGGATGCATAATACTGATGAAAGCCTTTAAAGCATTGGCACAATGTTTCCCAATCTAGTCCTTGGGGACCCTCAGCAGTCTATATTTTCGCTCCCTCCCAAATCCCTACTGGGAAGATGGGGGGAGCAAAAATGTGAACTGTCTGTGGGTCTCCGAGGACTCGGTTGGGAAACTTGAAATGGAGCATTTACAGAATATATGGCTACTAACTAGTGATCGCTTGGCATCTGGCAAGAACTGTCCGAACTCTGCTAGCAGGTCTTCCTGTCCCTTGAAGAGGCTGGCCACCTTGGAGAAGACCTCGTCCTCTGTCATACCGCCACGGCCCCGTGTCTCCTTCACTTCCAGCTGCTCTTTCTGATAACACACAGAACACCTTTATTTGAAAAATCAGATCCACTCTCACAGTGTGCAACTTCTGGATATATTTGAACCAACTTGCAAAGATGTTATGCATTCGAAAAAGTGAAACCAAATTTAAAAACCTGGGAGCAGACGCATACCTGGTAGGTGTGTAGTATCTCTAAGAAGGATCTGTAGATTTCTGGATGGTCCAGGAAACGGTTTTTGATCTTGTTGACGTAACTGATGGCGCTGTCGAACTCCACCGGGCTGGGCTCAGAGCCTGGCGGGGAGGATGAGGAGGAAGACGGGGGTTGGGACTGACCCTCCCGGCTGGGCAGGGTCAAGGAGAGGCGGCTAGGGGGGTCCGGGGGGCTGGATGATGAGGGACTGGCGTAAAGGGACGCGGCAGCTTCTCCATGAGCGCAGCCATCCTCGGCGGGGGAAGACGCCGAGACGCCCCCGGCCACACCGACCGCCACCGTTGTCACCGTCCTCCCCGGGCCTGGGGATGCCTGCATGGGCGACAAGTACAGCCTCCATCAGCACACCCCCGCAACACGAGCACCAATCGCATTATTGCTGCAATCGCTGGGACTACTTAGGCTACATAAGTGGGCGCAGACCTATAACAGGAAGCAGAGTCGCCCACTAAATAAGTGTCTGCAGGAGAGCAGGAGTTCTGGCCACTTTAACACGTCCCAAACCCATCTCAGTAACTCCCAAAACTGACTTTTTTCTCCCCCCCCAGGAGAATCCAGTTTGCATGGCGGAAGGGTGCGACTTCGAAAGATACAGAAGGCGATTTAAAACAACCGCAGTACAACACGCATTAAGGCAGACAGGAAATGTGCGTCGAGTTTTCCAACCTGGCCGGAGAGGGGCGACTGGAGGGACACCACCCCATTTTTGGGGACCTCTATCCGGTACCCTGGGGGTAGAAAGGCATTGAAACCCAATACGAGGTCAGGATGACCGTGGAAGAGCTGGGACACGCGATTTATTACCCCCGGTGTATCGATGCTGTGGGTGAGAAAAAGACAGATTGTAGTTCAAACAGAACTTCGTGTTTAAATGTGTCTCTGCGTTTAATACAAATGTGTTTATGAAAAAAGATCTCACCATTTCAGGCAACTCGAGCTGCCTTGTGCGTATTGTTGAAAAACCTCTTTTAATACTTTATTGTTTTTGCATTACCTTTTTCTTTGTTTTAAGAAAAGTGTAGACAGGACAGGATAATTACATACCTTTGTGATTTGAATTCCTTCATGATGTCCAAAAATTTGTTGTATATCCCTGGGTCATTCCCAAATCGTATTTTCACCTGGTCAAGGTAAGATAAGGCATCTTCTACCTAGAGTTAAAAGTAACAAGAGGCAACTTAAAACTTCAGGCAACCTTAAGAGAAACTGAACAAAAATTATTTAATTAATGAGTCACACAAAACGCAGCGCAACACAAGTCATAATACGGGACTGCTTCTGTCCAACCGCACAGCAAAGAGGATGTCGGCACCGAGTGCAAAACAGGAGCCAGTGAGGCGCAATTTCTGCTACGACAAACCTGCCTTTCCCCAAAAGCCAAGAAGCGGCTATTAGCACAAGATGAGTTATGCCTACATCCTTGCTGACGAGGTAGTTAATACACTTTCCTGGCCTAGAGATTACCCCTTCCCATTAACGAACGCGCAAATTTCACGTCTACATCGAAAGGGCAAAATAAGCAGTGCGTGTATGTGTATGGATGCTGTCCAAGACTCTTTAACAAAGCCTGTGCACGCAGGAAGCATCAAGCTTCAGGGGATACAGAACCAGTCCATGGGTGGCAAAGCAACACTGCACACACGCATCGGTGTTGTGCTCTTTTCCAGACCGCTCCCATAGTCCAACTAGAGCAACATTCATCAGCAAAGAGCCCGGGGACGATGCGACAGTCCCGGGTACAGGACATCAATGACACGCCGAAACATTTGAGATTGAACAGAAGTAATTCACTGGGCAGCTGCATAAAGACACAAAGTATCATTACGCAGCCGTGTGTTAACATTTTACCAGCGACCCCGCAACATTGTTGCGTCTCCCTATGTCTTTCTGGGGAGGGGGGCAATCAAAAAGCCTTGGGAGTCAGCTTCATAGCTGCTACGCGCTTTCTTTTGCTCCTCTCACTGCCGAAATGGAAGCACAAAATGGCTCTGGACACCGCAGGACTTCAACTCTCTGGCTTTGCCCCCTCCCCGCCCCGCTCGCCGCGGCTTACCTTCAGCTTCTGAAAGTGCTGCTGCTGGACCTGTTTCTGCACCACGAACGCCTTCTCCGGCACTTGGTTCATCTGCTTCATGGTGCCGTGCGCCTGTATTTTCGCCATTGTCTCTTCAGCCCCCCCTGCTCCTCCCGCTCGGCTCCGGATTAGCCAGTTAGCTCTCCCTCGCCAGCGAGCTGAAAGAAAGCTACGGCTGCCGTTAGCTAGCCAGCTAGGGCCGAGGCGACGGCAATTTGAGTTTTAACGGGACCACTTTCTTCAAAACGCCATCGCTCGGTTAGTTACCGCGTAGCTCCTCCCACGTTACCGTTTTTCCCCCACACCCGAAGTCACTGGAAAGTAGGTCTTAGACAATGGTTTAAAATTATTAAAAATTACTAATGAACCCCTGTCTCTTTAAATTCGGCGGCAGCCGTGCAGACTGGGCGTCCGGAAATGTACGTAAAACGGGGGATCGCAGTGCACATGCGCATAAGCCGTAATTTCCAATTTGGCCGCGCATGCGCACTGAGATAAGTAGAAGACAGTCTGCTATCGGTTATGGTAGTAACGGGCAGCTTGTCTCCCCTCTATCATAAATGATTCACATGGAATTTCATTGCTGTTGTTTTCTTCCCCAATATATTTGTTATATCAGCATGCAGTCACACTTAACCTATATAATTCATTATATTCTTCTCGTTGGCTTTCCTTGCCTGAAACTAGTCACCGAAAAACAATAATTTAACAGTGGACAGGACAGTCACACGCTAATACAACACACAAGTAGTACATGTTTCATTCATTTTATTCAAAAGTGACAAAGGGGAACTAGCTGTGTGCAAGATGTGTTTATCCAACACAGAGAAGCAGAATGAACTGGGCACTCCAAAAGCAACCACCATGGGTCTGTTGGTGGTGATGCAAATAAGCTCCTGTCCACGTCCAGATTGTCATGGACGGGGACTCACTCCAGGGCTTTGGCTGCTAGCCGCCATCGCTGGAGCCACTGCTGCAGAGTCAGACCCCCTGTCGTCATCTCTGGCAGGGCAAACTGCGCTGGCTGCTCCCACCTGCAGAAACAAGAGTGGACAGGTGTGATAAGAACAAATATCAGTGATGCAAACAGCCCCTGAAGGCTGCTCTGGGGTTGAGGTTAGGGCTGCTGCAGTGCTCACCAATGGCCAATGGCGGTTTTCACTTCAGCTACATACAGCATGGCCTGGGACGACCTCTGGCTTAACTGCTGCACCCGAGGCAACAGAGACTGGAGCAGCTCTTCATCCACCTCCCGCACCTGCAGCAAGAGGGCTGGGGGTGGGAGGGCAGTGTGTCATCGGGGGGGGGGAGGGAAATCAACAGCCACAGCTGGGGAGTAGGGGGCAAACTCATTTTACAGGGTGGTTTGTGAAATCTCATTAATATGAGAGAAGCTCTACCTGATTGGCCAGTGAATGCCTTAGATAGTTCAATTGCCAATCAGGCAGCTTGTCTCAATGAGTTCTCAAACCACCCAAAAAAAAACAGGTAGCATGGCGACAGGAGCATGTTCACCAGCCAATCAGGTAGCTTCTCTCATGAATATAAATTAGTTTTCCCAATCTACCATGTAAAACAAAAATTTGCGAGTGTGGGACCAGTGTCTCCATTACAGATTCACTTCCTGTGTTAAGGGTAAACAGGAAGAGGCCTCACCAGGCAGGTCAGGGGCACGCAGCCGAGCCCTCTGATTTTGCAGGTCGGTCTGCGAGGCTGAGTGCAGCTGGAGCAGCCGACGCAGGAATCGCAGCCGCAGCTGCTGGGAAACAGCCTGGACGCAGAGCTGCTCTGGAGCCTACAGGGAAAGGCGGAGGACAAGGAAGAGGCCGCTGGTGAGCAAGACAAGGCATGCAAGGGATGGAAGAAGGAGAGGGGTTAAGCAAAAAATGGGGCTCACTCTGTACATCGGGAAGACCAGGTTCTGACAAAGGTTGTGGAAGGATCCAGACTGGAGGCGGTGAATTGAGAGCCACTCAGCTGGGACACGTTGCACACTGGAACGAATTTCATACAGAAAGCTACTTTGTTTAGAAATATTGGATTTACAGGTAATTCACTAGGTGAACATTTATTTGATATAATGGCCAAACGCGTAGCACTGCTCTGACACCCTGCTCCGTTCCTCAGCGCTGTGGGAAGGGTGGGGCCCATCCTCCACCCCCCACTTACCCGTCGAGCGTCCTGGCATCGAGAGCTGCCAGTGACACTCCTGCCATCTGCCGGACCCCCTGGGACACCGTGTTCCGCAGGTTCCCCGTCACGTCCACCACACTTTGGCACAAGGGAGCCACCTTACGCTTTGCAAACTGTCCGACCTAAAGATGAGACAGTGGGTCAAAGGGGGGCAGGGAGTGAGGAAAATCACCTGAGGATACGTTTGCCACCACACAAATCACCTTTTAGCAAAATGCAATCAGTGGTATCAGGTTACAGAAAAAAATGTCCAGTCATGCGAAGGGAATCGTACGAATTAGCAGTGAGCTAATGGCGAGTGGACACGCACCTCAGAGTGGATACGGGACACTTCAGTCTTGGCTGTGGAATTCCCCTTGATCAGTCCCCTGATTTGCTCCTGCTTGTTGTCCTACAGCCACAAGGAAGGTGGGAAAAATCCAGTTTGAAGGATGGTGATTAAAAGCACAGAAATACACACTATGTTCTGAGAGCACCTGAACGCAATAGACAAATTTACTGAACATCATTTATATTTTTTAGCATATACCTTTTATCTAGAGTGATTAACAACTTGGAAAGCAGTCAGACAATTGACTCTGTGGCCACGAGATTTGTTCCCATCACAAGCCCAGCGTCCTAACCCGCTGAGCCACGCACCACGTCGCTGGTGGTCCACCATGCCAGTTTGACCTTTCACTTTCACTGCACTAGCCAACCTTTTTCCATCCACTCTCACTTCCTCCTGAAACGTAGCCAAGAAAGCAGCTGCAGGAGTCGGTCTCTACTCAGGCGTTACATAGTTTAGAAAACTGACCAAATAGCCAAGCTGGACAGCGCAGGCCTGAAACAGGAACTGAAGACTTTGACTCACCACAAGTTGCCTGAAGTCCATGATGCTTTGCCACTGGCAGTGCAGACCGTGGAAGGCCTCCCGCCTGTGCCGGACCTGCTCTTCCAGCTGCTCGCACTGGCCCAGCACGCTGTCCCGTAACGCAGCCTTCATCACACACTGCAACTCCACGTGAAACGCCACCCTGGCCCAACAAAGGGTTAACAAACCAGTGAGAAAAGGCAGGTTGGCAAAGTGTTGTTTTCTAATTGGAGCCAGTAATTCGGGCCCCTTCAGTTGACAGCTCACCCTCAACCTCACTGACAGGCCTCACAGGAGCATTAACAACGTGATAAAAATGGACCAAAGGTAGCACTTGCTTTTTTTAAAAAAATAAAAATAAAAAAATAAAAATAGACCGGCATACTTTGCCAGCTCCTCGATCTGGCCTCCTCCATCCTGCAGCTCCAGCTCTTTAATGCAGGCATCTAGCTGGGTCTTCAGCTGCCCAACCCGGGCCTGGGTCAGCGCCTGCTGCACGAAGATCTGCTCCATTTCCTGCCAGCCCGACTGCCGGGCGGGGGGCGGCACAGAGCCATCATTTGCAGACAGATGTGCTCTCAGTGTACTTAGCAGATATTTTAATAGTTTCCTTTAAAGAACCCTTGGAACTAATTTCTCATATTCTTGAAGAGGGCCTGGTCTGGTCTACAGATTTCTCGTACTAAATTCCAACAGATGATTATTGAAGGAGTGAGGAAAAATGGGACCATAGGAAAACCAATACCTGCAACAGTGACTTCACCGATGGCAATTCATCATCCTCCCCTGACAAGTCCTGCAGGTGAGAGCTCTCATAGCGATACCTGTGTCACACATTAACAAGGCACAGTGTGAAACAAACAGCTCTGAGCACAATGAACAACACAGGCACCCATCTTTCCATCAAACAGTCATCGAGGGGAGCCTGCAGCCTATCCCAGGAAGCATAGGTCTGGCGTTTTAATGAATAAATTTTAATGAATAAATATTGAAATCAAACGAATAAATATACCACACACAGGGAATATTAATAGACACCTCTGTAAACTATTCTTACAGTTTTGAATAGTCTTTTTACATTTCAGAAACTGAATCAATAGACCCTTTCTCCCAAGATGCATACGTTTATTTTTAAGTTTACCTGAGAGCAGCCACCTCCTGACCAACATCAACAGTAGCCAGCTTCTCTTGCAGAGTCACCTGCTGGCGGGAGGCCAGGTGTTGCAGGGCAGACAGTAAATGGCTAGGAGGGTGAGACTGCAGCAGGTCCTGATCACAAAGCGGAGAGGCGGCAAGGCAAGTTGAAGCATTCGTTCTAATTCAACATCATCAATAAGATCAATCTGTAATACACTGAATCCTCTCCTGTTACTCTGAAAGGCTCATAACTATGATGACTGGGTGCATTTCGGAACCATAACAAGTATTTTTTATTTTTTTTTTTTAAAAGCAAACCACAACTGCATATCAATGGTGACCTATTTACATGCATCACCTCCACAGCACTCAGCCAGTGCTGGAAAATTGCCCCCCTCTGCTCATGGGATGTGCTGGAAGGAGAGAACAAGAAACGCAGTCAGAACCGAGGCCATAAGAGGATCCCACAAGCAGGGGCCCAGGACACCCTGTGCCATAGCTGCAAAGCCCCACTTACTGTGCTGCCGAAGAAGGCGCCCTCTTCAGCTCGCTCTCCAGCAGAGAGCGGAAAAAGTGCACCCTCTCCTCAACCAGCTCCCTCACCGCACGCTGAGGATGAGGATGAGTGAGAAACCTTGTTAGCTCCCTGGCAACCTCCGTGACATTAGATGATGCTGTGTGCAGGTGAACTAGGTACTTACAAGAACCTGAGGTTCTGGACCCAAAGAGCTCAGGCTGTCACTGCTACTATCATCACCCCCAAACACCAGCTCCACTTCTGCCTTCCTACAACGGGACACAACCTATTACTCAGAAAAGTTGGAATTAAAAAGTCTGGAAGGTAACAAACGGCGACCCCACCTGGACAGTTGGTTCAAGGCCTGGCAGTGGCCGCTGAACCTGCGACAGTCCTGCTCCAGCGCGCGGCGCTCGTCACTGCAGCGCTGCCGGGCTGCCTGCAGCAGCAGATCCCTCTGGCGGTTGTCTCTGTCACTGTCCCAGCAACGGCCAACGCACCTCTCTGCAGGGGGTGGGATGCTGTGTCACAAGGGCTCACGAGGCAGCATGATGGCATCACCGCAGCTAGGTGCAACTTCGCGAGAGTGCTTCTGCACTGCGTATGGCAGGCTGGCACACAGCACGGTGATGTGCTGCCATCTCACAACACCAAAGTTTGGGTCTATGCCCATCCTCAGCACTGCCACAAACCCGAGTGGAGTAAGCAGAACATTACTGCTGGGCTGTGCAAGTGAGAGCAAGGGAGAGACAGGGAGACCCCTGCTGTACTCCCTGACCTGCCCAGACTTCATAAACAGTTTTTTACGTGCCGTAAGGTTTTCAGCGCCTGTGTTCGTGTTTGATTCTGCTCCACCCACAATCCACCACTCCGCCAGCTCGTGTGTGTGATCTGCGTGTGTGAGTGTATTGGTGCGTAGGGAGTGACTGCCATTTTCGTTTTATGAGTGCATGTTGGATTCTATTTATTTGGTTAGGGAGTCAGAGGAAGTGCGTTTCTTTTGTTTTCCGTTTCTTTTTGCACTTAGTTTATATTATTTGTGGGTTGCGCTCGGTAGTTGGGGTTTGTTTATTTTGCCGGTGGTCACTCCTGAAGTCTCTTGCACCGGGATATTCGTTCAGTGTCTGCGTGTGTGTGAATAAAGCTAATACAAAAATATATCCCTCTGTCCACTGGTATTCCCTTACCCTGTTTGTTCCATTATCCCATTTCCCATTACTTTCTGTTGCACTCCAACCCCAGACTCGAGCTCGTAACAGTTACAGAAAGATGGACGGATGGATGGATGGATGGATGGCTCGCTCTCACCCTCAGCCACAAGCTGGGCCTCATCTACGCTAATCTGGGCATCCAGCTGATTAAGCTCTGCTCTTAGCTCCTCAATCTCTTTCTTCAGCTTCTGCCTCTTGACCACCGCGCTCAGTCCCTCCATTCGCTGCACCTGGGGGAGCAAGATGCTACTAAATGTCACGCGCTCCCACTTCCACACAAACCGTAAGCGAGAATAAGCACGCACACGCAGGCTGACACACAGAAATCGCCAGGGTTTACAGCCCTGTAGCGGCATCACAATATCCCTAAGTTGTGAGCAGTCACACCCTTAACGACTCTCGGTCTCACCTCATTATCCTGCAGTGATTTATACCTGGGAAGTCACGCAGTCAAGGGAAAAAAAAAGAAATGAACATCGCTTCACCCGTCACAGCTGTGTTCTTCAGCAAACATCCGGGTGGACCGATCTCTGCCAAGTGTAGCTAAATTTAAGATTCACAGTGATTCATGCGCCAACCGAGGCACTTTCACGTCGGAGTACAGCTAAGGAAAAGGATACCATTGCAGATTCCCACGCATAATTCTGACATTTCTGCAGAAACAAAGGAGGGGGTTGACGTAGCTGGGAAGAAACCGAGCCTGCTGAAAGAAACTAAATGTCTAAATGAAACAAATATAGAAATCGGGCCCGTTTACTCACCTCTGGTTGTAAACGTGCTGAGTGACATATTTCCAAATAGACGAACCCTGTCCGAGACACAGCCTAGGGAGTCAAACAACAGATTTCACTTCTCATAAGACAAGGCATTCACAGGCCACCCGGGCGCGTCGGCGTTTCTCCGGGACGGTTCATGCAGCTACGCACGTTTTTAAGCCGTTGGGAGGGAGATGTTTCGCTGGTAGGTTAAACTCCTCTGTCGCCCACCGCTTAATTTCCCGGGCAAGACTCCGGTCAGCCATGCTGGAAAGGCATCAGAAACCACAAGCGATAACCGCCGGCGGCAAGCACTCTCTAAACAGCTACCGATGACGAAGAAAGGCAATTTCGGCACTCGAAAAACAATTTAAAACCAAGTTAATATAATGACATATACACTAAGTTACCAAGAGAGTCTACGACACCTCACCGCTCACCGAAACAAAGAAGAAAATCACAAAAAATAGCTCATTAAGAACTTACGATTTATCTCAGTCAAATTAAAATATTGAATACTTTAAAAATTAGAAGAAGAAAAACCAGTTATACACACTGCACCTTCTTTTATTAGTTATTCCATCCAAGTCGATGGTGCTTTATTTTGGAAGCAGTTCCAAATTCCCGCCATGTCGCGTAAACTATTTTAGCGTCATTTCCGGTGCACGGCTGGCTTCTGGGTAAAGCAGTTTTCTGTGCTTAAGCCTAGTTTCTTGCGCTTCCGGTTTGGAGACGGCCGTCCGCGCGGCTGCTTGCGTTCATACTATGGATGCGGATGGTCGCGGTCGGCGCATGCGTACTGCTGTGATATTCCTCCAGACCAGCAGAGGGCAGGTGTCGGCTCCTAGGTCTAAATGAAGCTTACGCCAAAGCAGGATGAGATACGGTTTATAGCCACAAGTTTCAAGTCTTCTCGGGTTTTTAAAACTATGAATACTACTCACATGGTGTCAGCTTTGTCTCACAATTTGTACAGTGAATATGTTGAATATTTACATCAGCCTGATCACGTTTCTCATTGAAAGTGTTATTCGATTCTTGTGATAAAATATGATTTTTGGGTATAAATCAATAAAAATCAAAACATAGGTGGTATATACGGAGCCCCTAATGCGT
>JAAGVU020000043.1:3565738-3582797 GCA_011763525.2 Mormyrus iriodes | reverse complement strand
CATCCAGCCATCCAGCCACCCTCCCACCCACCCCTCCACCGATCCATCCACCCACCCAGCCACCCACCCACCCACCAATCCATCCACCCACCCAGCGACCCACACACCCACCAATCCATCCATCCATCCAGCAACCCACCCACCAATCCATCCATCCATCCAGCGACCCACCCACCAATCCACCCATCCATCTACCGGTACCCATCAGTTTCCCCCTCACCTCCCTTCTGAGACAGTATCCCAAGTATGGAAACTTTACATCTATGACAAATTACTTCTCCATGGCACATTAAAACACAGAAAGAAGTGTAACGGAGCGCGCTGGCTAATTAAAAACACTCCTGGGGTCTCCCTGGGCCCCCGGCGGGGCAGGTGGGCGGGCCGTACCAGCTCGTTGGTGTGCTTGGACCAGGCCAGGTTGCAGACCTGCGAGCCGGTATCGGTGCACTGCAGCGGCTGCCCTGTCAGCGTGTTCCAGAAGCGGATGCAGCGGTCGGCCGTGCCCCCACCCGACGCCAGCAGCCCATGCTGATGGGGCGACCAGGCGATGGCCTTCACCGCCGCCAGGTGCTCTGTGTACTGCTGCACAGGCAGCACGCTGGAGTGGTTCCACACCAGCAGCTGGGGAAAGGGGCGGAGCATCAGGGCAACGCTCCTCTCGAATCACAACACTCTGCCGGCAGTCTATGCCATTTTGCAGATTACTGCACCCCCCTAACATGCACATATAAATTACTACAACACTTACTATAATTGTTTTCTATTCTAATTCTTTTATATCGGTATACCTGCTGCTGAGCCAAACGAATTTCTCCACAAACTGGATCAGTTAAGTCAAGCCTAAGACTAAACCTAATACTAAGTGCAAGACTAAAGCATCTCAGTAGGACAGTGATTAAGGTGGAAAAGACTGAACAATAAAGGCCCCAGCACACAGTCATCACTCGCCCCCCCACCTTGTTGTCGTTGCCCCCGGAGGCAAGCAGCTGGTGGTCCGTGCTCCACTTGAGGCCGCACACCTCCTGGCGGTGGCCCTGCAGGCGACGCTCTGATTGCAGTGGCGGAGTGCGGATGTCCCGCTGCAGGATCACGCGGTCGCGGCTGCCCGATGACAGCTGGTCCGCGTTCCACGCCAGCGCGCCTGCCGGGGGGAGGGAGGGGGCAGGGTTAGAAGAGGAACCTCAAAATGCAGCACTTGAAAGAATAAAGCGAAGGCGTCTCACCGACTCGAGCCGTGTGCCCCTCCAGCGTGGAGAGCTTCTTGCCGGCAGCGGCATCCCAGATTTGCACGAAGCCTTTGTGTGTCCCCACGGCGACCAGGTTACCCTGGAAACAGTGTGCCCGTCAGAATACCACATGATACAGACATGCCAACCCAGAGAGGAGGGATGAAAGCATGAACACTCACCCTCTCGGACCACCCGACCGAGGTGACTGAGTCCCCCTCTACTGAAAGGTCGCACAGTCGGGTCACCTGCAAACGGGCGAGATCCGGTTACCCGGCGGCCTCCAGATGAATCAGACACAGGAGTCGTAGGAACAGCGCACGGCCGCGGTACCTGGCTGGTGCAGGCGCTCCACAGGTAGACGCATGTGCCCAAGCCCACACTGAGGACGTTCAGGGAAGACCAGTCCACCAGGTTGAGGTAGAAGTCGTCCTGCAGCTCTGGGGCGTCCAGCACCTTGAAGGGGATCTTGGAGATCTTGCGAGTCGGTTTCCGCGGTGACCGCAGCAGCTTCTGACTGCAGGACGTGGCAAAACGCAGAATGTGAGCAGAAACTTAACATTAAAATAGCCAGTTTTATATTTTACGGTTTTAGCAATGTCCATTCTAATAAACCATCAGATCCACAGAGCCGATAGTTACTGTGTGTCATTGTAACATGATCTTAAGCGACTCCATAACGGAGTCATAGCTCAGAAAGATGGCTGACCAGACGCCTTTGGTAACTTACCTCTTGCTGCTAACAGGCGATAAGGAATACGGAGAGATGCTGTTTCCGTCGTCGGGGGTGGAGCGCTTGGCGCTTATCGAGTACTGCAGGCCAGAAAGAGAGAGACCAAATAAATATGAGTCCTTCCAAATAAAGGCGGAACCATAATGCTGGGGTTGGGGCTCCACTGACACTAAAGAGGCTCCGCCTCTCTGGCGTGGACGGCTGCAGACGGCGATCCTCCGTTTGAGGATCCTGCACTTTCTCGATGCCGGCACCGAGCAGCTCGTTCTTCAGCAGGGCGGAGTACGCCAGCCCGTCCGCTGGAGGCAGGGGAAGGAGGTGGCCATTAAGACTCACAACAACCCCTACAGAATCAAGCCATACTAATAGGAATTGGGAAAAAGATAATTAAGGGGCGAAAATCACCTTTGCTGGTGTCAGACGTAGCATCCTTGGTTTTCCTGTTCTGACTGGGCGACTTCTCATTCTCCTATAAACAGGCATTTTCCCCAGCATTAAATCAACAAAGAATTTTCAAGCCAAATCTGAATTCTTAAGCAACGCAAAACTACTATATGATGAGCGTTAAAAGCAACACAGCAACAGAGGTGGACCGTCTGATACGCGGAGTAGTGGGGAGGGCTGCCACAAGGGGGTGGTGTTTGGGAGCTCACATTGATCCGGTGGAAGTTGATGCTCCAGTTGGCTCCGGCACGAGACGGAATAAACCTGTCCCCATGCTTGCTGGGAGAGGACAGCGGGGAGTTGGTGGGTGTCAGAGACCGCATCACCTCCGTCACTTTCTGTAAGGCATAAAGAGAGATGACGACAGAGCTGGGCACGCAGAAAACAATGCTAATGCCTCCTCTACACGAGGCTGGGTCTCTGATTGAATATGAAGGGGAAAAGTCTCAGTTCTAACAGAACTGTAACCTCGCCCTAGGAAAAGGACCCTCCCTTCACAGCCCAGGCAGGCATGAGATACACAGCTGGGAGTTATCTGAACATCATCATTGTGAAGCTAATCGGGGACAATGGACTGGATCTGAGGAGGCGGCCAGTGTAACAGACTTCAGTGCCACTTAACTACCGCGGGAAACCTAAGCTGAAGGCTTCCGAAGATCTCACTCAAAGTTCTGTGTAACAATTTAGAAGCAAAAATCCCATTTAAAAGGCAACACAGGAATAATCACTGATAAACGGGTCTTACTGAAGCCATTATTCCAGCTGGGTCATGAATTTCAAAAGACTACACATCCTCTACGACTGTCCCCACAAACGAAGCAATAAGAGGACAGGAAAACTCGTCCGAGTTACAGCCAACAGGTTTCCTTATGGGAACTCACAACGGGGCTGGGAATCTCATTCTGGATGTTGATCTGCCGCAACAGCCGACGTTCATAATCCTGATCCATGTCTGGACCGGCGTGGGAGGGAACCCACTGGCTGGGGAGCAGCTGAGGCCGCGGTGGGACTCAGCACACCGGCGGTCGATGGTCTGCACACACCCAGGGGAAACAAAACAGCAGCACAACAGTGATACTCAGATAGAGAACGGCCAGTTGACCTTGTTCATGTCTCATGTCTCATTAGACTAAGCATTTCCTCACAACAAACATGCATACAACTGTAGGGGACAACTGTGCGTCGTGTTTTATTTTAAGATGAGCACTGAACGCAGGTTGGGCACTGAAGAGGCAGCATAGTGGTGCTCAAAGTGAAATTAAAAAATTAAATGAAGCTTCTTTTAACATCTGAGTACAAGTATGAAAACAGGTATGTAGGATCTGTGGAAAAACGCACGGCGATCTTTCTCCCTTTTTTAAAAGACACACACACACACAAACACAGGTGAGCACAAAACTTGGGGTTTGTCATCCTTCCAGCACTCCTGGGGTTCTGTTTTTTTTGGGGGGGGGGGAGGCTGTATGGACCTTGCTCAAGGGTCCAGCGGCTATGCCACAGAGCACAGGATTCGAACCGTTGCCTTACCGATCACAGACAACAAGCAATCTCAGTTACGCAAACAATACAGCAATATTCCTGAAGAGCTCTCAAAGCTGGTTGTGCAAAAGCAAAGGTCTGTTAGCCACGCTATAACAGTATCACCCTTCTCTACACCTTCTCCAGGGAAAGGAAAATAAACACACACATATCATTCCAGCAGCTGCCTTCAGACGCCAGGTGCCCTTGTCCCCCATCTAAAATTACTCTAACCAAATGGCCTTCAGAGAAGCGATAGTTCTTCCAGGAACAGAAATGCCTAGCATGTCACCTTTTGACACTCTGTGTACAGCTGGGTTTGCCCCTTAAGAACAACAGCTGTCCAGACATTCATACATTAAGCATGTAATTAGCTTGGCCCAGCGCAAGGAAGACCATTTTTAAAATTAAAAGTGACTAATAAGCTCGCTATCTGGGGCCAAAATACCCTCTAGCAGTAAAGTATACTTCGTGAAATACGAAATACAGCTGTCAGTGTGTCCCCACCCATTACCCCGATACCGAACCCTTCTTTTGCACATTCACCAGGCCAACTAATCGATTCCGATCCAGCTGTTAGGTATCGTCAGGTAATTCACATTCTTGTGCACTACGATTATCAAGTAACTATTTAAAAGAACAACCACAGTATAACTTGATCTCTTCATCACTGGTCATTAGCAGAAACGCGAACACCAAAGTAATAATACTTCACACCCAGCCCTTGCAAATGTTGCAGAATAGAGGCAATTCGGAATTCACGTCAAAACGCAAACGTCTTCTGGCTGTGGCGATAGCTCCCGGAGGACATTAGGGGAAAGATACTGTATTATTCAAACATTATGAAGTGGAATCGGTGGCTTCGTAGCTAGAATATTGTTTAGAGTCAGTTGTAGTCGCCTACCTCAACTCAGGGACTGGCGATCCTAGACTCGTCTTGGCCAACTGCCTCTTCACATATGCGGAATAAAAACTCCAAAGCAGCCGGCCTTAACTCGCGTACGAAGAGAGGCCAGCGGCCATCCGCAATCTCACCGATTTGCACAGTGCGATTTGCCAGGTTTTGCTTTATTCTTCCCCACTCCCGATGTAACATGGACGACGCAAAGAATGTTTGCTATCCTTCGTGCGCGCGGTGCACTCTGGGAGCCGGCGTGATGACGTCGTACAATTTGAATCAATACAAAAAAAGCCAATCTTCGTTGTCAGGGAAACCCGCTTTATTTCAATGCGGGACCGCTAGCCTGCTAACTGCTAACACGTCTATTGTCTGTTTAACTGGCCGGCTAAAGAGCTAGAAAGCTGACACGCACTAATGATGTCGCATTTGTTGAAAACTAACAACCAACGAAACGTCACATGGATCTGAGTATATTAACTATTAATGCAGCATACGATTACAGTCACCATTCTTTCTGAATGTTGGAACTTGTCTATTCTGTGAGATTTAACTTAGCTTTAATGACCAGAATAAACAAATGAAAAGCGTGAATTAAAAAAAAACTTTATGAAAAGGTTTAGGGGGAAAGAGAGTGAGAGCTACTGGTTTGACGATCACACCATAGCTATAATTACGATTTAGTTACGTATTTCTTCCTTATCAGTCTGTAATTCATTTGCTAGTGTTTACTGAAAGTAATACCGGAAAGGTCAGCTGGAGATCTCACCACGGTAGCTGGCTGGGTTAAGTAAAGAAAGTATTAAATAACTCATCATGATGTCAAAAGTGAACGCTTAGGGACTTACAGCTTTTTTATAGATAGGCAAAACATACCATTCCTTCCCCAGTATCGTGTACCACAGTCTAACATCACAGGAGATTAATGTTTTTCACACGGACGGGCTAGATCTAGCTGCCCTAAGCAGCCGCGGGGCCGCAAGCGCTCCACGCCGCGTCATTTCCGGTGCCGAGTGCCCGTCGCGTGCCCGCCCCCACCGGCGCGAGGCCGCCGCTCGTGCGGCAGAAACCGGAGCGTGTGCGTCTCAGCCTCCGCCGAAGATGGCCGGCGACGAGGCGCCGCAGCCGTTCGTCCTGCTGCTCATGTATTTGCTCACAAAGCGCAGGAAGGACATTAACGACGCCGAGGCGAAAAGGCGGACCGAGGCCCGGCGGCGAATCGCACACAGGCAGCATTTCCTGCAGAGGCAGCGGAGGATGCTGACGGTAAAGCGTGCGGGGGGGCAGCCCGCATACGCCGCCGGGCACCATCTTCCCTGCGTGGAACGCGGTGTTCGTATTGAGTTCGCTTCCAATATGATATGTGGGGCATGCACAGGGCAGCTTAAAGGGTCAGGAAAGCTCCTAGCCTGTTCCTAAAATAAAATACAGAAAGCGCATTTGCATATATTTATCCCGTCTTGGAAGATGATGAACTAGGAATATTGTTAGCGATGTAATCGTATAAATTTACAGTTCAACAGTAAGTGACGATCGTAGGTTCGAGGTTGACGTTTAAAAAGCCTCCCGTAAGTAATGAACGTGCCTCACAGATGTAAGGCTGCATCTCCTCACCTCCCCAAAGCCTCTTCTTTCTGTTCTCTGGCTTGATGTCCGGTCCCTCCAGTAGCTCCAAGTCAAAGTTTTGCTGTATCTAGAATTAATTTGCTGCAAAAACTTTCAACATATTTTGTATTCTTTTTATTTTTGTAATTGTTGATCTGACTCTACTAATTCTGCTTTAATCCACATCTATAATTCATGGAACTATCCACTGACTTTCCACAGGGTTGATATTGGCAAATCCCTATATTCGCATGCCAGATGTGTTCAGTCATGTCTTCTCTCCCCCATCCAGATGCTGATAGCGTACAGGACGCATTACCCCTGTAGTCACCGCACACGCACGTGGACCACCATTGAGAGCTCAGATTGGTGGGAGCGGGTGGTGATGAACGAGTTCCAGCCCCGTGACTGGCTGGAGAAGTTCCGCATGAGCAAGGACACTTTCTTCTTTCTGTGTGGCACGCTGAAGGAGCGGCTGGCCAAGCGGGACACACACCTCCGGCCGGCGCTGCCCGTGGAGAAGCGGGTCGCCGTGGCGCTGTGGCGACTGGCCACCAACGTGGAGTACCGTACCATCAGCGCCCTGTTCGGTGTGGGCCGCTCCACCGTGTGCAAGTGCGTGCGCGATGTGTGTCATGGCATCGCCGCATTGCTGGGGCCGGCCTATCTGCGGCCGCCCGGCGTACAGGAGCTGGATGAGGCCGCCGGGCTCTTTGAGCGGCGCTGGGGCTTCCCGCACTGTGTTGGCGTCGTGGGCAGCCTCCACGTGCCCATCGTCACCCCCTCCGGTAATACCACCCGCTACTGGAACAGCGCCGGCTGGCTGTCAGTGGTACTGCAGGGCACTGTCAGCGGGCTGGGCCAGTTCTGGGATGTGTGCGCCTGCTTCCCGGGCAGCACCGAGGACTCTGTCATCCTGCAGAACTCCACACTGTGGGCGGCAGCTAGCGAGGGCACTCTCTCCCCACAGCCACCCCAGCCATTTATGGGCAGGTCGCTCCGGTACTTGCTGCTGGGCACCGCGGCGTACCCGCTGCAGACGTGGCTGCTGAAGAGCTACCCGCAGTCGCCACAGCTAACGCCGGGGCAGCGGGCCTTCAATGAGCGGCTGAACCGTGCGCGGTACGTCCTGGACTCCGCCTTCCTGCGCCTCAAAGCCCGCTGGCAGTGCCTGTACAAGCACAACGACTGTGGCTTGGATCTGGTGCCCACCATGATCTTGGCCTGCTGCATCCTGCACAACATGTGTGAGGTGCACCGAGACAACTTCCTGGATGAGTGGCTGGACGAGGTGAGCCGGGACAGGTGTCCACAGCCATGCTCCTCGCTGCCCGCCTCCGCTGATGACCCGGCCGCAGAGGAAGTCCGCTCACTTTTCTGTGAATACCTCCTGCAGCAGCAGAGTGAATAAAAACAATCTGCTGAGGCCTACTTTTTAATAACGGGCAGATCAACTGTGTTTTTATTTCTTACCTCTGCGTTTTCAATCGTACTCTGCATTTAGTTTTTTCATCATCAAGGTGATACATCTATTTCACCAGCAGAGGGAAGAAAAGTCCATATTTTTTCCCCATCATCTAAAGCACAGAATATACCACTGTTTGAACAGCATTCATATAGTAATATTTTTTTTCTGTATTCTGTTTACAAAAAATGAATTTGTGTGTCCATATGAATCACAAAAATGTTACCGACAATCACATTTTTACTACAAAACATAGGAACGGTACCATTTTTCTCCCTCTACTCAGGAGTAAATATGTGGTTCTGCTTGTTCCTACTTACTAGGTCTTAAACTGTTTTATATAACAGGTTAAACAGCGGTTTTAGGTGGAAAATGACCAGCTGGCACCGTTATTTATCCTGTTATAGTGTGATACAAATGGTCATGTTATTGAATTAGTTGCCACATTGAACAATATTCAATAAAACTTTGATAATTGCAAGAGAAAGAGTGAGATTCTGAAAGTACCACTGTGTCATTGCTGAGAAACATTCTCCCTTTTAGATCTCGTGTGAAACATTAATGAAGCCATTCGTGGGTTTTACCGTCTTTTGTTCCTTTGTATTGCAGCAATAGGTGGCAATAAAAACATCAAATGAAAACATCTGACCATTCCAATGATCAACATAGAAACACCACACACATGCACTGCAGCGAATTTACTGAACTATAACAAGATTCAACGTTAAGCTTCAGAAATGACGAGATTACAAATGTCTTAATTCCTATTATATTCCCAGTCTCACCAGTGCCACTCACGTGTCCTGTGCGCTGGTTTTCCATCATCTCATGTTATTTAAATCAGCTTGAATGAAAGTAATCCATTCAAATGAACTATTAATAAACTAATTGAAAAGGTCCAATCATTCACACCTATACATTACAGGATAATTTGTAAATTTCTCAGAAGACAGAATATATTTTATATGGATTAACTGATCTGTAATTGTGTTTAGACTTTATTTAAATATCCATCCACATAACTGCTGGCCTGTGATTAGAATAGCGATTTTGTTTAAGAGGATTTTCTTTCTTGCTGACGAATATGTAATGAATAAATCAGATTGGACATCTTAGATCTAGTATAATATATAGTATTTTATTAGCTAGTCCCATGTGCAGTGTTACAGTATTACCTAACTTCCATCATTTTTTTACATAATACTCATTAATGAGTATTATTAACCTCAGAGAATGGATTTTGTGTGGATAATACAAATTGCATTAGTCCATGGACTAGATGCAGATTTCCAAAGCACAGTCTTACCAATAAAAGAGCCCTCACTCATGTGGTGGAGGTAGGCAGTCTGCTCCCTATCTCATACAAACCGCGGTAATCCTTTAGATACGGTCGCGTAATGACAGCGAAACTTTATTGGCTGGCTGAAGTTAATCCATCCAGCATTCAAAGGAGGTCAGAGGGGGGCACTCCGGGCACGGAGATTAGGGGTGGGTGGTACACCGGTGTCATGGATCGCACTATACCGTTAACACCACGAGAAGTCAACAGCCTAATTATACAACTTATTAATAAAAACAAAGCATTTCATTCTCTCCAAAGCTTCAATTGTAATCTGAACTTATCCTTATGTAGTATATGTAACCGATTTATCTGCGTTGTGTGAATTTTATATTAAATAGGATATACTCTGACACTGTCCTGATAGCACATTAACAAATTCAACGGTAAATCAGCATATATATCCGTGGTAAAAGGCACAACTGCCCAGCTAACACTAGAAGCGCCGTTTCCCTCGCCATGAACATCTAACTCTATTGACGGCCGAGCAGGACGCGCTTTGGCACATGCAGCCCTTCAGTTTGCGCTAATGTGCCGTCAGTGTTAATAGCAGCAACGCATCTAACAGCCTCAACCAAACTGCCGTAATGTTCCTAAGAGAGCGGCCTCTCTGTCACAGCGGTGCATCTAACAGACCCCCCATGACTCTGAATAGGACAAGCGATTACAGACAATGGATGGATGGATGGATGGATGGATGGATGGATGGATAGCAGAAGTAAGGCGCAGGGCAGCAGCACTGTCAGAGAGTCTTAATCAGCACATCTTCACAGCTTAATGTCTGACGAAGATATGCGAAGTAAAGGATCAGTCAATGTACAGAAATGCTGCATGATTTTTCTTCCCTATCCAGAGAACTTTCTGGCACAAGAAACTTCTTAGCAGCCGACTGACTGAATGATCGACTGACATGCTGAAACTGTGACGATTTCACTGAAAATGCAAGAATGACATTGGCCTGGAGACACCACTTGGACACATATATTTAAACAATGAGTGCATATGAGCACAAGTGTGCTGAATCTAAGAAAGATGTGAATTAGATTGTAGGCTCCTGTAATACAGGGCAATGACAGCAGGGGGCAGTGTACATGCAGCAGATAGCTGTATACAGCAAAAACCTGTAGTACAAACTAGTGACAGAAGGGGGCAGCCTGCATAAAGCAAGACCACAACAGACCAAGTGATAAGTTGAGGTGTGGAGACATGCTGATCTAGGTCAGCGTGGGGGTGGGAAATGGGATGAGGGATGTTTAGCCAGGTTAAAGAAAAGCAGGTGACAAGGTGAAGTAGGTGTTCCATTGAAGGTCTCACCCAGGAGGTAAAGGGACAGTCACCCAGTCAGGAAGGACACAGCGAGACAAGAAAAATGCTGCACCCACTAATGATCTTTAATGTCACCATGAACATCTTCTTCACCATTATATTCTGGACCTTTATATGCATCCAAGTGCTTGGAGTGAATGACCCAGACGAGGACGATCCATCTTAGCTCACCTGCACAAGTGTTTACAGTTTTTCAGCACTGGAAGCAGACGGTAGGTATTTGTGAACATTTTCTCATAAACTCAATTAGTAATTGGTTGCTGATTTAGCCAACAGAAGTTGAACAAACCATTCGTTCTTAATGCGTGAGGAAGTGTAGCTCTGTTTGATTTCTAACAGCATTGATTCATTTTGCGATTTTATCTTCCTTCTTCAAAGCAACCAATCTTTCAAAGAGCTTTGTTCTTTTTTTACATGGACATGAAACTGCATGATGGTATCAGACCTCGTGTCAGGGACAGGCCAAAAAAAAGGAACATAGTCTACTCTGAAGGTGTATGTTTGATGGACTCCCACGTTTGACCGGGATACCATAGAAAAAAGGTCAGCAGTGGAGTCATAGTACAGGATAACTTCACTGAATCTACAGCTCAAGGGATCTCTTTGGAGTCTCACTTAGGCACCAGCCTGCAGAATAAGCTGAAGCTAGGCACTGATTGTAGAATTTCATTTCTAGATCCAGCGTCTCAAGTGACCCTGGCCACGATGAAGGTGAATGAATGGTTCAACTCCTGCACTTAATGTCCATGCATGATCAGCTATTTCACTCGTCATTGAGAAGTTAAGCACCCAACTTATTTTCAGTGCTATACCCATTACCGTTTTGCTTTCCGGTTGTTTCTATGCAGGCCCCTTATGTTTTTCAAAGAGCCTCAAATGGCCCTCATTTGTGTCCTTGCTGGACAGTTTTCTCTGAGGTATATTTTCTGAGCTACCTGTTGGTTTGGTGATAGACGGATATGCATTTTGTGACTCCCCCAAAAAGGGGTGCAGGAAGGTGTGGACGTATGGCCAGGCGTTAGCTAGGGACATTTTTTCATTTTCTTCCATGTGAGTTTGCAGTTTCTTTCAAGGAGATAAAGGCCAAAGTCACCTGCGTCTGTGTGTTTTGACTTCAGACATATCGGTCCCTCTCAAGAGGATCTGCCATTCACCTACTCCTTCAGGTCGTTTCATTTCAAAAGCATCACAGTTGGACTTAAATCAATGAAGGCAACATGACACTTGCAGAATAAGTGAATCCAGCTGGAGATCAAGATGAGGAACAGAGAAAATAATATGGCTACAATTTTCTTTGTAACTTACAGAAAATCCCTTTCAGTCTGTGAAATGTAGCCAGAGTGAGACTCAGCATTACAGGAATAAAGGACATAACCCCGTGGAAATCCTGGCTGAATGATATTTCTCACAGGCAAACATCTCAACCAGTGTAATAATACCAGAGACTAGATACAAAGGTCATTCAAGTCAAAGTCAGCAATGGCTCGTTCCTTTTACCAACTTTCATCTAACCGCGACCTTCTTCTGAAGCTGGTTTTCTGGAGTTACATCGAATTCTGCTGAAGAAAAAAACGTTACATTTATTTTTATATACTGCCATTCCGAACACAGCTGCCCCATGGCACTAAACAAGAGTGTCTGACAATGCAACAATCACAATGAATGAGTTTGTTAAAAATAAATAAATAAATAAATGTGTTCTGTTCTGTCAGCCATTTCAGTTTTATTCTCTGCTACATCCAGGACTATTTGCATGGAGGGTTTTAAATACATAAAACATTTCCCACTAAATTCTCATTCTAAACACTGCCTTGCATAGGTCTGCATGTACACAGATTGAGGTGGTAGGCTTCTCATGTACTGTGGTCTTCCCTAAAACAGCCAACACTTTGGCCAAGCTGTTTTGACAGATTAACAGTTATATGATGTGAACTTCAGCTAAATTCAGTCATGCTGAATTTCTGTGATCGAAATGTCCTGATCTGCAATAAAGAGATAATTAACTGTAACTCGTGCCTCACCTCTGCTACATCCAATTACCATCATCTGCCGTCAGCGTAAATATAGATGCTGTAAGGGTACAGATTAGATGCATCCAGGTCATCAAATCTTCAGGTTGAGTAACAGAGATTATCTAAATCCTAGTCTGGAACGCAGCTCTCCCCCAAGTCTATTATTTATGAGACATATTGTACTGGTCATCTGGACAAAAAAAACTCTAAAAAAAATATGTTTTACACATTCTAACAAGTTTGTTTTGACAGTGCTGGGATATTTCTTTAAAAATCAGTGAAGGTTTGTCATTGAAAAAAAGTCCAGTAGTTTATACCTTTAAACCAATATTAATAATGTACATGTTATTCACCCTATTCAGAACACCTCAACCAAGGTAGAGATATGACTGGAAATGTTTAGACATAGTCAGTTATTGCGGTAGTTATTTAAGTATATCAATTAATCTCAAATTTCAAATTTCTCAAAACGCTAGTTTGAATTTAGTAAAACGACATGAAAATTCAACACAAAAGCGAAACTGACGTGTGGTGTGGGAAAAACCACAATCATATCAGCATTCAGAATGAAAGTCTCACTCTCAATGGTTAGAAACAAAAGAAGCAGATCTACCCTGTATAAAAATATCTTTAGAAAAAAAATCTGAAAATGTCATTAAACGTGCCTGAAGACCTATTAGAAATCTTAAATTTCCATGCACCTTATTTATGATTTGGGTATTTCAATGTGTCAGACAGACAGACATCAAGATATTCCAGGGCATGGAGAGCTCTGGCGATGCTCCCTTATGTAAACATATAATAGTACAAGTAATAGTATAATACTACATTATTTGTGCCCCGTCAAGTAAAGTGTTACTGAATTGTTTTCATATATATTTATCTATCTTCCACTAACCCTGAAACAGCTGTCTTTGCTATTGATTATTCAAACTTAGGTTTTAGGTTTGGGACATGAAAAAACTATGTACAAATATAAAGAGTCGTGGGAGGTGCTTGTTTCACAGCTGAATTATCAGGGGCAGTTTATGGGTAACAGCTTCCTAATTTATACAGCAGGGCGCCAACCTTTTGCTCACCGGTCCACATGCTCGAAGTACCTTGTGCAGCCCTGGGATTTCCCTGCCTTATCCTCCTCAGGAAGTTGCCCTTCAGTAGTCCTCAGTTCCATTTTTTGTCTAAGCCGGGCTCAGCCCACTCAACGCGGCTGGACGGCTCAGATGTGACAATGGGGCGGCAGTCAGGATAGCAGCACCTTGATCAGCTCTCTGTCTTCTCTGGAAGGCTCTCAGGGACATTGACTGGAGTCTGCAAAGCGGAGTTTCTTTTGTAAGTAAACACAGCGTTGTCATCTTTTAATTTTCCTTCACCTTTAAAATGATATGGCCAGTTTGCCGAATAACCTTAAGGATTTCGGTTAGATGGAGAATCGTAATCCTGGTACTTGATATCTGAAAGAACAGAGTTATATCTGAATTAACAGCTCCTGTGAAGTTTCAAATGGATTCCTATCTACACAGGTCTCAGGAATGAAATATGTAGTGAAGATTTCATCTTCAGTCATGAGCCGTTTGTTTTACGTTTATCAGCAAAGAGTGGAAGGTTTATTAAAACCGTCAAAAGAAGGTTGTTCAGTGAGGTCTACAATTGTATGACAAATGTAACCTGGCACCCATAATCACTTAAAGGGATACTGCTGAATCAGTTCTGTACTGTGGGCTGGGCTAGATTACTGAAAAGAAAGCTGGACATATTCTCCAACTCAGGCTGCAGGGATGCAAACGGGACATTTTGAAGGGAAGCTGACATAGACACACATCGTCAAATAGGAGCAACAACATTATATGATGACCTCACATGTTTTTGGCTTCCAGGTGGGCCACCGTAGGTGAGAGAACTGGTGGGGATGGCGAGGAGGCTCCACCACTTGCCGTGAAGCTTTGGGTGGGGGGGGGCACTGTGTGTCTGGAGAGGAGCGTTATGGACGTTAACTCGTACCAGGACAGTCATCAGGTGGAGGTTCTGTTCAAGAACTACATCCCCCCGGCGCGGGATGCCATTCACCTGCCCAAGTACGTCCTATATCTGCTGATGGCGATGCTCATCGTGGTGACGGTCCTGTATGCCATCATCGGACACCTCATCAGGGACCTCATCCACGACTTGGCAGGTGGGCCTCCTGAGGCATTCACAATAGTGGCTTAAAGCTCAAGGGACGGTACAACCCCCTCTGCCTTGGACTATTAGGATACATAGCGGTAAAGGGGAGATTGAATAAGTGAGTGTGCGCCTGTGTGTGTGAGCCTCATCCACTGTGTTCTACTCTGCTTCTTTTCCACTCCTACCCCTGTAGACTATCTGTTTGGGGAGCAGCCTGAGGAGGTAGAGACTTCTCTCTGGGAGGCCCGGGAGAAGTTCAGCACTGACTGGTGTCCGGAAACGACCCCCGAACTGGAGGAGTTGGCCCGCACTGAGATCAAAGTGTTGATGGAGGGTGACGAACACTTGCCAGCCATCTGGGTCATCCCAGACTCTCGCGAGCTGCGGCTATATCAGAACGACCGTCGTGTGTCCTTCAGCCACTAGGGGTCGCCAGGATTGCCAGTGGAGACACGTGTGCCAACTTACAGCCATTGTAACCCTTGGGCAAGACACCGAACCATAATTGTTTCAGTAAATCCAGTTGTATAAACGGATTAAGTGGAAGCTTTTAAGCACTTTAAGGCACTTTGAACTGAAGTGCTAAGCAACTACAGCAAATAACCATAATAAATACAGAAGGATAATACGTTTTGCCGGCTGTTTTTTTTGGCTCTTCTGGTTCATGGATGCCATGTAAGATCTTGATATATACTAACAGTGACTGTTCGGTTTTTGACAGTAGAATTGCTGCATTATTTGCTATAAAACCCTTGAATGTTAAAGTGATGGTGGGTTTGCATTCACATGCCTAATAGCCTCAGTGACAAAGCAGACTTTAATATCTCTCTAAAGGTCAAATAAATAAATAAATCGGGTAGAGTGTATCTCACAAGCCTGCGGTATTTAACGGTACCCATTTGTGGTTCAGGCTAAATGCTCAATGGCCTGAGAACAGGGATAGAGCCGTGGCTAATTGCTTTCCTGGCATTGCCTGTGTTTGATGACAGACTCTGTTGATTAGTTCTAATGTGGTCCATGAGAGAGTTAGATTTTCCGATACCAATTCCAATTTCTGACACTCAGGTGGTTTGAACCTGTTTATTTCTGGCCATATCTGCCCTCTGTTGGCCAATGTCTTTCCTGTAATCTCTAGCATTTTAAGACATAGCGGGTATAGAAGATGGATGGATGTATCTTGACCACAAAGTGACGCACCATTGGCTTGAAGGGACATCTTGAGCGCAATGTTCAGCTCTGCTTAAGGTCACCAAAATGGCATCACAGAATAGAGAGCTGCACTAAGCACATTAAAGCAAATCTGTATGCCAGGACTCAAGCCAATCACCTGATCCTGGTGCACAGACATCAGCACACGTAAAGCAAAGGACTCTGGCCTTGATGGCTCCCATGGTAAAAATCCCATTCAGGTCCAGCAGGGGGCCGACTGAGGGGGCAGTCACCAGGGAGCTAGTCAATAGCACAGGTCCCAAAAAGCTTAGTAAACATTTAGCAACAGCCTTATAAGTATATGTGAAAAGAGAAAACTATTGACACAGTTGCAGCTATGCAGAATTATTGTATGAAAATGCAGAAAAAAATACAAATTCCTAAGGTAATTACTGGAGAAAAACACTGGATGTAAAAATCCAGCCATCCCCCAGGCATGAGGACCTTACTGAAAAAGGTATGCGAGTGTTGTTTGAACAAAAACCAGGAATGGAATATGCTCTATCATCCATGCATTGTATTCCAAAGCTCAGGGTTTGCACAATACGAGCAAACACACGTTGTTAGCAGGCTAATTGGAATAAAACTGTGACTAAGTTACATTACATCAACGGTTTTTGTCCTGGTGGGATTGGTATATGAGCAGGGTGCAAGCAGAGATGGAACAGCACATATAATGCACATAAATATATTATTTCCTGGTCACAGGGGAAGGCCAGAAGACCCACCTGAGCTGAGATTCATAAGCTTTTTGAATTGTGAGCCATCATTAGTTGGCGAGATCCAGGAGAAATTTTGCCCTAGACCCACCTCAAACCGGGGTATTCCACATTTCGCGAGCGAAGTTAACGACCACATTTCTTTGTCAAAGGAAACCGATTAGCAAATTAATTGCATAGCAAAGCAGCATTATGCCGTTGCTTAAGGAGCCAGTTCCCGGTTAATCGCCAAAGTCTAACACTTCGTTTCTCAGTTGCGCTCCCAAGCTTTAACGAGCTGCACTGTCTTAAGAGCTGCCATAGGCCGTGAAGCCAGCCTGCAGAGGGCGGGCGAGAGAGCGAGAGAGAGAGGGGGGGGGGGGGCGGGCGAGGGGGAGGGAGGGGGGTGGGGGGTAGGTGCGGGTT
>JAAGVU020000043.1:3553919-3565638 GCA_011763525.2 Mormyrus iriodes | reverse complement strand
AAAGAGAGTGAGGGGGGGTGAGAGAAAGAGAGTGAGAGCCAGAGAGAGGGGGGGGGAGCGAGACAGCGAGAGAGACAAGGAGAGATAGAGAGAGGGAGGGAGAGAGAGACAGACAGAGAGAGAGGGAAAAAGATAGAGAGAGGGAAAAAGAGAGAGACAAAGGGAGAGAGAGAAACGTCGATGGCTACTGAGCGGAGGTCCTGCAGATGCACCCAGGGCTTCCAGGATGGAGTCAGGGCAAACCAGGCAACTTCTCCGATTAGGAGCCAAATGTTTATCACCGATTTAAGTCAACAGGCGTCTTAAACAGGACACAGTATTACCACCACAGCGGAGGTAAAACAGCTTTTCTACACAGTGCTTTCAATATTTACCACTCGGTTCACAGATAATCCCATTCAGAGCCACTTGGAGGCTATTAAATGGCTGGTATAATCAGTATATGCCACCTTTATATAGCTACAGACAGGAAGAGTGCAAAACGTAGGACTTTGTCAGAGCCACAAATTACTCTGTCCTAAAGAAAGTGTTCAGTGTATATGAAGTTAGCCCCGTGTTTGTAATTCAAAAGTTGGTGGTATCAGGGGTCGCTGCTGTAGTGTCCTTAAAGGAAGATCCCTCCATCCATCCATTTATCCTCCAACTGCTTATCCAGTACAGCGAGGCAGAGAGGTCTTTAGCTGGAATAAATGAGGCACAATAACCCAGCAGTAAGAAATGGTCTCTGTGGATAAAAAGAGCCAACCATGTAACTGAATCAGCAGGCTATATAATATCATGAAAACAATTCAGGGAATCCGTGACATCGGCCTATAATTCATTCAGAAATAAAACAGTACTTTTAAATTTAATTATCATGATTGATAATGATATTGATCAGTAAATGCTGTGTGTTTTTGGTATCCTAGCGTGTCTGTTGTATTGCCAATAATAGTCAGTAAAGATAACTGTCGTTAGAAAGTGAACTAGAGCATAAATTAAGGCAGAAACACAGACGTTGCAATGAGTGCACAAATGACCACTAGGTGGAACCAGATACTTCGGGTACTACGGTAACGTTAAAGCAACACTTCGACGTAAATTCAAATTTAACAAGGAGGTGTTTTAAGATATAATCAGGCAGTCTTCAGATACTAAGGCGGAACAACCAAATCCGCTCAATTATCACACCCGTCAAGATAACTATTTATCTTAAAGCTTCTAACAATTTAATATGAAAGTTAAAAATCTGCAGATCCAGAGTGTCCACAGATATATCATTAATATATTTAAAAAATAACAAAAATTTAAGTAATGTCTACTTTCTTCACCTTTGTTACTGTATATTAAGGGAAGATCATTTATGGCAGAAGTGGTCCAGTAGGTTGTTACCAAAACTAGGGTACTGCACAGGAGAGATGGAAGAGAGTGGTCTGTGTGATATACCCCCCGACACACACACACTCACCATCTCAATATTCTGAATATTCTGGCAACTTTTTAACTTTCCATAATCCAAAATGGTGCCATAAGACTGGAAAGCCAAGCAAAGAGCACGGGAGAAACGCAGCCCCAATCCCAGATTCCTCTTGCCTGGGGGTGTCTGTTCTAGTGGTCTGTGAACCAGCAAAGGGAGCTGCCGGCACGTTCAGTATGACTGTATGGCTCTATCTGCTGGCCAGGTGGGAACGTCATGAAACCAGAAATCAAAAGCCTACAGGTCCAATCTCAGGATGGTCATGAATGCACAAGACAGTCATTTTAGCCCGGATTTCTGCATCAAGAAATATCCCAAATAAAGGGGAGTGTAATTATAAGTGGGGGGTGTTTGTTAAGAAACTGAGAAAAGAAAAAAAAACTTATTTTAGGTAGATGTGCTTCAGACAAAGACCATCATCTGCCGAGAAGTGAGAAAGCATACAGGTGAGAGATGCCAAGGGAATCGGCGTGAGCCGCTGACGGGCAGCCGGACACTTAGCCCCGACTCCCGGGACGCATTCGTATGTATGACCACGCAACGCGGCCAAAGCGAAGGGGCCGATCATTCACGCTGAGCGGCAGCCCTGACTGCTTAAACGGTTCCATTGTAGCCGAGTCTTAAATGCTTTCATTTCACGTTTGCTAATCGCAGTTCAAAGGCACATACACAGCTCCAGAATCGTCGACATGATTTATGAAACTGATATGAACAAACCAGCACTGCAAATACGATGCTTGTGCGTGCCTTGAAAAGTTCTTCTGTTAGTTTATAATAAAACTGTATTTTAATGCAGTCTGCGGTTCGATTCAGAATACATAATTAAAAACACGCGTGACGCATAATCCATTCAGTGTGCGCACATGAATGCACAGATGTAAATAAATGTCCTTCCAGCTGTATTGTGCTCAAGGTCGTGCTTATATATTAATATTTTCACACTTTTTGGGGCCTCTGATTTATGGTCTTTATGAACAAAGTGAAACTCAATCCATATCTATGGCCAGTAGTTTGTGCAGATTATAAATCAAGTAGGCCTACAATAGGCCTTGTGAGCGTTCACGGGACTAATCAAAGCATTAAAATTATAAAGGTACATATCGTCTTTGCATTAAATAGGCAGCCTACGCAAAGGAAGCCCAAAGGTGCCATTTGACTTACCTCACTGCCGGGCTTGTTAAAACTTGATACTGAAACTAAAGACTGGCTAGACTCCCCATACAAAGTGGTCATTATTAGTCATTGTGAATAGTTTGTTTGAAAGGGGCCGTTGTGTGAGTGGTTGCCGAGGTGAAAACTTGCGCCCCCGGACGCACTCTGTCACCCAGGCGCAGGGAAAGCGCAGCTCTGCCCGCACCACTAAATGCGCACCCCCTTAAAAAAACAAACAGGCAAATAAATAAACCTAAGCGCTAAGCATTGGACGTGTCACGCTTGAGTTAACGAGGGCTTCAGTCTGAAAAAGCAATGGTTTGCAGATCCATTAAACACACCCGTGCCAAAATATATTTAATTTTTTTCCTCGAAGGATTTCTGGTGTCGAGTGAGTGAGTGATTTTGGCTCGCTCACACACCTTGGAACACCATTAAACGAATATAGGATAACTGAAAGGTTTTCTTTTTTTTCCATTTCTCTATTTCACAAAAAAGCACATAAGCGACGATGTCATTCATGATGAGTAATTTACGCCCAACAGATACACTCAGAGAATGTGTCCGTACCACTTATAAAATCCCTGATGAATCTTTTTCAGTCTCGAACTCCTTACCTCGGGCCTCACCTCTGTTTATCCAAGTTTTTTCATCTGGATCTGACTAGAAGAAATAAAGGCTTATGGGATGCGGCAGAGTTGTGGAACGTTTCATGTAACAATGCATTTTTATTGTAATTGAATTAAACTAAATTAATTAAACACTTGACAAGAAGACTTTGAAAGATCGATGAGGCTTTCTAAGGACCTCTCTACGGTAATAAGTACTATTTAGGATTTTTGTACATTTTACTAATTAATACCCTTCTTTGTCACCAGTGGAAAATATAGTAGGCCTGCTTACGGTATATTTTCCCCTTTTTCTTCTGAGCTCTCTAGAACTCTGCTTGTTTAACTATGCGGTTTAAGGCTGCCTGCACGCTTACATGATACTGAGGTGAATAACAGTGATTATCTTGTGGCCTCCAGTATTATCCAGCAGCGCCGCGATTCCAGCTCCAGACCACCCAAAAGGGAGCGGTACCCACGCCTGTCCCCTAGTTTTACCTCCTCTGCTATGGTTACGCCGCGGTCGCTGGTCTAGTGCAAGGGCAGCGGAGCGTCGGAATTTGCCATAAACACTGACAGAGTGACGAAGCGCAGGGCAGGTGATGCCGCCCCGAGGCAGCGGCCCGGGTCCATGCTATTCCCACAAGCCACGACTTATACAAAGACTCATGTGGCATGTTTTCAGTTCCCATTTTCCTAGGACTACAATTTTAAAAAAATGTAATAATGTACTTGATTTGGTCTGTAAAAATAATGAAATGTAAGATTTCAGTCACATTTGTTTGGGTAGCTGTGTATTTTGTTCTGGTTTTTACTACAGACTGGTGCCTTGCGTTCGAGATTTGTGAGAACAATCATTATCCATCGCGTCCCCTGGACTTTGGGCCTTCAAGCAGCCTGAACAAAGGCGTGAAAGGGTGAATCTCAATACCAAATTCACCCCAAATGGGGTGTTTCCCTGGCATGCAAATCAAACACGTGCAGTCAATTCAGCACAATGGCGGTTTAGCTAAGCTTATCCTTCCATTATGGCAGCTTTCCCATGTTTTCATACTTTTGAATAAAATGCATTTGTTTCTGTGTGTGTTCATTGGGACCATCTTCCCATTTTCAAACTGGAATGGATTTGGTGCACATACTCAGGGCCGTGGGCACAAAGTTAGACGCCACAAGTCCCCTCAAAAATGTACTGTATTTATTCAAAACTGAATCGAATTTGAAGGGCTACCACTAAAATAAACACGGAGAGGAGAACCAGCAAACAATGCAAGAAAACTGACATAGTCACTGAACAAAGCTGGATGTCTATTTAACAAAGGGGAACCATGCTAATGGATATGATATGATTCCAAGCCAAAACAGACAATCGGAGTGCCTTGTAATAAAGTACTTAATCCGGATTAGTTTACTGTTTACAAATTCACTTGCCAGTTGTGAATGGACAAAACTGTAGCCAATATTTACCCCAGAGTCTCCGTCCTTGATTTATACCTGGTAGGCTGTGTAATTTTGTCCTCAGAATCCAGCAGTTTTCTCAGGTCAGGTTAGATTATAAGTCACAAAGATGTTTTTGGTGTTAATTCTGTTGCCGAGGCAGTATAATTTTCCAATTTTCATAGTCGGTTCTTTGTCAGGCATGAAGGTTGTGCATCACCGTGGAACACAGTCAGCAGATTAGAGCATGTGTCGTTCTCATTTGGAGAACCCGCTTTTTCCTACAGAACCAATCAAATTTATTTTCTTCAAAGTCTTGCAGGTATCCTGGAGGGATTTTGAAATAGGGCACAGGGCATGTCTTACAGAGTTCATATTTAATATAACTTTAATCAGAAACATGTCTTTTGAACCGTTACAAAATATTTCTGTGTAAATTATTTCTATGTATGCACCCAAGACCTAAAACTACGTAACCCTCTTGTCGTTTTAATGCTGAATATGAGTATATAACATGACGAGTGACTCTTTACATTAACTGCACCTTCATAATGCCTTTAAAATGCATTCATAGAACATTCATAAGCAGCATGTAACTATACCTTAACATCCTAACATACCTTGACAGCTTTAATACTCATTAATGACAAACATTACATGATAATAGCAAACATTATTATCATATAATTGTATAATGTTTGCCATAGATCTGAATGTTCTATGAATGCATTATAAATGCATCATGAAGGCACACTGAATGTTCCATGAATACACTATAAATGCATTATGAACTGTAATGGTCAGTATAAGCCATTATAATGCATTTATAGTGCATTATACATGAGAGCTTCACAGAGCATTCATAATGCATATTAAACATGGCTATAATGTGTTATGCCTTTTTATAAATAGTTCTAGCCATGTTTATAACACTTTATGAATGCATTATAATGCATTATGAAGATATCTATAATGCATTATACATGAGTACTTTAAGTCAAGTGCTACCGAATTTTCTGTGAATGCATTATGAAGGCAGTTAATGTAAAGTGTTACCACATGATGCCCACACTAGCATAAAATAAAGGCATTTGTGTTTTTTCCACTTCAATGATCAGAATAGGGAAGCGAGAATTTCATGTGAAAGGATGGCAGCAGTTTTATATATGCTGTGGACCCAGGAAATGACTAGTGTACATAGTACGGAACAGTGTGTAGCTCAGTGGGTTAGGACACTGTACCTGTGATCAGAAGGTCACTGGTTCAAATGCCAGGGTTAGCCAAGTCATTACCTCACTGGGTCCAAGGGAACAAGGTCTTTAACCGCTAATTGCTCCAGGGACTATCTGATACTGCTTTCACAAAAAATGTACAGACATCACTTTGGTCAAAAGTGCCTGCTGAAAAATGCGAACTTTATGAATGTCTTACAAATAAGTATATATCTGATTAAACATTCTTTACTCTATGTACTCATTAAGACAATTCAATGCTAATATTGAAATATTTTGATGGTGTTGTGTATGCAACTATCAAATCTCTCACAACAGCTTAAAAAAGGTTTTCAAGCATGCTGGACTGTTGCCTCTTTAAGGTTGTTGTGCTGAGGACCTCTGACCAACATCTATGTCCTGCTAACAAGAGCCGGTCAGTCTTCTAATGCATCAACATGCAATTTCGTCAGCAGCTCCCATATAATTTCGTAACCTAATTGCTATCATATTGCTGGAAGGGGGTGGGGGGGGGGCTCAGTCTCAGGGGAACCCCAGGCCCTTTGTTTGGACATCTGGAGCCCATTGGCGGACTGTTTCTGCAAGGCGTTCACGTCGCGTACTGTAAATTGTGTTATTAAATTCATAAGCACAGGCTGAGGCGGAGTGCAACAGCGCTACAGAAATGCTATCCCTCTACCCACAAATCAGCAATCGGACAGAACCTGAGCCTAAGTAAATGCAATTAAGTGGCCGTAACCTGGAGCATGTCTCGAGAAGCACCATTCTCCCCCTCTCATATGGTCAACATGGCCAATGTACAGTGCAAATCCTTTCAGGATCAGGATATTTCTCATCATATTACCAGCTTCAGTATTTTAATTGTAACTTATCTAAGGCTTTAAAACTTGAATCTCCTCCAAGGTGGCAAATATTAATCTCTCAGATGACTACCATATCATCAATGACTCAATTCCTGGATATGGCTAGGAATGAGGCCTTGAGGAACACCTAAAGTTAGCTTAGCCCACAAGCTAGTCAAGTTAGCTAGACTGCTGTTAGCAAAGTGCAATCACTGCTAAGAGTTACCTTTGGTCTAGTTCAGGGATCCAGAGTAGGTGGAGATATTTTTTTGGACAGAGGGTGTCTACCTCCTTAGGTTCCTCTCTTGGTTCCTGCATGTTATTCTGCTATAAAGATCTGTGATTGGTTTTGTTCTTTGTACATTTTCTCTTTTGGGAAAACAGCCGATAATCTGTAAAATAAAAAATATGGCGCCTTGTCCGAAACCTTCGGGGCTGTTTTCTTAATGTGTGGAAACTTCTCTGTCAGTGACGCGTTTTGAGTTAAATCGCTTAACCGCAGCACTGAAATTTCCTGGCCCTTCCCAGTGCCTTTGTGGACGCCTGTTTCATCTGGGTCCAGGCGGCCATAGAGTGGCGTACACTTTCCACACGTTCCACAATCAGAAAAATAATCTGCCTCTTCCATTAGCCACTCGCTGATGGAGTGGTGCTGGGGGTGACGGTGGTGGGGGGTGTGACTCTTTTGACATCAACCAGAAAAGCGGTGGATGAGAACTCACCAGAGTGCACCAGAAAATGGTATAGGGGTCAAAAGTACGCATATATTAAAGACACTGCTGCCCTCAAAAGAGACAAAACCGCGTCTAGTTTCAACAAGCTCCTCCTCAAGGGCGTCAATGTGGATTTGGACGGTAGGGAGATGTCCCTACCAATATTTGTGGAAGTACTGTGTGTGTTTAGGGGGGTGGGGGTTCAGGGCTGATTTGGTCCCTCACCAACGATGAAACCAAAACTAGGCACTAACTGGTTCCCTCCCATATTTACCAAAACATGCATAGTTATTGTGGGGACATTGATTCCAAACACTAGCCGAGGGTAACATGTCATTCATGCATGTCACACCTGCCTCCCTTAAAGACAGGGGCGGATTCTGGCCAGGGTAAGATTGGGCAGTGTCTTTTGAGGGAGTGCCGGCTTAGTTCCCTGGTTGACAACTTCTTCCTTTGTCCCCCCCCTCCAGTACAGTTATAAAAAACACCCACTCCACAGTTTTCACTGCAGAGTGAAACTGGGCAGTAAACTTTGCCGGGGGGGGGGTGCAGCTTGCCTTGGGCACCACATGAGCTCGACTCACACTGCTTATACGCCAATAGTGTCCCTAAGTCTGGCGTCCATCTGCACCCTTCAGTGATTCCTCTAGTCTGGCATCAAATTTACATCTCACTGCTTAGCTGACGCCTTCATATGGGTTTCAATGGGTTCTGACCCATTTATACAGCTGGATGTTTTTATTGGAGATCACTCTGCCAAAGATAGCAGAGCGGAACCTCTACCGGGCCGAGCGCTCCACCAGCAATAGACCCTTCATCATGTACAAAGCTTCAACCTGATTTCACTGTGCGCTCTGTACTTTCAAGATTAAACACTGAATCAGGATATTTCCATTTTCTTCCCGACAGCCGATCACTTCATGCCATAGTTCTCATATCTGTTGGCGCTGAAATTAACTTATGGATATAAAACCATTTTTTTTTTATTATTCATATGTGGAACTGGAGAAGTAAGAAAATGCAAGCAGGCTGGGCAGTATAATTTCAGGAATCATTGAACCCACCACAACTGACTTTTTTTTCCCTCCTGAGGTCCACTGAGGGATTTTCTAAAATAATAAACTTGAAAAGAAAATTCCCCCTCAATCCATGTTATGCTAAGGCAGGCAAATTGAAGCAATAATGGCTACCAGGCCAAGAGAAATGCCTGCCGCTGCATATTAGCCCACCATGTAATTGACGTTCTGTATTCTCTGCAGTTACTGTGTCCCTTTGTAGGTCGTGTACAGCCCAGGCCATAATTAAATTGTTCCCTTTGTAAGTTTATATAGCTTTCATAAAATGAACTAGATTCCCTCCATCCTCCAGCATATGCAACAGAACTGTATGAAAGAAAAAATACACTCGGTGAGGGCTTTTTTCTCTTTGGAAAGCCAAGCTGTATAATTAGAATTTTAAAGAGTCGCAGTGCAGCACTTTGTCCTCCGGAGGACGCCTTTGCTGCGTATGCACCCACACGGCTGCCACGTTCGAACAGAGCTTGCCAGACTTAGCACCAATGCTCTGCAGCACTCTGCTCTTTCCGGCTAATTACGCTTCTTTTTTCTCCTTGGCTATTGATTTTCAGGAGAGCAGCACGCCCGGACGTGGTCGTCGTTACCTTCCCTCAAAAAAAAATCTAAACGCGGAGAGAGGTTGCCGTCTCTGAACATTGTTAAAGTGAAATAAGACCGGACTTCCTCTCCAAGAAACAGATCACGTTTTTCCAAACTGTTTTCCAGCGAGCTTGAGTCAGGGGGGCAGTTTTGGGGAGTTATTGGAGTCAGGTGCCTGGCCGTGCATCCAAGCTTAGCCCCACCACCGCCCTATTCCATCTCCACCCCCCAATAGCACCCAGTGGGGGGTTTTCTTGGTTTAATCTCTGCTCCTCAGTCTTGAAAGTGCTACCAGGCTTCTAAGGTAAGACACAAGCTTTGAACATGATCTTCTACCTGAGTCTGTTCTTTGTGATTATGAACATGAGATAATACGACTCCCCATGGATGTGTAATGAACAGATGGTCCGTTCCAATTTAGACCGATGATTAAGCACACGTGTGACCTGCACGCCCAATAAGGCGGAATCAATTTTTCCAAAAATTCCAAATGCTGCGGGTTAACCTGGAGTATCTATGGCAACAAGGTGCCGCATCCACACACAGAACCTCCATGTGCATCGTGATAAAGGCTGGAAGCAGTCAATGAATTCCAAATCTACGGCTACCGCGACGATACAAAAATATTGCGCCGTGTTATTGCAACATCTCCAGGGGTGGTTGAATGACGTAATCCATCAAGCCCCCGACTGCCAGATTGGGCAGGACCGAAAAAAGTAAACATCCCAAAATATACGCAGAGTCCTCACTCGAAGCAAAGAGCTGCTTTCAGTTCCCTAACTCCCTTTGTGCTGACCGAACCTCTCTTCAAGCCAGCAGAATATGTCGCTAATTAGCCAAACTGCACGTGTGGAGAGTTTGTGCGGACACAGGCCAGTTGAAGGGATACCTACTAAAACAAGGACGTCGTTAGTCAAGGACAGAAATGTAAATGAAAAAGATTGGAAGGCTATGCTCATGTCGAAATGTGTCACTGTGCATTAGCTGTGATTCAAGCCAGTCGTGGTGGGACCGGCCTCGAATTCCAGCACTTGCTCAGGATATTTTGTTAGCTTTCAGTCGCTGCCAAGATACTGCGAGTACTTCAAGACGACACTTCGTTTGTTCAAGTTAAACATATCAACCAGCGATTTCATCGATTCTCTGAGAAACTCTCCTATGAACCCTGGAGGGAAGATTCTTCATAACAAAACACAACACGAACAGCCCTTGTGAAATGACTTTTAAGACAGTGGTGGTGTTCAGGAGAGCTATACTACATGCAAAATGGACATGCAATTATTAATTATTATTGGATGAAATTTTTGGATGAGGAAACACCTCAAGAGATACTGTATATATTTGCTTATTGGAGAGCCAAATCATTAAAGTTTAAATTCACACATGGATATTTTAAATGTGTAGTAAAGGTCATTCCACCCAATTCTGATACAGTGTTTGTTTTGGTCTTAAGTCACTGAGAAATTTTTTGGTTAAGAGTCGATCTGGAAGTTTATGCAGGCTAAAAAAATACCCCTGGAAAGCCGTCAGTACTCTCATGTGCATGTTGACAACCACCGCATGCGTTACTGTCAGCCCTGCTGACTATGTAAGTCGAACAATGTGTTCAGCTGTGATCAGCAACGTTCCGAGGCAAGAAGATCGTTTGATTTGATGTCCCATGATTCCTTGGAGATGTCAGATCTTTCTATAGTAACCGTAAGAAACATGGTTCAGATCATGCCGTTCTGGTTTAAAGGCCGCGTGGAGGCTGTTACCGGGGATGCAGGAAAATGGGCTGCGAGTTTGTGTGTTTCCACAGGAATCTTTTGCAGACGTGTGCAGATGTGCAGCTGCATACCGTCCAAACAGTTACGGTGATGGTCCACCTCTTGATGACCCCCCCCCCCCAATCCCTTCGACTTCCTTATCCTGCCATGGGATGCCAAGAGCCATGTGTCATGCAGATGAGCGAGGTCAGGACAGGGCCACAGGGCGCTAAATTTAGCCTCCCGGTTAAGCAGATAGTTCCATCTGCCAGGGCCAGACTGACCAGTGCATCCAGGGGCCTGGTGGCTAAAGATCACAGCCAGATCCCCATCTGACCTCAGCAGACTCCTTGCCTCCCTCAGCCACCCAGCATTTCCCCCCCAGAAGACACCCCCCCCCGCCGCCATCCCACCGCCCACCTTGCTCGGAACATGGCCACTTCCAAGGCAAACACTTACTTTGGCTTCCAGATGAATCTTCCCTGATCTCAGAACTAACACTGAGAGGAAATAAAGAAAAGTGAGGAACAGCTTCAGTTGTGGCCTGCGCTGCTCAGGCCTCAGTTTTAAATATAATAAATCACAGCACAGCTACTACAGCGCAGACCCTGTCCCTGACTCGCCTTCCTGCTTTTTCTGCAATTATCCATCTTCAGAAGAAAGGAAACTGTTTGGCATGCAGAAGCGGCCAGCTCCCTTGATCTCTAAGAAGAGGGGAATTTGGCTGAGACGCTCACGGTCTCCACAGGGGGATAGTGCACCGAACTTTCCGGAATGTGTGAACGTGGCAGGTCATTCTGATTTGCCCATTAGCCGAGCCTCAGCGCTGGGTCCACGTTTGCTCACCTGGCCTCTACACCTCTACAGCTGTCCATGACT
>JAAGVU020000043.1:3542386-3553819 GCA_011763525.2 Mormyrus iriodes | reverse complement strand
ACACTCCTCCATATCGCTCTTCCGTGACGCTACACATCTTTACTCCTCTATGACTCTCCATGACTACACTCCTCCATATCGCTCTTCCGTGACGCTACACATCTTTACTCCTCTATGACTCTCCATGACTACACTCCTCCATGACATCGCTCTTCCGTGACTCTACACATCTTTACTCCTCTATGACTCTCCATGACTACACTCCTCCATGATATCGCTCTTCCGTGACTCTACACATCTTTACTCCTCTATGACTCTCCATGACTTTGCTCTTCAATGACTCTCCAGCATTCACTCCTCCTCATCTGTTTACGTCATTTTCTTTTCCTGGTTCATTCACCTGTGGCTCCCCAGTCCAAGTTCTGCTTTGGACCACCAGGGGGCGGCATTCTTTAGGGTGGCTACCCCAGATCTCAAAAAGATAATTTAGAATAATTTAAACCTTTCTGCACAGAATCAGAATTCCTGCAGAACATAAAACCTAGCAGCAGTTGAGCAAACACCGTGTCATAAAATCAAATTAGTTTTACTTTTCGGTTCACATGTAAGGATAATGGCACCAAATCCTCGTCCATGATTATCTGCCGAGATTTATTAAAATTTCGACCGAGACACTGAGCACACTCACCACACTAGAACCCCGAGACGGGGAGCAAGATATTCACCGTTTAAAATGTGTATTTGTCTTGGAGCTCAGAAGATAGTGTTGGAAAAGGTGAGACTCAAATTAAGGCTGGAAAATTGCACAGAAAATGTTTTTCCAGAGGTGGTAAACGTGAGGAAGTGGAGTCACGTGGATTAGGACTCCTGAGTTTTCAGCACCTATTCTGCCCAAGGCTCACAAACCTGCTTTCCACCAACTCTCCACTCAACACCTATAGCCTTTCCATCACCTCAGCCCAGGCACGGACGCCCCCTGGGGACCTGTGGGCTGTCAGTTTTCCCACAGCTGCTAAACTGTACAGAAAATTTAAATAAAATTTATCATGAAAATAATATGAAGCATGACCCCCCCAGGGCTTCAGAAAGACTACAGTCTTCCCATAAGTAAAAGTTCCTTTATAAGCAATGATGGTAACACTTTACTTGAGGCCATATTTTTAGTAATTTATAAATACATTCATAATAAATAATAATGAATTCATAAACCATTATAAACATTGCTATAAATATTTATCAAAACATACAGCCAGGTTTTATTATGCATTATGAATGCTTTATGAAGATCTCATCTACAAAACAATATACATACCCTCATAATGCATTATTATGGTCATTATAAGCATTAAGGATGCTTTGCACTGCACTATAAAGGCATCTATAGTGCATTATAGATTAACTCCATAAAGCATTCATAATGCATAATAAACATGGTTATAATGTGTTATGCCTTTTTATACATTTTCTAGTCATGTTTATAATGCTTTATGAATGCACTATAACGCATTATGAATGCATTTTTAAATTACTAAAAAAATGGCCTTAAGTAAAGTATTACCGCAATGATTGCTTTTAGGTCATTTTTTATTATTTGGTTTAGTTACCATTCAATACAGGAATTGCAGTATCGCTTGTACTGTTGAATTTGCATTTCATGTGTTTGCAGTGTGCACCTGCATATGATTGGAGACCAATGCTTGATGGCATACACCCATGTGAGATTCAGAGGTATCTTAGCTATCTTCTTCTTCAGTGTTCATCTGTCTATTTTCATTTTTTGTCAGCTTCGACAATGTATCCAAACGGGTCTAATAAACCAGACCACCAGAACTCAGCCAGCTCCTTCAAAGTGACCCAGTACAGTAAGAGCACGCCCCTTTCTACACAATGTGCCAAAGCCTGGCAGATTTTTGACTCGACTTAGATGGCGGTACGAAAACTGCATCGCACTCTCACTCTGCGTGAGCTGGTGTTCACAAGGTTTCACTGGAATTTAGGGAAATACTGCATCCTGTCAATGTTGGGCTAAATGAGTTTAGGTGTCTAGGCCCAGAGTCTTATAATATTGACAGGATAGATAATTTCCTTTTTATGCCTGTGACAGTATCAAACATGAATGATCTCTGAGGAGGAAAAGGAGAAAGCATGTTAAATCTTGCTTACTTGTTTTTTTTTCCATCCATGACCACGGCTCTGAGGTCAGATTCCAGCGTGATGCAAAATGAACACACTCCATCACGGTGACGATTTCCCACAAACAAGGCAACAGCAAGGACCTGTAGCATAGCTTGTTTATTATCTTATATTTTTTTGCATAGGGAAACATACTCACTTCCAGCAATGCATCATGAGCATATGCAAACTGCAATGGCTGAATACAACGTTATAATCAAATATTGTCAAAGATGTAAAAATGATCCCTTCACACCAGAAGAAAAAAAAAAAACACATTGAAAGACTAATTGTCATGTAGCATGAAGGCATCCTGTCATTTCTGCATTTGTTTTCTGTATTATTTGACCAGTAACCTTTTTCCTTTTAAATAAACATAATATGAAGCGTTTCTGAGCTGTCTGTTCGAGTTGTGGTTGAACTAAGCATTCATGTACTTTGTTTCTGGTGTGAAGGGAGTATTTCTGAGCAGCAAGCAAGCGATTAATGATAATCTACTATGGTAATATTGGAAAAATATGAGAAAAACAAACAAAAAAAAACCCTTAAAACTTAACACTGCATTAGAGTTCTTTGACAAACGCCTCGACCTTCGCTTTCCCCAAAATAAAAGTGGGAGAATCTGAAACAGCATGCCTTAAGGGAGAGTTCTTTTAAAAAAACCACAAGAACATACACATCTGAAAAGCAGGTTGTCAGGTTGTCACAATGGACCGAAGCCCTTTTTGGTGGGACTTAAGCCCCCCACCCCCAAAGACGAAATTGATACTTAGACCATGACGAGAGATTATTCCAGATCATCATGTTTTTACTTTTTCTTAAGTGACAGTAATTAAGACCAAAGTTTCTCCAACAATAAATCTGTAGAAATTGAGGACGCAGTAGATGCCAGGTTGTTTGGTCTTTTTCTATGGGATGGGCTGGGGTTCTATTAAGAATACTCCTATGGGTGACATTGAGACCCTGCAGATTGTCAGTGTGCTCAATCTATCCAGGAAGTGCTGGGGGTGGGGCGGGCAACATGACATCGGGTCTCTGGGCCCATCGTGACGACCTGCGTGTTCAGGGTGTGGCGGACGACTGAACAAGGACGCGGGGGGAGACTCTCACTCGCGTGATGGACTCAACTGCACCTGACTCCCTCGGAGAGAGAGATCGAGCAGCTCACAGCCGAGGGAGGAAGACAGAGACGAATCCAGCAGTCAAACGACAGGCACTGCTTATTGAGAATGACTTTTTTGGTATCTACTGCTTATAGCTATTCATTGTATATTTACCTGCAGACTTTTTGGGAGTGGGGGGGGGTCCAGGCAAACACAAAATTGGTATCATTTTAACGGATTCTGGGCAGACAGCAGGTTGTATGAGACACAACCAGCTCCCTAGTGCCACATAGTGGTGAGGTCCAGCCACCACACTGTCTCTCAGGGGGCAGAAGCATTGTAGGTCGGGTGCCAGGTTGTGTCTCTACAGTACTACCCACTTCACTTGTGTTTCCCCGTCCACCAGCCACCTCAATTTGCATATGATTTGCATAAGTCTTACTATCGACCAATTAGGCCTGAAGGCGGAGCTTGACAGTCAGAGCCCCGGAACATTTTACTTGGCTGTTTCATTACAATCTTTCTGGGGGGGGTAATGGGGGTATTTCCAAACAAAGGAAGTAACATTCCTGTAGAGTCAAAAGGGCTGAGGTATTATCGCAGGGGCTCTGTACCTCATTCCTGTTATGCCGCTCATATTGCCTTCATTTTGACACTCGCATCTCTTGCAATCACAGAAATGCATTTCACTCTTTAAACATTAAACAGTGTACGTCATTTTACCAAAGCACACAGAAGCAAGAGCTGCTCGGTTTGGAAACGAGCCCCGGCACACTGAAGGTTGCATATGGTGCCTCTGAAGCTGCCCGGTATTGATACGTCAGTTTATTTTAGCCCTTGTTTGAATCAGGGATGGACAACATGCTGGCTTCCGGAAATAAATCTCAATAAATGACTCATGCAGAGCTTGTTCTGCAACCTCCTGGGATCGCCAACCAGGGGGTGACGGAAACGTAGCGCCACAGTCCAATCCCCCCAGTGAGTTGTCCAGCCCTTGCATACGGCAAATCCAAAGCCATCACACAAAAAGATTTTGCTGAGAAAAGAAAGCGACGGTTAAGAAACTGTAGGACTCGTACAAGAGCCTCTTTGGGTCTAACTCTAAGAGTAGCTTCAGACTGAAATGACGGATGTTCTGAAGGACTGAAGCCCTACTGCTACATTCTAATCACGTCTAGTCAGGAATCGTGCCTTCAATGCTGAGCCTCTAGGGGGCGACCTAACAGCCCGGGTTGCCAGATGTCAGGATGCAGCCTGTACAGGTGAACCTAGGAGGGAGGAACGATCACCCTCGACAGGACTGTTACAGGAAAGGCACTGAGAGCCCAGAAAGATGACGGCTGTGTCCAAGCGCTGGGCCATCATCGAGGGGATGGGGCACAGCGGCCACGGACGCCTGAACACCACAAAAACAGCAGGCCCCGGTCAGCCGCACCCACGGTGCAGTCCTTGCCAAAGACATGGAGCATTCCAAGAAACAGAAGACGTCAAAAAACCGAGAGGTCTGGCAACATTCATGGGTTAATGTTACACATAAAAAAGCAAGGATGGAAAAAAACACAAAGAAAACGAATAAAATCAAAGCAGCTGTTCTAGCACTCGTTCGCTGGCTCCCTCGTTCTCTTTCCCTCCGTTTCGTCCGTCATCTGTTTTCAGGTTGGGTTTGGAAGATACTTCCCGTGAGAGCATCTTTAAGTGATCCCCCCCCACCCCGCCCAGAACGTCAATGCCAGGATATTGAGTCCGGCTTGCCAAAACTAAGAAGTGTGTGTGAGTGTGTGTGTGTGTGGTCGGTCGGTCTCAAGGCTTGCAAGGCAACAGGAGAAAAAAACAGACCGGGAAGACGATCTGTGGCAGAATAAAATGATTGAATTTGCATATTCCCTTGTGGGTAACCGGGCGGACGACTCCGCTTACAACGACAATAAGTGAGACTGAACTGACTGTTGCCAAAATGTTGGCACGGTAACCTAAGGACAGGTAAGGTATTTACTGAAGGAATGCATTGTGGGTAGTGCTCAAACTCTTTCCACTGCATTTCCCTGGAAGGAATTCCCATGATTACGGCTTCGCCACAAGCGGAGGACAACAAAAAGCAAAGACAAAAACGCGACTTTCCTATAAAAATATATTTACATGGCATTCCTGTGTTTATACACCCTGTCAGTGTTCTCTAGAATAAGGTCTAATGTTAATCAGAGTCCCTGCAGTCATGACAATCACTGCAAACAACGCCGATTGCTTAGAATTTTAAATTGCTTCAAATTAGTTCCTTTTGAATTTTTTTTTTACATCAGTTTTGAGATGTGGAGTAATTTCAACCAACACTGGTGGTCATTTTTGAAAAGAGCTGTTTTGGGAGTTATCAGTGCTCTTGGAGCAACGTTTTCATCTATATCATGTGACTGAGTTAAGTGTAAAACGGGGAGGGAGGGTTAGATGCTGTAGCGGTTCCCTATTGGCTAGGCTGCCATTTAGGGGGCTGGTTTTAGGTAGCTTGGCCCCTCCCCCCGAGGGTGCCAGTCATAGCTGTGACCCGGCTGTAGGGCCGGCTGCATCTGAGAGGTGGGGGAGCGGAACAGTGCAAATCGTCACGGGGCGTGAGGTGAGGCTACAGGAGTCTGCCCCCCGGGTACAAGGTCGGGCCAGGGGTAGTGGAGGGGGAGTCTGACTTCCTGTTTTGATGTGCAATAGATCTCTTAGCAGCACTATAGCTAGAGATTGCTCTGTAGACGTTTTGATGTCACAGGATGGGGAATTCCTGGGACAGTCATAATTTTGGGCTGTGGCTCAGGGGAGAGACGCCTGCCGCACCGCACGTCCCGTTTTTAAACAAATAGAAAATGTCGCATTGCTGAGTGACACAGTGACACCCTACCAGCTGCATGTGTCTTATGGATCTGACGGGGGTTCCTTTAAACCGGCACTCCACTATTGACAAGGGGGGCTATGCTGGGAAACACCAACCCTGCCCCCCAAGAAAAACACGGGCATGTAAACAAAGCCTCCAGCCCTGCCATCCAACTCCAGCTGCTGAGCCAGTGCTAGCATAATATTCACCTGGCCCTTCCCATCGTGGTAAATATAAGTGCATCAAACATCTCCTTACCCATAATACTCCTGTCACACGAAACAGTAACAAATGGCAAAAAGAATCATCACCCACCATCTCGTCTTTCAAATACTGGAGCGCCTTTACATGTTTCAGTAAAAACCCTGAAAAATACCGACAAGTTAAATGGAGAATGCTGGTCCCCCCCCCCCCCGAAAACAAGTGCTCTCCTGTTGTATCTAAATACGCAAACACCACAATGAACAGAGCACAGGAATATGAAAAACCTAGTTGCCTATTTGTCATTTCCGCTAAACAGGAATTGACCTGTGGGTGGTTCGGGATGCTAAACATTCTGTCTGAAGACAGTGCAATGGATTATTTTTTGTACAATTCTCATTGTTTAACAAAAAAGAAATCAAATAGGGTATAATAAAGAACTTAGTAAAACTGTACATCTCACCAACTCCACCCCGACCCTCATTCTGGCAAAGCAGCTTAGCTCACAAGGCAGGAATGAGACTGAGGTCGCGCCAAACCTGTGTCACATTTTTAAGCGACCCCCGGGGACCCAATTTCTAAGCGGCGCTCAAGTATTTCACTACTTCCTGCCGCCAGTGTGACTCATCCGTTCAAAGCGCGGCTCCCACCGACTCGCTCTGCGGTCTCGCTCCAAGTTAACGTTTCGCAGCCGCGCTGCCCTGCCTCTCTCGTTCTCTCTGCTGCACACCGTATTCCACCCCACCCCCCCACACACCGGTACGTCTGAGTACGGGACGGCTCGGGGACATAAGGGATATGCTGTGGGCCCCAGAAGCTGAATGCTGAAACACTGGGCTCCTCAGTATAAGAGACTGGGGGGGGGGCGTATATATGGTTCCCCCTTTTTGGAACTTATTTTCGTAGTTTTGTTGTAATTTGCATTTGGGGGTGATGCTGTGCACCAGGGTCTCAGCTTGACCTGTCAACACGAGGATCTACTTCAGCGAATAACGGCTAGAATATGATTTGTAAATGGCTGCCCTCTATCTCACAAATACCTCCCCCAGGCCATTGTTCTTACACATTTACGGTCAATCCCTCTCACATGTCAGTGACTGAGACAGAGAACTAGGTGTTCGAACTTGACAGGTTTTTTACTTCCTGTGGGTCCAGCAGCAGAAAGAAGATGACGAATGTAGATTGAAAATTGTAAGGGTGACAATGTCGCCACCCTAGTGGTACATCTGGCCCAGTGTTTCAGACATCCACTCCACTTTGCTCCACTGCCACGGTCTGACCTTTTACCCCACAGCCGCACTGCAGACAGGGAAAGACCAGGCCCTCACAGATCTGCTCGAACAGACACATCGTACTTCACTTAACTCTGTAGTGCACCGAGCTACCTTTGGTCAACTTCGACTAACAACACACCTTTAAATACCGCTAATCATTCCGCACGCGTTATATTCCATAAAAAGAAGATATCTATTCGAGGGAGACAAAAAAGTTACCTTCAGCCAAATGTTTCTAACATCTATACAGGAAAAAAAAACTGGTATTGCATATTTTCATACATTATTACAATAGTACGAAATGGAAGACAGATCATAGGGACTGAAACGAGCATGACTAGAAAGAACAAACTGGATTCTGTGGATTCACAATGAAGCGCAGGAAAACGAGGGAGGAAAAACAGAGAGGAGACTCAGCCTTAGTCTAGCGCCCCCTGCAGTATCGGAGGAATTAAAAACTATTTCACATTGTTTACTCCGTTACCTAAGCTTGTTTTAAAAAAATGCTTCTCTGTACAAATGGCAACCTTTCCTTAATTAATTCTCTTAATTAGAATACGATAAGCATTCAACATGCAGCATTTTTTTTTGTTTTTGTGCAGAAACCGATTACATAAAAACAAAACAAATATTTGCTTTATCCGTTAATTACTGTTAACCAAAAGGCAAGGCACATAATGTGGCATATAAAATCTCGTGCAAAGTATAGAGTTTATGGGAAGGGACAAATTAAATATGGAAACCAACGGGGTCCTGGACATAACCAATCAGTTTGGCATTTCTCGTTGTTTCACGGGGTCGCTGATGGGACAGACGACATCCCGATGGCTTAAGTAAGAGCTTCTCAGCCGTGCATTAATTTTAAGTGCTACGCTGGTCAGTTAAAAAGAGTAAGAAGAAAAAAAAGCTAAATTCACATGATTTCCTCATTTTAAAGCACCATGCATATTATATAAGATTTCATAACAGCACCTTTAATACAAAGTATTTGTATTTTTTTAAATAAATACAGGTGTTGACAGCCGCAAAGCAAATCCCAAGCATCATATCACAAAGTAATCAACGTGCATGGATGGGTTTCCCTTGAAAGCCATTTTAGCCTTATATATATATGTATATATATATATATATATATGTATCTCTTTCTATATATATATTGCTTTGATATGTGTCAGTTTGATTATGTAAGCACTGATAGCAAAATGAGAGGGTTTTCTAAAAACGTCACTCTGTCTTGGGTTGATTTATTTATCAGTTTTTTTTTCTCTCGTCTCGTCCCCAGCGGTATAAAAAGTGTCCCGGCTGTAGACGCCGGTGTACACAAATCGGCGTTTGAAAGGTGCAGCTCTTTAGTCTTTAGTCTGGGGCTGAGAGCACTTCCCACCTGGTCCTCCCTCGTAGTGCGCCGCGTCTAAACCCCACCTCTGGCCCCGCCCTCAGTCCCACCCTAACCCCGCCCTTGTCCCTGTTCCGCCCCTGTCTCCGCCCCCACACGCCTCCTGAGGGTCATCCCTCGAAAGACAGAGCCGTGTGCTTTGTCTTAGGCACTTCTTGTGGCTTTGTGATTCGGGTTCAGTGTTGAGGTGTCCGATCCCGACGCTCTATCTCATCGTATTCCAATATTATCGCAGCTCGGTCTCTCCGTGTTACGTGCTTCGGAAGTGTCACGATTGGCCGCAGGAGCAATGGTGAACCTTTAAGCCCAGATACGCGCCACGGTCCCCTCCATGGCAACACGGAAAGTGCCGGAGTTAAGCCAAAACACAACGTGCACACACACCCAAACAACACATGGGACGGACCTGTGGGTGGCCACAGGCCTGAGGATGCATTACCCAGAACCCTCACTGTGTCCCGTCAGATGTTCTAAGGAGAGGATCCACCGGAAATGATAGGAGAAACACACAAAACCAACACCCCCCCTCCCCCAAATCACAGACACATATGAGGATGGGACCACGGGGTGGCATAAACAGTTCCGATTGTATGAAGAGCTTTCCGGAAGCCAACGCTCATAAGTAATGTACCCAGCTACCAAAAGAACGCAAAAAGTCGATTCACTAGCTCGAAAAATTCTATTAACTACGTCCGTCTTGCAGCATCTCGAATGATTACGCCAAAACATTAAAAAATAGCTGCTAATGAAGGAAATTAACTTTAAAGTAGTGCAATGCCTTTCATTTCCAATGACATTTCAGCTAAACACATAAAAAAGATCTCTTCACCTATGACCTCACCAGTCACCCCTACTAACCTGCTAACTAAACCACGACCCGCTCCATGTTTAACACGCCCAGCAGCGGTCAGAAAGGGGATGAGCAACATGGATTATTTTGTATTTTCCCCAGAAATGGAAATACTAATTAAAGAGAATCCATTCTCAGGAGAGATGAGACTCTGCTGAGTTTTATGTAGCCTTGCCGCTCGGGATACGGGGAGCAGATGGAGGTAGACCTCTGGAAAGATGGAGGAGGATAGCTGCTGAGTTGGGGGAGGGCATGAGCAGGTGCTGTGGAGCAGTCACAGCAGGGGGTAAGTGGGGGGCACTTTTCTGTCCTATCCTGAAACACTAACTGGTTCTCGAACAGGGCTGTGGCTATTTGACAGCTCATACTTATACCTCGTCCCCCCCCGCAACCCACCCGCCACAACAACATCCGTTTATAGGTTGCCACATGCCCCCACCCACCCCATTTCACCCCCACCATCCCTGGCCTCACCATGTCTGACCGCTGCCGTCGTGGTAACCGCCGCGATGATAATGACCTTTAGCATCCGTAGCGGCATCGGCCCGCTGAGTGTTAACAGAAATGGATGCCCCCTTCAGGTGAAGGAGGTGAACAGCAGAGGCATAAATGATTGTCAAACGAAGTGGATTTACAAAAAAACAAAACCTTGAAGCATTCCTCTCTTGTGACCCCTTGTGGATTTCTGCCAGGGTGGGTCCCATCGAGGAGGAAAAACCAGCAAGATGCCCCTCTGCCCCCCCATGTCCGCCATTAGGGAAAAAAAAACGTCATTTTGCATATATGAGGAAGCAGAACATTAAGTAGCTGAGCCAGGGGTGGGGGGGGGGCAGATGCTGGGGGTGGGGCCCCTCTCTTCATCCTCGCCACCCCAGTCACCCTCGCCCCTCTTTAACGAGTCTCGTCATCCTCTTCCTTCAAAAGGCCAGTTGAAACATATTATATCATGATATATAAAGGTGTGTGTGTATATATATATATATATATATATATATATATATGCACACACACTCACACACACACACACACGTATATATGTGTATATACTGTATGTGTATATAGATTTGTGTTTCCCTCTTGCATCGTGTCCAAAATTCCAGAAAACAGTTATAATCTCATATCCATGTGTTCCTGTCCATAAGTGTTCTTCAGTTGCCCAGGTACCAGGACTGAAAGAGAGAGGGAATAGAAGATATGTGTCAGTGATTAGGGCGAGGATCCTTTGGAATGGAGGCTTCATTGACTGACAGACAAACAGACACAAACACAGACACACACACACACACACACACACACACACACTCTCAAGTCCATGTATTCCTATCTTTATGGGGACTCTCCATTCATTTCTATGGGCATTACCCTAATCCCAACAATGCCAACCTTTGCCCTATTCAGCATTAGCGTTACCCATAAGTAACCAAATGAAATACAAGAGAATTTGACATTTTTAGTTTTTTGATTGCAGTAACAGATTTTTAGAAAAGTCCCCACAATGTTAAAATAACAGATTTTTATCACACCGTTGGGACATTTGGCCTCCACAATGTAATACATACATGACGACACACACACACACACACACACACACACACACACACACACACACAAACAGACAGGCACACACACAGACAGACAGACAGACA
>JAAGVU020000043.1:3528734-3542286 GCA_011763525.2 Mormyrus iriodes | reverse complement strand
ACACACACACACACACACACACACACACACACACACACACAAACAGACAGGCACACACACAGACAGACAGACAGACATACAAACAGACAGGTACACACACACACATAGCTGGAGCAACTGGAGGGTTAGAAAACGCACAGGACAGAAAGGGCTTGCTGCGTTGAGTTATGGGGGGGCTTACACATCTGCATGCACAGCTGTGCCCCTGATGTGGGGGGGCACACTGTTAGCGGATTACGCTAACGGCAGGGGTTAATGTTTCCCGTAATGAAATTAGCAAGGATCACGCCAGCTCACTCTCCCAGCACGCTGTTAAACTCAGAGACCTTCAGGGGACTGAGCCGGGTGTCTGCGTACGTTTTTAATTAAATTATCAAGGAAAGACAATGGAAGAAACAGCCCCCAGGCCGCTCTCACCTGAATGGGCTGATCCTTTAAGAGACAGACAGTGTGTGTACTTACGGGGCCTCTCTGGTTCATTACTTTTCCTAACAAAAGGTGCCTGCTTTCTGTTTGTCATGTGAATGTAGTCAGGGTGGAGCGCGGTGCGCAACAGCGGGCAAACGGCCGTGTGCGCGTTTTTAATTAAAACTGCAGATGAAAGGCACCGCAGTGGCAGCCACTGCCACTACAATAGGCCGATTCTTCCAGCCGACGCGTCTGAGCGAAGATCCGGCTCCAGCTCATTCAACGCCCCTGACCACACCCCTCACCCCAACGTAATCAGAAAGGAACAATTACTTAATTTATGAGCTGCTTTCATATAAAGTAACATACAATCGAGGAATCATGGGTAGCAGCTGGGGATTAAAGGTCTTGCCCCAGAACCCAAAAGGAGACTCACACGGCCGACTCTGGGCTTCGAACCAGAGACCTTCTGATCACAGGCACAACATCCAAACCCACAGAGCTGCATGTGCTCTAAAAAACGGGCCAGGTGATGCTGTAAGTCAGGGGCAGCCATCAACTCGGGGGGGTCTATACAGCAGCTGTGGGGTGGTCGGTAGATCTGTTGGGTATTTTGAAAATTGGAGAGATGCTGGCATTTCAGGCAGGTCTATATCGAGAAAAATAAATGCGATTCCCGCCCCATTTCAAGTTAAAAATACCAAAAGGGGAGTCCGTGCAGAGAAAGACACGTGAACACGGCCCAGCTCCTCACTTCTTAGTTGCTTCTGTGATCACACACCAGGGGTGGGGGTCCCTGGCATCTCAGCAGTGAATAATGAACCTCCATCATTCCCAGATACTCATCCCGACACCCCCCCCCCACTGGCCCACATGGGATTTGTCTTCTCCCCTGAAATCCTCGGAAGATTTCGCCCAGTCCGCTCAAGGAGCGAAAAAACATCAGCCCTTACAAATAAGGAACGTGAGATCGCAGCAGGAATCGATCAGAGCCGTTTAAAAATATGCCCTAATAAGATCCTGACTTTGGCTCACGGCACCCTGAAGTGTTCCTAACATCCGATGGAACGGGATTTTTTCAAATCCCAGCCATTTCTCTCCCATTCTGATCCTTTTTCTCATCAAGGTTTAAACTATTTTAACAGCCCACCCCCTGCCTTGAGCTAACCACTGGGGGGTGGGGGATGGGGGCTAGCTTATTCCTCATTACGACAGGGAGTGAAAAACCAGAAGTCTCCAGCTTCAGGCTCCACCCACCACACCCAGCCAATCCCCTTCAGGACTCGCACCCAGGACGGTGGCACGGACCTGTGCAGACCTGGGGACACACAGCAGCATGTGGATCGAGGAGGATGATCCAGCAGGCGGGAGCCGGCATCACTGACAGTAACTTCAGCACGAGCAGATCCACCACACAATCTAGGAGGATTCCTTGGGTAACATACAGCCTCGGGGGGCTACCAACACGTTAGTACAAGATCTTATTGAAAACACGGCGTGATATAAGGCGTACATCGCATGGGCTTGTATGTTCTGGCAGGATCTGCCATTGACGATTCATACGTGTCTAGGACGTGACTTGCATCACACTACCACCAGAGGGAGCCAGTATTCTCTCTCATTTTGAGATGGCTGGCTCCCAAACCTTTCCACATCAAGGTATGCCCTGCTGCTCCCGCCTCTAATTTCTGAACTTGCAGTTGGACCATTTCTGCCACGGAGAGCTCTGATCGCATGTCCGGACTGGCACCTCTTAACGCAGTTAGACTGGCACCAGCATGTGGTTCTAAGACAGATGCTGGCCGGGCCTGCTCCTCCCCGCTTGCCCTTCGCATTGCTCCATAAGGATTTTGGTCATTTTGGTGAATATCGACAGACATAGTGTCCAACTAGCCCTTAAAAATGCACTGCAATATATGAAACTTGGTTAGTCGGCCACGTTCAAATCTGCCCAATGAAGAAAAACCCATTTATCCCAGAAGGTGGCAGGCTGGCACACGTCCCTCCTTTGAGCCGCCCGGGCTGGCATTTACGCCAAGGGCGATTTCAGGGGGGATGCAGATCAGCATTACGCATCGCTCCACATCAAGGGTGGGAAGATTTGACCAAGAACAAAAACTAAAAGGACCACAAATGGCGTTAATGGCGGCTTTATGCTTGAGCGCCATGGCGCCATAACCGTCACACTTATTTATTGCTTTTATACTATAAAAGGTATTGAGGTTCCTGGTTCAGCATACCAGCCTGCATACATGTATTTCGGAGAAATTTTGCGGGATCAGGTAATTCTGGACACAGGTTAACGTGACCGAGGGGTAATACCAGGCCCCCGCTCTGCCAGAGAGCTGGAACTAATTAATGGCATGTCATTCTTTGGCAGCCGCTGGAAAGGAGTCCACACAAGTTAGAAAAGAAAACCTAGGAAGCCACCGGCGGTTAATCTGAAAACCCTTCGTTGCCGTAGGCTCAATTAACGATCCTGGTAATTTGTGGCTCGCTTTGCCAACTGCCCCGGTTCCCCCGAAGCGACCGCTTGGCCAGTCGTCCCAGCGTGTGGATCGATTCGCTGTGCTGTCCGCTTCCCACAGATCTACCAGTCACCTGATCCATGTCCAGACATCGGCACAGGCAGCTGCAGAATTGCTTTGGGCTGCGTAACGCCCCCGAATGCTCATGCAAAAGTGATCCGGATGCCTTCCATGACCACAGCGCTCACCATAGCCTGTTTCTGTTTATTAGGCTACGTCTATAACTCTGGTGAAAGAGTTCCTCGACTCGCGATCGTGTAAGAGATTTGATGAGGAGGGGTGTGGTATCCGAGCGGGCGGGTGACACGCAGCTTGAGGTATGATGTCGAGGGACTCTGCGGAGTAAACGTCTCTGCATGACTTGGCCATTCAACAAAGGCCCGGACTGGAGAGCAGAGAGTGAGACCGAACTCGACTGAGCACCGAGACCAGCTGCTCTTTCCATCTCCTGACTGCGGGGCTCATTGGACCACCTGTAATATATATTTACAGATCTCTTCACCTTTACGTGCTCCAGTGCTGAGTTCCATCCGTAGGGCTTGGACAACACTCGCCAGTTGGGACTGTCCACCCCCCCAAAACTTCGCTAGAGAAGGACAGTCTACCTTCCCGAAGACTGACTAACCATTCAATAGGAGCCCCCCCCGTCATCATCTTCTCTTTTTATAACCTCCCCCGCTTTCACTTGCAAGTAACATGCCCATCCTGCAATTACATCATGTCTGGTTTCCCCTGGCAACCAGACATCCATGGACCACGCCCGGGATGGGCCCTCTGGGTCTCCATCTCCTCTTTCCTTCGGAGCTCCTGGGGTAAGGAGATCCATCGGCAGCTTGACATCGCTGAGAATTTCCCATAACTCGGGGCTCATCTCTCGGATTTGACGCGCCTCGATGTGAGCACACACTCACATAAGCACAGGCCCTGGTCTCAGTTTCCCTCCGAAATCCCTGAATTCCCTATGACAGCCTTTTTCTGACCCGGACTCTTGGCATCGCGATGACTCTGCCTTGTTCTACACTGCCTGAGTCAACCTGACTCAACTCTAAGGCGAAAGCCAGGCAGTAAGTCAAAGACAGCATGAAACCTTGGGTAGAGTCCATGCCAATGCAGCCCTGAGGTATTGGAGTGAACTTCTGGGCAGGACTGATGGTGTCTGGGCAGCACTGCGCCTCTGGTTACCATTCCTCTACAACTAACAAGATGTTCGTAACATTAAGCACCAGGTTCAAGAATGTTGGACACTAAACACGAGTTCTCTGAATTCCTTCAGTACATAAACTGATAAATGGGAAAAGGTATAGAATATAGAGGGTTGAGTCATTTGTTTAGGGTCAAAACAGGTCGCTAAACAACAGTGGTGCTCCAGGAGGGCATGTGCGTGCGAGAATCATAGATTCAAAGTCAGAAAAAGAGGAATGCAGGTCAAACCAGAAGAGGACCAAACACTGCAAGGTGGATTCTACAGATCATATAGCACACACACACACACACACACACACACACACAAAGGAGGGTTCACCCTCACAAAAACAGAGACGTTTCTTACTTGTGCCTGATATAGTGCACCAGGGTCCCGAGCTCCAATCCCTACAAAGGAACGGTTGGAAGGGGGCGTCCCGGGGGCTGAGTAGGCTGTGATGGAGGGAGAGACCGAGAGAGAAGGAGAGAGAGACAAAGAGAGAGACCATAAACACCCACACGTCAAACCTGTGTGACAGTCCAGCTACAATTCAGCCAGGATGACACTACACTTGTGGACACCGTCCAGCTTCCTCGTTGTTTAATCACCCTCACCCCCCCCTCGCCCCCTTTCCCTTGACGGCACCAGGCTCCTTTTTCCAACAAGGCTGGCTCTGCTTTGTGTCCGGGGTCTCCAGGCGCCCCTGTCGGGCCTCTCCGTCGGCATGCTTCGACGTTAAAAACAAGCAGCACTGATCTTCAGGCGGGGACCTGTCCAGTCTGGATCTGCCCACCAAACGCTGGGCTGGCTTTTCGAGGCACTACTGCGAGAGGGTAACGAGTTTAGAAAGACTAACTAGCGCCGGTTACTAAAGAGTTGGGGCCTGGTATAAATCAAGCAGCTATCTGGAAATAAGCAGCCTGATCCCGGACAGGTCGCCAGTGCCAAGCTGCTAATCAGCTTTTGTGTTTCGAGGCCGATCTTCCCAGGGATTTGTCATTGTGGATAATTAAGAGCGTCTGGATAAAAAGGCGCACATCAGACCCTCGTCTCCACCGAATCAGGGTGGGGGGGGGTGTTTGCAGAATCACAGAGCTGCCTGCTGGATTTGGACTCGGGGTGAAGCCTCACAGCCCGCGGGACCCTGGAATCACGTTAGCGCAGTGTTTTGTCACGTTGCCATGGTGACCCGGGTCCATTTCGTGTCGAGCGTTACTCGGTGTCTCGGAGGGATACCAGAGCCGGGTAAATAGGGGAACAGACATCAGCCATGTTTCACGGTGTGCTATTTCACTGGATCCACTCGCAATCAGCAGGTTAACGTGATCTTTACAGCTGCCAGGGGTCACCATCTCCCCCCAGGCTTTCATCCAGTGAGAGTGATTCATGGAGGGTAGCAGTCCCCTGGCCATAGCTGGTTGTTCTCTGGGGTGATTACATTTCCTCACCTTTCCACTTCCTGTGGGGAGCACCATCACCCACACGGAGATGTAAGGGACTTATGGATAAGTGAGAAATGACAAATATTGGCAAAAACAACAGGCAGGAAAATAGCCGTGGAAAGCATGAACTGTGCTGCCCCATTTGGGTCATTCTCTGCACCTGCCTACCACCGCACCTCCAGCCCCGCCTTGCCCCGCCCTGTCACCCTTTTCTGATTTTGAGCCAACCACAATCGTCATGATGCCTGCCCCACCCCGACCCTCACTATACCCCCCCATCCACGGTCGAAGCCGCGATGCTGAAAGGTCCAAACGGACAGATCACCACCCGCCCTGCGCGCCATTAGTAGGCCGTCAGTAGCTAGGGGTGTTTAAGGGCCGTGGCGGGGGACAGGCGCACTTACTGGGTGACGTGGGAGAACTGGCCCCTCCCTCCGAGGTGGTGGATGCGGGTTTGGAGTCGGGTGGCAGCGTCAGGCGGGGCAAGGCGGGGTGCGGTGGTGGGGCCAGCATCTGCGAGGAGATGTAGTGGCTGGGCACCTTCACCTGGCCACTACCGTTCAACTGCAAACCAAGAGAGAGCACAGTTCAGCTGGGCCACGCCCCTCTCTCTCTCTATCTCTCTCTCTATCGCTCATTATCTTTCTCTCCTCCCCGTAAACGACGCTGCGGGAGGTCAGAACATCCACTGGCCCGTTGGCCTGGCCCCCTTTTATATATATCACACCCCCCACCCATCGTTTTGGCTTTAGACAGCCATGAGGTTTTGAGGCATGACAGTCTGGAGTGGGGGTGCAGGGTTGTTGGGGGATCTCGATGACCCCCCCCCCCGCAGAACGGAAGTGGATGGATGTGTCCCCTGGACATCGGGAGGGGGAAAAAAAAAACCCGCTCCTTTAATTTAATTGGGAGGCCATGGAGAAACGCAATCCAGTGCTGGGGGTCACTGGGGGCAACAGTCGTCATGTTGGGTTGCCATGGAATCAGTCAAAGGATCCTTAAAACGCAGTGACTCAGTCCCAAAATCTCTGGGGCTCCTTGCAGACTCACACGCGCACCATGGTTTTTCAGGACGATTATCCGTGACGAAGGACACAGCACTCGTGCCCGGCCCGGTACACATGATGCTATTGCTATGGAGACGGTACCCGCAAACAGCTGCCTGTTAGCACCCGCCCCTCATCAGCACCACTCTTCCCACACTAACAGCTGGCCAGTTTACAGGAATCACATTTAAGCCCAACTGTACTCGCCAAGGTGTGCTGAAAATTGTCATTGTCACCCTACATCAGGACAACCGTCACCAATGGCTCGTTGTTAGATGCTCAGGCCGCAAACTCGACACACACACGGCACACATGTAAGCGCATACTACTCTGTGTTCAGCTCGCCATCCCTTCAGATGAAACAGCCAGCGGAGCCCCCACCAAATAGCCTGACCTCACATGTCTACCAAGCGATGCATTGACTCTCTGTGCGCTTGACCCACGGGGGAAAATGTGTCACGCTGGATCACTTGCTCGCACACCCAGACAACGCACAAACTCAGTGTGTCCTTGTGCCTAGGTAGTCATTCCACACAACGATAAAAACGGGTCATGTGACAGGAAATGAGGTCACATGGCACGAGAGGTCATTCCTAAGTAACAACAAAAGACATCAGGGAGACAATAAACTAGAATTAAAGTGCTAAAGAAATCAAACGCCAAGAATGTTACATCACAGCACAGTGTTATGCTTTGTTTAGGTGAATTACTGTGTTTCAATGCAAGTTAGAGTTAAATAATTGATGTACCTCTGTGGTCAACTCACAGCTCAATTATGGTTGGCTCAGAACCGTGCTTTGCTAGTAGTCAGGGCAGGACACAGTCACAGAGGACAACAGTGTTATTGGGTGGGACAACCAATAGACCCTCCACTGAGCCTGGGGGGGTGGGGGCTTGTTAGCAACATGCAGTACTGCTCCTCACAACCAGGGGGCGACAGAAAGCACTCGCTTGCACATACGCTCGCTCACTCTCTCTCTCACCGGGCCGGGCTGCTGGCTGGAGGGGTCGCAGGCCAGGGACACCAGGTCCTTGAGAGGGTCCTGTGCGCTGAGGTGTGGCGGGTAGCGGATGGCCGTGTGAGGGAAGTAGGTGGAGGCCGCCTGGGGGAGGATGGGGTTCGTTGGAAAGTGCAAAGACGAGGAGGGGTGAGGGCTCCTGGAGATCCCTGCGGGGATGGGGGGGGGGCAGGCGTGGGTGTGAGAGGGACAGATAGAGCGAGTCATTTATCATAATAATAAAATAACGTAATAGCAGTACTGGTCAATCCTTTAGGTGACATAAGTGGCCCCCTAGGGTGCCAATTTCACTGTGTCTCAGAAGGGGGCGCCAGCGGTGAACCGTATCTAAAACACCACTTAGGCTTTGACCAGTACTGGTAATCGACAGGTTTCATATTATCATTTATATGAAACAGAACAGGATAGTTTAAAGGCTGTATCAGAAATAAATGTAATATGTCCGCCGTTCTGATCACTATTATGTCTTATAAAGCTAAAAATTATCAGGGAGACTCAGGGTATGAGATAATAGCTGTAACACACAGCAACAAGGTGCCAGCTACCTATAAACTGACACTGTGGAGTTAGAGGGACAACACCCCAGTATAGGCTGCGTACGGGGGGAAATGCGTGCAAAGAAAGGAGGAGACAACACAGGGAAAGGACCTGCAAGGCTCTGAAGGCCTCTGCCACTCTGCCTCACTTCCAACAGGATGACGTTAGCATTTAGCCGCACAAGCACGGAGGTACCGAGGCTCCTGTTCAGAGCTGCCCGAATCAAGCACCGTCTGGCCACAGGGAGGCGCCCCGCTAGCCGCCCGCCCTCTGTTACCGTACCCGGGACAGTGCTGCCATTAGTTACCATCACTTCTGTGCTGTTGTTGTTTACCCATCGTTAGTTGCTTAGCTGCGAAGAAGCCTAGGATTTTACTGAAGCAACCTGGTATGCAATCAGCCGTGACACACCAAACCGGCAGCTGCCCAGATGACTGGCCCTGGGGTCCTACATGACTTCACCTGTAACAGGACACCTTGAACCGCACCCATCCTCTCGGCGAGACAGATAAGATGACAGACATAGCTGCAGGAACTGTCACCATGTTATTGTTACATTGTCGCGAGGGAGGAGTCTGTCCCTTCAGGGCCCACAGTGAGAGGCCTGATCCTGACAGCAACTGCCTCCAATGTTGCCTTTTCTGAAGTTACTGTGTCACTGGGGTTACCGTCTGTCTCGGACTTTAGTTTTCCGCAACCTCTATCCGGTGAAGTCCAACACTGGAAGCTTAGAGGGAGCAAAAATGTGGACTGTCTAGCAGGGAGCTAGGGGGAGCAAAAACATGGAACGTCTGTGGGTGCCCAAGGCCCGGGTAAAGAGCTTATCTTTTTTTTCTCCTTCAGGGGTATCATTTAATTTTTCATGTTATTAATACCAAAGTCTGATGCTTTCTTGCTTCTGGACCCCATTTACTAATTGCTAAATGCTTCACGAACCGGACAGGAAGTGACCTCACCCGCTGGCTTCTGTACGCAGGAGTGACTGCTAGGTGACAGGAAGTAGAGAAAATGAAACAGAAATGCAATGTGGGCGCCATGGCACTGGAGACGCACAGCTCAAACCAGACCCAGTGGGGGCGCTGATGAGTGCATGTGGGCCGGCGGCAGAAGCTCACCGCTGTGGACCGCAATGACCGGCCGGTGGTGCTGCGTGAAGCTGAGCCGTGGGGAGCTGTCCTGGGGTGAGGGGCTGTCCATCTCTGTTTTCTTCACTGTGGGAGACATCCCTGGGAGGGAGGGGGGGTAGCATGTTATTGCATGCTCCTCCTCACTGCTCCCTCTGCTGGCAGACGGCGACCTTCATTCTCCATTCATGTATGAACGATATATTAATATGCATCTCTTTTCTGAAGTTACTTACTCTCACGCTCTGTGGCACTAGCTGACGACTGAGAATTTGTATACCTTGGTCTTGTCAAAAATGACATTACAATGTTTTGCATTTAAAATGTACCCCCTTGCCCCAAATCAAAACAAAAAAAATTAGGTTAACATACTATCATACAGTATGGGTAAGAAGGCTAAATAACAGCTGTATTGCTTGTATATGACCACCAGGGGGCCGGGGTCAGCGGTATAAGGAGAATGCATGGTACTACAGGAGTCCCCACCTTATTCTCACCCCAGTCCTCGCTAACCCCCAGACATATTTGCTCACTCCCAGCTCCCAACACATCTGTACCAGGTATTCTGTGTTCCTGATTGGCTGGGAGCTGTGAGGGAGCAAAAATGTGGCCTGTCCGGAGGTCCCTGTGGACTGGGTTGAGAAACACTGCCTTATTTCCTTCATGCAGCAGGCTGAACGAGTGCAGTGCTGTCCAGGTTAATGCAGAGTAACTGTGGGTCGACAGCGCTAAAGGCAGGCCCATTCTGCTCAGCCTGAGGCAAGACTGACTCCTGCCTTGGGCCGTGGGCCTCAGCGACTGCATTTTCACGCCGTGTTTGCAGGCTAATGCGACTTTCTCTGTAGTGACTCTCTTCCCCTCGAGCTGCCGTTTCTCAGAGCAACAGCGGGTAACATAAAACCCCTGGGCAATCAGCTGAAAGCTGCGGTAAGGAGGAGCTTGTTACCGCCGTCTAGACAAGAAGAGAGTCGAAGCGTGAGGTGGGCACACTGAGACTCCCTCAGGGGCTCCAGGCCTGAGGGGTGGGATGGGGGGCAGCTCTGGCTTTGGGGTTATCCACTGGATGGCCACCCCCCATTGCTGGCGAGAGCACCTGCTTACCCATAATCCCACTGGAGAGAGTGGCATCATCCCTGCAGAGCTCTGTCTATCTTTATGATGTCAGATTTGGTAGCTAACATGCTAACTGTTTGCGTATGAACCCCCCCCCATTGGTTACACTCTTCATCTTGCACCCTCCCCCCCCCCACACACTCTATGGCTGCCTCAATCTCATTAGCTCTCCCGCCACCAAACAATCTCATTACCAAGCTGTAACCCACCCCCCCGACCCCCAAGTTTCCTACCGAGCTGCTCGATGCTTGCCATACCCGGGGGGCAAGGGAGGAGGCTACGCGCTGACTCATCCAAAGAGCATCGCTAAAGCCCGCCACCGTGCAACAGCCGAGGGAAAACGCGGCGTAAAAGCCCCTTAAACCCTAAATTTAACGCTACATCCCGAGAGCTACATTTTCAGTTTGAGTTTCTACTGAGGAAAAAAAATGGGCTTCATAAATGAATTAGGACCCCAGGTTCAATTTAAGCAACGAGTTTCCAAGCCAAACACCCATATTGTTTTTTATAACGTCTCCTGAAATCCTATTTGGAGATACGGGGGGAAATTAAAGTGAAATTTAAGCTTGATAAACGCTTCTATCGTGAACCGACTGACTCCCTCGGAAATCTACTGATACCAGAAAAACACAATAAATCAGAAATGACAAGACTACGAAACATTCTAGATTTACTGTATGGAATACAGCCTGAGGCCATTTGTGTTCTGGGTAACAGGGGCAGTGCAGAGAGCGGTGAACTCCTCAAATACCAAAACAAGCCTTGCGGGGGGGGCACAGGCACAGCTCACAATAGCTGTTCCAGGAAGATCCAAATGACGAACGCGGTGGCGTATATGCCGCACCTGGTTTACGAGCATCACGGCCGTGTCCTCCTATCGGCTAAAAACCAGCCCTTCATGACTTTTAAAAAACAGCTTCCCTGTTTAACCCCGGTCAGTATGAGTCGTCCTACGGCACAGCACAGTAAGGAACCGCATTACCCCTAAGTCAGCCGTTTAGCATTATAAACAAGCATTTGAGAAACTGCATTGTGGGTAGCAGTCAGATCACAGCAGCCCTGGGTGGAGGGATGCTCACCTCCTTCCATCTCCTCCTGCCAGTTTCGGGAGCTACTGGCGGGCGAGCTGGGTGAGGCATAGTATTCCCCCCCCGGGCTGGTGTCGATGTCATCATCCATGGACCCTGACTTGTGCCTCTTGCTCCTGTATTTCGGGGAGAGGGGATGTTAAAAGGATGAGGGGACATCAATACATATACATGTGGGCACTCTTAAAGGGACAGGGACCCACTTAAAGGGACAGTAACACTAATAAAAGGTGTTGAGGTACTGTCGCATGGGGGTGGGGACTATATTAGCCTGTTGCATGTGTTGCAGCAAGCTGTGCTGCATAATCACCTGGCTTTGTGGTCACAGTGTAGACGCATGTTAGGATTATCGGTTGATTTGTCGCATTATGAATTACATAGAGAATATCAGTCTACAGAATGTCTCGTGGTCATCAGCCATTTACGTGGCTTGGGATTGTCATTCTGATAACTCCATTGCAGATTGTTTATTGAGACAGATTTCAGTGACATGCGAGTGCTTTGTGTCATGTGACTGCTGCTGGGTGATGGGGCTGGGGTGGGGGGAGGCGCTGTACTAACCCACTGGAGGAAGTGCTGGGCAGGGTCCTCCTCATGCCTACACCTGTGGGGTTGAGGTCATAGGCCAGGTGTCCCTGCAGCTCCCCGAGGGAGAAGTTGGGGCCAGCGCTCGTGACCACAGGAGCTGGAGAGGAGTGGCAACATGTAAAGGTGAGAAGAAGGATAGGAGGACAGGGAGATAGCAGGACAAGAGGATAGTAGGACAGGGGGACAGCAGGACAGGAGGATAGTCAGACGGGGGGTCAGGAGGGCAAGGAGACAGCAGGACAGGAGGGTAGCAGGGCAGGAGGACAGCAGGATGGTAAGACAGGATACACAATACAGTTTTACTGGCATGGACTCACACTCACAAAGTCACACACACAGTCACCCGCCCACACACACATTTGTATTCATATTTTTGTGCAGCTAAATGCTAACGGCAACCCATTGGAGGTGAAGCAGATGGGCAGCAGCCCTCACAGCCTCGTGGGTGTTGTCTCCTAACCTTATCCATAAGTAACCAAACTAAATACAAGCCTTTGGGCATTTTTAGTTTTTTAATTGCAGTCAAAGATTTTTATGAAATTGAGTTTCCCCTTGTGGGGACTAAAAAAACAGCCCCCACAACATCAAAATAACAGGTTTTCATCACATGGTGGGGAAATCTGGTCCCAACAATATAATATACACACACACACACACACACACACACACACACGCACGCACACGCACAGAAACCTCTGCTTGATTTCCTTGCCATCCTAAACATGCAAAATATGTTTACTTTGCATTTTATTTCACTGAAACTTCCTTGTCTGAATATCTGCGTGTGACTGTGTGCATCAGCATGTATGAGGCTGCGCGTGTGTATGTTAGCATGCATACAGCTGCGTGTGTGCGCGTCAGCATGAGTGCAGCTGTGTGTGTATGTTAGCATGTATACAGCTGCGCGTGTACCTCAGCATGAGTGCAGCTGCGTGTGAGTGTGTGCGTCAGTATGAGTGCGAATGCATGTCTGTGTTAGTGTGTGTGTCTGCGTATGAGTGTGTGTGTGTGGGGGGGGGGCTGCGTGTCTGTGTTAATGTGTGTGTGTGTCTGTGCATGAGTGTGTGACTTGGCGTTGGTGCAGCTGCATGTCTGTGTTAATGTGTGTGTCTGCGTGTGAGTGTGTGATTTGGCGTGCGTACGGCTGCATGTGCACTGATTCCGGTCAGAGACGCTCGACCCCAGACCGTCGTCTCAGGCAGAGTGCCTCCCCTCCCGGGCAGGGCGGCCTGAACAATGGCTGCCTTGTCAGCGCAGGTACGGCTAATTCCTGGTGAGAAGGTGTCAGGGAAGGTGGGGAGGAGTGGGGGGGCACCCGTCTTCCCGTCTCCTCTCTGTTTATCATGGCACCCACGGGGGGGGGGGGGGGGGGGGACAAAGGGAGGATTCCTGCACAGAGATCCTGAAACAGGGGCCCCTGCAGCCCCCCCGCCCCCCCCCCCTGTCTGCCTCCCGTCCCCCTGGGGGGGGGGCCAG
>JAAGVU020000043.1:3502426-3515150 GCA_011763525.2 Mormyrus iriodes | reverse complement strand
GCCCTCAGCGTTGGAAAACCTGGACCGCGGCGGTCCCGGTCCAAAACGGTCCCCGGGCCGCGTGCCACCCCCTTGACTTCCCCCCAGAGCGTTACCCCCCCCCCCCCCCCCCCCCTTATTCCTCAGCTCAGCATTTGATGGATCCAACTGCAGTCACACCAGAATAAGCAGAGCAGGTTCGGTCTGCAGATAGGGGGCGCTGTGGAGAGGCATCAGGGGGAATGTCAGTCTTTCAGTGTTTATTTTCAACCTGGTTGCTAGGGAAACCGGCTTCCGCCAAGATGGGGGGGTGATAATGCTGGCACAAAAGGGGGGGAAAAGTCCCGGTAAAAGCTCTGTGGGCCGGGGGGGAGAGTCCGATTCAGATTTGCGTGCACACTCCGCTGCATTCCACCTCGCTCCTAGAAAACCAGATCAAAGTCCAGACAGCCCTGTCTGGCCTCACATGCCTGTGTTTGTTTGTTTGCTCGTTTGTTCGTTTGTTTCCCTTCAGTCCAGCTTTGTTTTCAGTGCCCTTGTCCCTTGCCAGTCGCAATATCACCCCGAGATCACAGCGCCAGGGAATCAGGATGGCCAAATTAGCTGTGCAAAAACGCACTGCTCAGGGAGGCTGCATGTGGCCTGGCACGGACCCAGAGAGACACGGAGAGCTTCCTGAGAACAGAGGCGAGGCAGCCTCGTTTCTTACCATGCACACGCCCCTCGGGTCTTTATACTGAACGCCGCTTACAGGTTCATGCCTTTATTAATCTGCATTTCTTACCCGAAACAAAGCGACCCTACAAGCAGGTCCGGGCAGAGGCTGGGGTCTGTCTTGCTGGGCATTCTGAGGACATGTGTGGGACACGCGAGACCCCTACTGACCCCTACTGGTCAAGTCCAGAAAGAAACAGGGTGTAAAAACAATTAAGAACAAAAAACTAAATGGCTGGAAAATATAAAAATGGCAGAGGATAAAACATGGAGACAGTCATTCATCATTAGCAAAGATTTAGCTAAAACGTTTCACTCTGTGTCACTTCCTGTCCCATTAAGAACTTATAAACGGTGGAAATTAAGCATAATTCAGTCTAACTGTCCATGTTGTCTTTACGGGTGCATCTGTTTTCCCATCAGCCTGTTATAAGTATTAACAGAATACAAGGTTACATTTTGAGCTCCATTTGACTACAATGAGCTGTAGGGGGCGCTCCAGGGCAGCTTGCACTGATGCCAGGTCCGAGAGGCTGACTACGGAAAGTGCCAGAGTAGAGGCGGTCCCCCTCGCCGACACGGAGCCTATTGACCAGTACGGTCGCGGTCCATAGCCGGATCCTGGTCTAGCCAGATGTGAGGAAGGCAGACGCTGGTGATGGTACCACTGTGTGGCACAGTGGGCATCGCCGGGGGTAAACACTCGAGCCGGCATATGACTGGCAAATGGGCCGACTGCCGAAAATGTAATTACTCCCTGGTATCAGACGGGCCGGGCCAGATGCTGCGTGTGTACCAGGGAGGATTTAACCACAGCTCACTCAGCTCTGCGGGGTGGGGGGGGGGGGGGTCCAAACAAGCATGTAATTGTCATTTTATACCCTGTGTTGGATCCACTCTGTCTCCCCTCATCCCTGCTGCAGAGCCCCCTGTGATGGGCGATCACAGCCTCTCCCGGGACTTGAACCCACAGCCTCACAGCAGAAAGCCTCTAGTCAGCCACCGCCCCCCCAAACCCCATGCCCGACTGCCCCGCCCTGTAGCCTGAATAAAAACCCAGTATGTCCCGCTTTCATTTTCCGAAGGACCCTGCACCACGACAGTAAGACTTCATCGGTCTGTCTCTCTCGCGTGCCGGATCATTTTAATAAAAAGGAATATATCTGCCATCAGGTTAGACATGCCAGTCCCTATCCTTCCCTGTATCCCGGCATTATTTCCCGCTGTAAACGGGCGCGGCGCGAGTCGGTATACGGGCCCGACCCAGGTTTGGGGGAGGAACGGTGCAGGCCGGCGGGGCCAATGCCACCTGGTTCACACGGCAGGGCGGGACGCGGGCAGTGCCGGGAACGCGCCGTTCTGGCCGGCTGGCAAGCCGGGGCTCTGCTAACGGAGAGATCAGCCGGATTAATGCCCCCTGGCCAGCTTTTCTTTTCTTTTCTTTTCACAGCGCCACACCCACTGCTTAGAGTGCATCAGTGCCCGGAAAGATGCCAGGCTGGGCCGGCGCCAGGCGCTGAACACGCCATCTGGACTGGCTGGTATCCAGCTGCAGGACCTCCTCTCGCCCTGGTACCAGTCCAGGAAGCTAACCCGTGTGTGCTCCTCACCAGGGGACCCCAGTCACAGAGCCACACACTGGACTAGGACCGCTGGAAAGCAAACATGGATCTGATGGAACCTAAGTTAGCCTGTACAACGCTCTCCCAGCTGAAAATAATGGAAAATTATTTTTAAAATAATCTGACAACTCTGCATACAAGTAGGAAGTTGTCAGAGATCCCCAGAGGGGGGTCAGGCCCGACTGCCTCTCCTCAAGCCCCCTGTCACAGCCACCAACCCCCCCAAAATACCACCGTGCGTCACATGTGGATCTGCTGTAGCTGGGGAGACGTGGCCCCCTTGTCCTGAACCTGGACAGATTCCCGAAACCGTTAATCTGCTGCTGGTGAGATCACGTTGTGTGCGGCAGAGAAAAGGCAGGTGTTAGGTGAAAGTTTATATGCTGGCTTGCTGCAAAGCGCCATTTTAAGGGTGTGCGTGAGACGCGGGTTCGGGATTTCTGTAAACCTGGATTTTCTGGTTTCTCGGGACATTTTTAACAAAACGTTCCGACGCTGGCCGATTTCCTAACCGAAAATGAACATGGGAGTTTAGTGATAGCAATGAGCAGCAGCGCTAATACGCCAATAAACGGAGAACAGGTGTGATACCAGACACCAGGGGGCGCCATGTTTTAGGGCCCCACACTCTCATTTGGAGGAGGGAGGGATATTCCTGGGTTGGGGGGGACAGAACGGAAACAGGATTAATTTACATGTTTTCGCAGAAATGTGTAGCTAGGTTACTAGTGCCATCCCATATTTCTCCACTGCTCACAGTATACTTTCCAGTATGGGAATGGTGCCCCCCCCCCTTTCAGCCCCATCCCCATGTCTAACAGACTCAAGTGAGGAGAGCCACCCCTCCTGGGGCTGCAGGGAGATTTGGGGGGGAGGGTTGCTGACATCACACACCTTGCTACAGTCATGCACAGCTGCAGGACTTAGCTGAGGCCACATAGGGTTAATGGTTGACGAGCTCCTGCAGGGCGGCACTGTCGGGGGCGAATTCCTTGATATTCTTCATTATCAGATGGATTAGCGGGTGAATATACAAAAGGACATCGGGCTGCACTCGGCTCATCATGCGAGGTGCTGCATACCAGACCGTTCAAGTATAAACGCTGCTGAGATCCTCCAGGGTATTTCTGTTGGACCATGAGGATTTTGGCCACCGAGTAGGATTGGTCCTGCTGCTCCAGCTCAGGCGTATCAAACAAGATGTCCCAATGTAGCCTGTTGGGGGGGGTCCACATGCCAGCTGTCCAAGGGGATGACAAATTCCAGCTGTTTGGCAGGGGGCGGGGGGTCAACTTCTGTAAAGGTCACAAAGGTTTGCCATATGTGTTTGCCCTCCAGGAGGAAATGACGGCATGCTCGGAGATCATGTACAATGCACGCACGCTCGCTTTAGACCACGATTAAACATTTATTACAGAGGCAGCACGGGGGCCAGCCTCCCCGAGGGATGCTGGGAAAAACAGAGCAGGCAGCAGACGGTTATGATCCTGAGCTCGGTGTTCAGGCTAACCAATATGACTGAACACGTTGCTTTGTCATAAGAAAATCCTCATCACAAGGTGTATGCTGTAGAGCTTTGGGCTTCTAGTGAGACTGGACAGTTCGCTGGAAGCCAATTTAACTGCCTTTTTCTTCAATAACACGAAAAACCGACACATTTCCAAGGAAGTGGAAAAAAAACAAGGAATACAGATGACTTCAGCGTAGGAAGGAGCCGCGATGGAAAATGAGTATCGAGATCATTTCACCACCCTGCCGCTTAGCAAATTACTCTCGGGGTCGAACCTCTCCTCCAAGCTCCGTACGGGATGAGGGGACAACTTCAGATCACACTCACCCCACTGCTCCCCCCGCCCAGACAATGAGATCACACTTGGGGGGGGGGGGGGTGCAGATGGAGTGTGGGTGGAGGAAGCGGGCGTGTGATTGCTTCCAGCTGGGTCACCCTGGCCAAACCGCGCGAGTCTCCGTGCCAGGAACCTGCACACATTTATGTCTAATGAGACACCATTAGGGAGCCAGTTTCAGGGTCACTGCTCTCTTCCCAAGCGAAAAAAAAACGAGGGCTCCACTTCCCCATCCCATAATCTCACTTTCTCATCTAAACCTCAAGCTCACACCATCTCCAGACCTCCAGAGCCGGCCCTCTCCGTCCACAGGGCTCTTATGCTCCCATTGTTGAAATCCCTGCTTCCACTCTGTCCCATGGACACTCTCTCTGAACCCTGCTGGGAATCACATTTCCTCCTGAACTGGCAAACTGGCACGGCCCAGTGAATTCACACTGGCACCACCCTCTCTGACGGGGCATCAAATGGAGATATTCCCATTGGTCCTGCCAATAGCCAGCAGAGGGCACGCCTTGTTTTAGTCGGAACTTTGGTTTTAGGAGGAATTGCCCTCTAAGGGAGCCAGATGTTCTCCTGAAATCCAGGTCGGGTACGTCACTCAAAGGTCCAAAGGCAGCCCCATCGAGGGCCCCCTGTGGCCTGTCACATTCCTGCACAAGGCGCCTGTGGCAGTTGAAGGTGCTGAATGATACTGGATAGACCTCAGACTTTGGGCCCAGCTGCCCTGGCCTTCACAGGTGAGTGAGGTCATGGCATGTTGACAGCCGCTATCCACTTTTAGCCACTTGCTAACTGAATGTTACTGAGACAGACACATCTGCCCACCTGGACTTGGACAGCCCCGTCCCCTCACTCTGACAACATACCAACAAAGTAAGAAAATAACTGTGATAATTTCACCCAACATCACGCTACAGTCCGCGAGATTATCTGCACACTGATAGCGGTAATTAACGGTAATTGCAGCTTTGCTCCCCCAGCGATCTGGGGCCAAGAACAGCTACTGCACAGCCACAAAGAATCCCCCCCCCCCCACACACACACCAACACCATTAATTCAGCTCCAAAAGCTGCTGTTTAACCCAGCGGTCTCCCTGCAAAACAACCACTTATGGTTTATTTGGCTGTCAAATGAGTCTGTATCCTTTTCTCTCCCTCAGCAGACACCAAGGGGCAAAATTTCAATCCCTTCCTTTGAGGGCTCGGAGAATCTGACCCGGGGAGGATGATGAGGTGATAATAAGCAAGAAACCAGGACAAGCCATGGTGTCTCCCAGGATCCCCCCGACCCCCAAATTACTCAAATTAAGAAGATTACTGGCTGATCCAGTGGAATTAGATGAGTGATCTGTACACACCACAGAGAGTCCACTGCTATCACTCTGATGTTTAACCACTCAAGTTAAAATTCTCCTGGGTGGATTGATACTACCCAAAACGACAGGTTTGTTTTTCTGGGGCCCAACTCAAACTCAAACTCAAAAAGTCAAAAAAGTCCCCCGCCCCCAGTGTAGTGACTGCTTGTGGCCAACAGGGGGCCCTCAAAACCTCAGGGAACTCACGCAAACACATGGCTTGGTAAACATTGCCACTGACCAACCAGGCAGAGATGGTGATTGTTTAGCTGGTGGTTTTCACCTAGGTGACACTAGGGGGCCGTGAGACTTGAGCCCGCATTGTTATTTACCTGCTGGCCACACCCACGCTGCAACCCGTCACCCGACAGCTCCAAGTGCCCAGAGGGCTGAGAAGGCACCCTCCTGCACAGAAACGCATCAGGGGGGATCATGGAGCCTCTCGCCGCTCCAGTCCATCTGAGAAAAGTCCGGAAATGATTATCACGTCATGTCTGAAGGGCTGCTCTTCAGTCACGGCAGACCGCACCGTCTCGGGAGAACCAGCGAGGTGCGGATCAGGTTTCTGAGCGCCCAGAGTTGGCATGGATACTCCGGCAAACACGTATTTGACATGTGGCGGCGATCGGCAACCATTTTCCAAGTTACAGAAACCTGCGGATTCTGGAACTTTCTGATGGTCTTCTTCTCTCCTACTCATCAAAGCCACTATATTTTGAGCTCCCGGTTACTATAATGTTATATTTACGCCGTTAATCATAATCCTGTGAGCAAAGGCGGATGACATCACCACTAGCTTGACAAGTCGGTAATATTTTCCATTTTTGCTGGAAATATCAGAGACATCGAATCTGCACTGAGTCACATAATCCATCACAGGCCGCCAAGCGCATCCTCTGAAATGCAAGAAAGTCCTGCATTCAAGTGGCACGTGAAAAACCATAGATGCCGCTCTGGGAACCAAAATATCGGGCAAGACACAAGGGGTTCCTGGCGATGACGCAGTGGACAGCGACTCAAATACAACCGTGGAACATTCCACCGGGCAGCCCCCTTCTGCGCGTTTCCAGCTAGCGACAAATCGCGAGTTGAAACGCGCTCGCCACAGAGAAACGCTTACTGAAATCATAAGTACAAGTGGCCACGGCCACAGGCTCCGCGACTTGAACAGCCCCAACCCGCACGGGGCGAACCGTCGCCATCTCGACGACGGCAATTCCAGAAACATCCGCTGCACGTCAACGGCGCGGTCAGCTACTTGAAAGTACAGTTTCGCAGAATGACAACAGATATCTCTCGGTTTCGGGCGTCCTGAACCACAGACAGGAAATCTGCATCTTTGAAACTCACTCCATAGATTACTGTTTACTGTACATGTTCTGCTCAAACCAAAAAAAACCTGATCGCAACAAAAATAGGGCACTTTTTCTCCCAGTGACTGCTTATGGCAACAGTAGGTTGGTAAACAGATGGCGTGGAACAAATTGGCCGTTAACACTCACTGGTTCAGTCCCAGGACCCCAGCAAATGGCAGAAGGGGGCTATGTAAACGACGGCGCTGGTATTTATTTAAAGCATTTAGCTAAAGCCCCGGATTGACCCCTGGCTGCTGCGGGGGCAGCGATAGGCAGAGTCCTGCCATGGCAGCATTTGACCCCGACGTTTGACCTTTATCATTACACCACTTGTCCATCAGCATGAGGAAGGCGTTGCCAAGATGGCGGCCCTCCCTGTGATGTGCCTTCCCTGGATATCCCTGTCTGTCTGCATCGCCCAGCTGTCGTGGGACACATGGGGGTTTGCGGAACTGCCCCCCCCACCCCCCCCAAGGCAGAGCCGAGGCAGACGGCAGCCGCATGATTCCAACGTGGGACAACAGCTAGAAACGGTCAGGATGGGGTCACGAGGCCTGCATCCATGCCCCACGTGTAGCAACACCATTCGACGTGTGAGAACCAAAGAGTAGGGGCTTCCCTTTCCAAGCAAAAACTGCCAAAAATTAACCCAATAACTTCAGCAAAACAATTGCAGTCTTCCTCAAAAACACCAAACTATTAAAAAAAGGGCAAGAGCTTCCTTTTGTGTTTTTTCCTTATGGATCTCTGTGTGGTTGCAGTCATACCCTGTGTACACACACACACACACACACACACACACAGTGACGCATGTAACACCTAATAATTATCTTACATCTTTAAACGTCTCCCACTCGCATCCCAGCCTTGCCTTCCCAGGGCAGAATGCGCAGCCAAGGCTGAGCAGAATGTGCTGGCCTGCTGGAGATGCTAAAGGACCTATCTCAGTGGTAACTCTGCATGGGGAGGAGGCGTTCCTGGCCTAACACTCTGACGGGAAGGGTTAATCTGCTCAGGTGGGTTATTCATTTGCTGCCCCCCGTCAGGTAAGTTCTGTCCATCCCAAAGAGCATTTAAAAAACCTGGAATTTACCGATCATGCAGATTCTACCAATTAATCAGATTTTATGGCGCCCCTGCAGATATGGGCATATCCTTTAAAAAACAGGGAGATGGGAACAAAATCATTGACAATTTTGAAAAGAAAAAACCAACACAGAGTCGAAAATGAGTGTGATCTGCTTGGAGGGTACAAAGGGCCTGTTCATCGGATGGGACTCAGATTGGCACGCAGAGCCAGCCGGCGGCCGAACCCTGGGACAGCTACAGGGCCGTCTCACTGCCGAAAAACCAGAAAGCAGAAAACGCTGCAGTTTCGATCTGGTTTCAGGATGAATGTTCACTCGGGGCAGTCGATGACAGCAGCACAGACAGGATGACGCACAAAACTGAAGGCTGGCAGTTAAAGCTTTATATATAAACAATGTATTTCCTGAAATGCACCTACAGAAAAAAAAACAGAAATCCCCCTCTAGCCCCCAGAGGGCCGGTGCTCAGTGACAGTCACTCAGAAGCCCCGTCACTTCACCATCCAGGAAGTATAACTCAACATGGGCACAAACGTGGGAACGGAGCATTTTTCCGACGCATCCATGCGATGTCGGTTTCCATAGGTGTGGGGGCTGCAAAGCATTATGGGTATCCTGTGGGCATGCTTACATTCTGTGGCCCCTAGTGCGCTTTTGTTGTTGGGAAGGACATTCAATTATTGGGAGAAACCATATCAGCTTGGTGGGGGGGTGGGCAATACCATTGGGTTATTTGAGGTGGGAGGAACATTACTAAAAAACGTCTTATGGAAAATGAAAGATTGACTAAGAGACAATGTTTCTATTTTTATACCTTTATATCTTTCATTTGTGAAATATTAAGCTGAGCAGTATGGCTGTTTCACCTTCACTGGGGCCTCCCTAACTAACAACGGAGTGCTAGAAATGAGGCAGATTCACATTCAAGTTACAACTGGGGGGGTGGGCTTCAAGAGGATCCATACTGTTATCCCCTCAGACAAGGGCTGCAGAGGTGCCCCCGGTTTAACTGGAAACTGATGAGTGTGGCGTGGAAACGGCACCATCGCTGGCGATTTCAGCCACTTTCCACAGACGCCATTGCAGCTGGATGGGCGTTTTGACAATAACAAACACTTAAAAAAGCTTACAGGGCTTGGAAACGCTCACCCAAGTACGTCATTATTAGAGACTTCTGCCAGAGCCAAAATTTAATTCCTGACGTAAAACGACTGTCACGGTTGTCTTGTGTCTTAATATGAAAAACGTGTTTTCCCCAAGTCCAGCGCCTCCCACTGGTCATCTTGAGAGGGGATGCATCGCGCCCTCAGACAGATGTGTTCTAACCGGCAGATGTTGATATCCAACGCCCCAGCGACGCAGCAATAATGGGAAGAGGGAACTCAGGAATCAGCCAGGCCCAGTTCACCCATGCCCCGCTATTCACACCGGATCGATCTGGAACATTGATTCCCAAAGAGTCAAGCTGGTTTTTATTAAGCTCACCCCCCTGCCAAAATCACTGGGGCCAGGGGCGTACGTGACACTTGGCACGGTCATACCCGGCCGGGAGGGAGAGGGGCATGGCAAAACTGCAGTACCAACGCCCTGTTACACTCAGCGAGATACCATTCGGGGGGGAGAGCACAGGCTTGCTCGGGCAGGAGCGTAACTGAGGTTTTGCTTCCTGTCGCCGTCAATCGTGTCTCCTGCTCTGGGGGGGGGGGGGCGGGGGTTACAGGTTCAGTGTCACTACCTAACCCCCAAAAATCAAGGTAAAACAAAATTTATAAGAAATGTGACCTGTCTGATATATTCCCTGTCAACCAAGACCCTACTGAAAGTTTTTAATATTTTTTATTGTAAAAGTGCAGAATATTCTGGAAGGTCTTCCTATGAGCCGGTGATTTGGAGTAACGCGCTTACACATGGGGCTATATAAAGGCAGCGCTCAGCCACTGCTAGCTGAGCCCACCGGCAGCCGCCCAAGCCGCCTGAACTTGACCTGAAATGACCCTCCCCCACCCCCCACCTCCCACCTCCCACCTCGTCAGCCCCTGCCTAAAATTATCTCACCGCAGCAGTGAAGCAGGTTCCTGTCTCTCTCCTCATCTGGGTTTCCTGTGTGTCTGGCCTACGGTTTGGGAAACGGTTACTGTACGTAGGAGCGCGCAAGCGCCCTGGCCATCATGTGGGAAGCGGTGCCATGATGGGTACGTGGCGGGTTTCATGGGAAGGTCGGCCTTTCAGGCGAGCCGTAAGAGAGATAATAGCTAACCAATGACACCCCAACTCAAACCAAAAGGCACAAATTCTGTGGTTATGCCAGATATTGGCTGACTTCAATACACAGTTTGACACTGAGGGATACAATAATAGCTGAATGAAAACTCCTTAGGTAGCCAATAACGGGATTTTCCAGTAGCTTATCAGCTATCTGTAGATGACAGACGACTGCAGGAGGCGGAGCTGAATGTCACATGACATTTTTTGGTCACATGCGCAGGTTGCAGCCGAGGCTTGAATATCAGCATCCCCAGGTCTCCGTAAGCTCAGAGCGGCAAGGCGGGAATCACAAGTTTTGCAAATTTAAGGGCTCCTGTCCCTTTAAGGATAAAAGCTGACTGGCTGCCCCTCCTCCTCCTCCTCTGCTCCCCCCCCCCCCCCCCCGCCCCCCCCCCCCCCCCGCCTCGGGGGAAATGGGGAACCACCGGCCCCTCGTCAACGGGTTTACACCACGCCGGTGTTGAGCCGTCCCCCCTCCCTCCAGGCCTGAGTGAAAGTGGAAAGCCACGGCGCCTTATCAAAGTGTTTACAGCCAGCAGTTTGTAGGCCATTAGGCAGGGTCATGTGACCAGCCGGTTGCCACAGTGACCCACATGTCTGAGGGTGAAGGTTGCCTGGGCTGGCAGAGAAGAGGGACCGCAAATGGGAGAGAGAGGGAGAGAGAGGGAGAGGTGGAGAGAGAGTAAGAGAGCAAGCATGCAGCCGGGGGCAAAGTAACCAACACCAAATAAACAAGATGGACTTCATGTCCTTCCTGTCAGTCTGCCTTCCTCATTCTCCCCCCGCAGGCCGCCTGCATCCTGAGCGGCCATTAGCGGGGGCCATTAGCAGGCCCGGCTAACGCTCACACTGCTGGCCTCTCCTTCGCACCCATGCCACCTCAGCGGACCCATCCAGGGCTCTGCAGAGACGTTGGCCTGACAGACAGACTTTCATTTCGTTTTTGTTCTGGGAAACTGTTTTCCTTTTTCGACCAATGAAACGCTGCTGTGGGTCTTTATTTAGCCCGATGTTGAAGTTCCTCGGTTACATAAAAAAGGGGAAAGCACACACACACACACACACACACACACACACACACACTCACACACACACTCTGTCACAGTGGCATACCGTTAACATAGACTCTATGGCCGAATATATAATGAAAACTGTGGCACAGCAGTACGGATGTGACAGACCCAGTACTGACAGCGGGATGACGGGGTACCTTGCCTGTGCCCCCCCCAAACAGAAAGCTAGCTGACCAACCAAAAGCAGCAGACGGGTCCCCTTTTGATTTCTCTCCCACATCCACCTGCCTTCTCCTCAGGGCTGAGCTAACCTTGGGTCTGCCCCCCCCCCCGGTCCTGCACAGCACCCCAACACCCCCACCCCTGCTCACTTGGCTCACGGGCCGAGCTGCCAGTGTCCTAACTCCCGCCCTCAGACCCAGAGGCACTGTGGGAGTTGCCGCTTTCACTGGCCACTCACCTCTCTCCTGGACGAAGTAGGCCAGGTAGAGGTCGAGCTCCTTAACAGAGACACTGATGTGATGCGGCTGCACGCAGAGCACGGGGTTGGTGCACTGCCCGGCCTTGACCAGCCGCTCGCCGTCCGTGCTCTCCAGCGGGATGCCCTTGAAGAGGATCACCATCACCAGGTCCAGCCGCCACACCTTGTCGGCCTGCCGCAGGCAGTCGATCCGCCGCATCTTGCCCTTCTGGTCGGGGTTGGAGAGCACGCAGCAGGCCGGCTTCTTGCCCGTGATGGTCAGCACGAAGTCCTCGCGAAACTCGGGTCGGATGTCCTTGCGCAGTTTGGCCAGCAGCCGGGATGCCCACTTCTGCTTAACCTCGGCCTTTTCGCCCAGCAGCTCATCCTTGACCGCGCGCTCCTCCTCCATGGTCATCCGCTTCTCGTGCTTCTTGAAGTACTTGCGCTTGCGTGCCTGCAGGTTGAACCAGGTGTAGGCGAAGGCGCGGACGTGCGGAAGGAGGGCCTCGATGAAGGGGTGGAACTCATCCTGGGTACAACAGACAGAGAGAGAGAGACGTCAGTGGTCGGGCCCGACTATGCCACACAGCCTCTCTTGATTGGCCAACCTCGACTGAGACAACCAATAGAGGAGCAGGCTAACCGCCGGCAAAGCCCGCTGCACGTGCCGTGCCCTTTGATGATTCCTGGGGGGCTCGTTTGGCACAGCTGCCACGACCACGACTTTACGAGCCTCGTCAAAAGCCACAAGTTTATTTGTTGCCGGCCAGGCGAATCGCTGGTTTTGTTTTATTCACGTCATGCGTATCAGGCGGCTGTATGAACAAATACACACCTGGGGACAAAGTGTAAGCAGTTTGTTTGTTGTTGTTAATAACAACAAATGTAGTACCCCCCCCCCCCCCCCAAAAAAAAAAAAAAAAAAATTTAAAAAAAAGCCCAAACCAAAATTAAAAAAAAAAACACAAACCAAAAAAACTTTTTTGGGGGGGGGGGGGAAAGGGGGGGGGGGTTCCGGGC
>JAAGVU020000043.1:3421129-3502416 GCA_011763525.2 Mormyrus iriodes | reverse complement strand
AATACACACTGGGGGCACAAGCTTAACCATTTTTTTTGTTTTTTTTAATAAAAAAAAAGGCAGTCCCCCCCCCCCCCCCAAAAAAAAAAAAAAAAAATTCTGAAACAATGCCTATACTACATTCAAACAGAAAGGCATTAACCATGAAGCTTTATTGGGGCGTGTGGGGAAAGGGGGGGCAGATCTCAGGGCTGATACGCGGGATGTCGAAACATCTCCATCATCATCAACATCTTCAACGCAAATGGAGGCCTAACGTTTGCCCACTCAGAACGTCTTTTCACCCCCCTCCACAAACTGTACTCACTGTTTGTGACCAACAGGGGGCCCCCAAACCGTGGCGGGCCCCACACAAATATGTAATTTCAGTGGTGGTCAACAGCCTGCTGGATGGGGGACTGGTTTGGGCACGGAATAGCAGATGAGTCACGCTAAAGGGTGGAACCGACCGGACTGGATCCATGTGAAAGCTCTGCATTTGACCTGGAAAAGCCTGGTTCTGCTTCTGGAGGCTCGGTGAACGTGCCGCTATTGCCAGGCCTACGTGGCGGAAAAGGGGAACCTTGATTCTCACAGTCTATTTTTATGCAAATGCATGGTATCATGTGTTATTCTTTCCAGTTGACTTCATTCAGAAATAAAAGAAAAAATAAATAATTTTGAAAAAGCAACCAGCTGCATGCATGGTGCTGCTGTGGCTTGAAAGCCAGGGGTAGCGTTCATCACTGGCAGAGTTAGGGTGTACCTTTCCAGATCCCGGGGTGGGGGGGCATCTGATCAGACACACAGCAGGACAAAGCCTGTGAGGAGCGGAGAAGAACGATCTGGGATTCTCATGTGTATGGCACCTTCTCAGCCCGCTTATCTGTGGACGTGGGTGTCCGCACATCTGCCCACACATGTGGGCGCTCGCCTCGGCTCATGTCAGGATGTGGGGGAAAGGTTGCTGTGGAAACCAGCGCCATGACAACACCCCAGAAAGTTACAGGACGCCAGCGTGCACCCCTGGGAAACCCTGCATCAATATCTGAACGTGTCACAAGGCCTCCTTTATGGCAGTTACAATAGATCTGTACCCCGCCACCCCCCACCCCCAGGCACCACCTCCCTGAGCTGCTTCCCTGACACCACAATAAGGGGGGGGGGTCAGACCGCACAGTGGCTGGTGTGGCTTTCATCGCTACACATGGTGCTGGCATGAAGATCAGTTGCTCCTAAGGCAAAAGTAAACATTAATTAGGGTGAAAAGAGACTCCCAGCCACCCTGACGGGCCCCGAGAGGCGTGTCCCTGCTGCTCACTTGAAGGCCAAACCTCTGCTCCTCTCACACCCGGGCCCCCAATCCCCCACCACCCCATACAAACTTTATGGGCCACTCTGGACCCAGAGAAGATTCGGTGACATACCATCCATCTTTTAACCACTTTCTCTGGTCGGGCTTGGAGCCTATCCCAGGCTGCACACGGCTGGGGTACACCCTGAATGGGATGACGTTCGATTTTTGCCCTCAATCAGTGGCCTGAAACCATCTCTCTCATGCATTTAACCCCCCCTCCCCCCAGAAAATCTGTCAGAGCTTTTGCCCAGTTAAAAGCGGTGGTGATTTGGGGGGGGGGGCAGTTTTAAACCGATCATGAAACCCCATGACCACATAGTTCGCCTCGTTACTCCAACAGCAAGCTAATTGTCTGGTGTTCGGACGAAAACCTCATCCACAGCGGCATCACGTTCATGGGCTGGCGGGCGGCCCTGAAGCGCGGCGATTGGGCTGGCACGTCGCGGACGGTACGTCCACCAGCCACCCCACACCATCTCCTGTATCGTGTTCCTGCCCTGCTATCTGTGTCCCAGATGGCCTTGCTCCAGGAGAATGTTCTAAACAGCCCTTCTCAGAAATAATAAGGATCCTGCCTGGACTCGACCAGGATTTGGTATCGACACTAATACAGCCGCTGACGGGGCCTCGAGGAGGTGCAGCCACAGACTGATAATTCATCCGAAGACTGATGCCCGGCTGTCAGGGCGATGGTGGAGCCCCCTGGAGGTAGAGCAGTTAGCAGAACCAGGCGCCGTAGCCAAGTGAACGAAACAACGCTATGCCAGCCCTTTAAGAAAGACGGTCAAGCGTTGGGGTATTTTAGAGACAACTTTTATTCATCTGTTTGTTGTTAGGATATAATTTCTGCTCTTATGAAGGAAGAAGGTGATTCGAGCCTTTTTCATGAATGATGGAGGGGTGTGGCCAGGGCCTGGGAGGAGAGGTCACAGCTCAACGGGCAGACACACACAGAGGCCGTCAGTCGGCACCCAGCGATCGCTCGCCGTCCTGAGAGCGGCCCCGAAGAGGCATGCCGGCGAAAGAGTGAGATCCGGGCAGGTGTCAGATTTAGAGAACGGTCACGCGTCTCTCACTGGGCTGTTTTCATGCTCGGGGGAAGGGGGAGCAATGGGGGCAGCACAATGACAGACGCGTGTATAATTAGCCTGCGAAATGTGCAATAAAACTCTCCTCTGTGATTAAGCCTCATGAGCACGACGGCGCTCATGATATCTCCGGTTTCACTTTCACAAAGTGCACCCCCCCCACCCTGAGGCACAGCAGTCTCCTGAAAGATGGGAATGCCAGAACGCTGGGGGGTCCAGGACCAACTCCACATTTGGCCGGGACAGGTACAATTTCACTGGACTGGAGCGTAAGACACATTGGAAGCCTAAGACGGTGACTTGGTGCGTAAGACACACTGGAAGCCTAAGACGATGACTTGGTGTGTAAGACACAATGGAAGCCTAAGACGGTGACTTGGTGCGTAAAACACACTGGAAGCCTAAGACGGTGACTTGGTGCGTAAGACACACTGGAAGCCTAAGACGGTGACTTGGTGCGTAAGACACACTGGAAGCCTAAGACAGTAACCTCACGCTGCCCTCTCGTTAAAGAGATTGTCTTTTTCCCCATCCTCTTCTCTTTTTTTTATTGTGTCAGCATACGTGTATGTGCCACCCAGTTCCAGAACTTTCCGTGATGGACGAGGCCGGCGTGACCCAGAAAAGCACACTGCAGTTACCGGCAGGACGGCACTGAAAGGGCTCGCTCTGGAAGATACGCCGCGGGGTGAATCATCCAACCCCTCCTCCCCGCAAAGCACAACTGCTGAGTCAGCACCCCCACCCACCCCACCCCCACCCCAGCATGGCAACACCGGGAAGGGGAGGGGCTACCAGTAGGCAGCGGCAAATGGGGTGGGGGGGGTTCCCACTCTCACAAGGGCATATAAAATTGCGGAAAGGCTGTGGCTGTGGTACAAAATTCACACCCCCCAACAACCCTTCCCAGCCTGAAACAAAGAGATAGACGTGGTAATGACCCTTCCTACTGACATCCCAGGACATCCCAGGTGTTCCACAGTCAAGGAAAGGTTGGATTAGGAAAAACAACAAATCTGTTATATGCCAATAAAAGTGCGAGCAAGTCCAGCGTGTCAAACACAAGCAACGCTACGTCAGAGCGAAGCATGGGTCGTTTGTGAGGTTCCATGTCACCACGAAGGAAAGATTTAGGTAATTCTAACCTCCAGCACAAAGAAAGGTGCAACTTTTAGACAATAAAAAAACAGTAAAAAAAAAAAAGAACTAGACAGAATTGAAAACGTAATAAAACGGAATTATGAACAAACATGTCATGGTGGAGGACAGGACTCCACCTCCCCAGCCCAGCAAGCGGCCCAGCATGTGGCGGGGCTGTCAGAACACCTTATACGGCAACAGAGGATGGGGCGCGGCCCGGAGGGGCGAATTTTGGGAGGGGAGTCCCCAGAAAGTGTGATGTTAGAGTCATAGGTGGGGTACGTGAGGAAGGGCTCTCGCCTGAACCCCAGCCGGCTTAATGTGCACTCAAAAAACAGGTGGAGGTGGCGTGAGCGCCACAAGAACACCAATCACAGGCGAGGAGGTGCAGGAGTGATAACATTCTTTGCGGTATCGGTGCTTTGTGAGAGGCACTGGAGGTCCGCCAGGAGCTGAGCATGCACACATGCTAATTACACACGCCACCGCCAAGGACAAAGGGGACGGAAGACGCTGGCAAGTCCCACCCACCCTAAAAACAATTAGCGCTTTATGCTAGCACGTCCCCCCCCCAACCACTGGCACCACCCCTTCCCAGGTGGCTCCATGTTTCTGCTAAGCTGCAGGCCGCGGGGGGCGGGGGGGTAGTGGTGGCTGTGACTACAGGCACTAGTTAGCTTGCTAGCTGGTTAGCACTAAGGTCAATGAAAGAGGCCTTCAGCCCGAGGCTTGGGACAGTGCAGGCATCCACAGCCCCCCCCAACTGGGGATGTCCCTGCGTCTTGTGAGCACGACAAAGAAGAGACGTTCTCCAACCATGCCGACAAAGGGAGCCTTATCACGCTTATCCAGCAATCTGCAATTAGCAATACAAAATAAAAGATGCTTTGTAGAGAGGGAACCGAAAAGATTTGTTAAGAGGGCTTTGCGATTAGCGTTTCAGAACTGCTCCAGAGGAGAACTCGCGTTTGCATGCACATGGCACATTCATTTTGAAAGCCTGCAAGTCTTAAACAGACATGCCAGAAACTGTCCTCGTTACACACACAGTGAATCACAGATTAGCCTTGTTATACCACGACTGTGTCGCTTTTATTTCTTCCCTGTCACAGGCAGGGAATAACTGTCATCCGTATAGCACAGGCAGGAATGCGTTATCCTTATAGCACATGGAGACTGTGTCCACGTTACAGCACAGGCAGAGCTGGGTTTGCGTATGTTCCCTTTTAGGTTAAAATCACAGTTTGTTCAGAACGAAACATTCAGAATTTGGTGCCGAGGGGTATTTCCCTGCAGAAGGCTCCGGTAAGCCTGGGCCTGCTTCTCCGGAGCCGGGCCGGGAAGCCAGAAGGCCCCCCCCCCTGGCCCCGACAGGGATCCACTGCGAACACATTCCTGCTGACTCAAGTGAAATCTTCAAAAGAGCCAGTTTGCCTGCAAGAGGAATTTTTCCCTCCGTTTCTTTAGCCTGTTTTCCAATCTCGAACCACGACTGCTGCGCCACGATCTGGAGCAGAGTTGAAAAATGGTGTGGGGGCGGGGACTCACAGCGCCTTCACAGGCATCCCCTTCATCGCTGCAGCCGGTGATGGCGCAAGCCCAGTGACCCGGGTAAAACCCGACCTAGCAAACTCATGCAGTCGCACAGTCAGGCCGACACAGAGAGACGGGCGCAGTTACGTCTCCACAGGCCGCTTTGAAGGAAGCACTTTTGTTTCTCTAGTGGAATCGCTGCTTATGCCATTCGACACTCGACCCAGAGTGGAACTAACCAACATCTACGAATTCAAGGGACGCAGGATTGAACCCTGACCCTGACACGTGCACAAAAAGGCCCAAAGGCTGTCAAGGACTAAAGCTCATGTGTCTTTGCTGCAAAAGTGAGTGGGAAAGAAAAACAAAAATGAGACCAAATGAAAAGGGGCGCAGGGGACATCAACTTCCACATCTTCCTGCTCCCAACGGCATTCGGATTTTAATAACCTACTTATTCCTCCACCCACTACCCTGGGGGAGGGCAGAAAGGTCACAGCTGCCGGATCAGTGCCAAATTCCCAGGTCACAACCCCCTCCCAGAGACAGCTGGCCGACACAAAATCTTCACCCCTTAGCAGGGTTCAGAAGTCAGGCTGTCCTGGCGTGTTGTGACCCAGTAGGTTAAGCATCTGAGCCACTGTCCTGAACATTGAGTTTGAATCCCACACCCAGCAGAGCAATCATATCACTGCGGGGGCCTTCAGCCAACAGACATGGACAGGGCAAAGCATAAAGTTTATTCAGGTTATAATGAATTGTTCAAAAATCAGTGCTCATTCGAAGGTTGTATGGCTAGCCTTTTCCCACAGAGATTCTGCCTTGAGTCTTTGCTCTTCCAGACATTAAAGAGGACATTTTAGGCCTCAGAATCAGGGGAGCGAGATTCCTCTTTCATCAACACAGCGACAACTAAACAACTCCCAGAACTTCTCAAAAATTCCCAGGACTCCTGCCCTTTGGATCCACGCCACACGAGTGGTCCTGAAGGGGGCGATGGTGAGCCACACGTGGCAGGCTGACCGATCAGTCGGCTCAAACAGGTGCGTGTCATTTTTCCGGATGACCTGGGGTTTTAGGGCGTGCGGCTGAGTGACATTGCAGAGACACGGACACCAAGCGACTGCGGACTAAGCGTCTAAGGCGACACTCTCGTCCTTTTTAACAGTAAAGTTCCTCGCTCTCTCTCAGTGGCGCTAGGCCTCAGCCCAAACGCAGCGTCAACCGCAGTAACTCAAGGAGGTGATGAAGTTCAGCCCCCTGGGTTCCAATCTGGCGGAGAAACAGAGACTCCCCCCACGAGACTGTAGGTCTGTGGAACAAAAGAACGGCTGATGCCGGACAGATGCGTGGAACCGCGCGGAACGTGCAGGAATGAAACCAGGTGAAACCAGCCCTCCCACTGAACCAGAGGAGTGTAAAAGAGTCAAAAACCACGAACGCCCCTAGCTGCCCTGTGACCTCATTTTTCAATCACACTCACCGCAAACCAACCCGAACTTTTGGAGAAAAATATATTATAACAAAACCATTTTGCTGAATTGTCATCTGTAAAAAATGCCATGAAGTGTGTGTCCCTGTATGTCACCTGCAATGGACCGGCACCCCATCAAGGGTGTCCCTGCCTTGTGTACTGATATGGACCGGCATTCCGTCCAGGGTGACCCCTGCCTTGTGTCCTGCTAGGGACCGGCATTCCGTCCAAGGTGTCCCCTGCCTTGTCCCCAGCTAGGGACCGGCATTCCGTCCAGGGTGTCCCCTGCCTTGTGTCCTGCTAGGGACTGGCATTCCATCCAGGGGGTCCCCTGCCTTGTGTCATGCTAGGGACCGGCATTCCATCCAGGGTGTCCCCTGACACTGACATTGGATCAGCAGCTATGAAGGACGGATGGATGGATGGATGTATGGATGCTGATTGTCCAGTGTGATGTTACCTACCTATATTTAATGTTATGGACAATGTTGGTTTCAGCTGACCCACCATTCTGTACCGAAAGCAAATTCCACCGACCTTGATCGTGTAGTCATAAAAATGATTGATTGTAGAAGGATGGGTGGATGGATGGATGGCTGAATGTTCATATAACTATATGCACACAGAGCCGAACCTGAATTATCCACCTCATGCACTGTTGTAGGCCACTTTCTACATGCACTTTGTACTGTCATTCTTGTTTGTATTGTGTATTGTCATGTTACTTTCATTTGCCTTATTTATTTTTTATTTGCCGAGCCTGATTTTTAGTCGGCTGATGCGCTAAAGAAATTACAATTTCTTTGCTTATGACTTGACTTTAAAATGAACTAGGTAGGTGAAAAACAACATTTTATCTAGTCTTGGAAGGTGGTCTGACAGACACAGCGTACAGAGCGGGAGGGTGGAGGAGGTTAGGGATAAGAAACCTTGGGAAAGGAATGAGCTAATTATCAATTCGTTTATAATTAAAAGAGCCAATTCAACTTTATCTTAATTAGAGCAACATGAGATGGAACGAGCATCTGGGGGCTCAGAGACCCCCACATCCTGGCCTTGGCTCTCAGAGTGGCCGGTAGGCAGTGCCCACAACTCCCCCCCCCGGGCAAGCTGGATCAGTGGGGCACGGGAGGAGCCCAATTCGAGCCCAGCATTCCCCAGTGACGGGTCTCTAATCCTGGGGAATACGACGGGGGTGGGGGGGCTTACTGCTTCCCGGACTGTACGCTTCATCGGGGAATGGCTCTAAAAAGGCCAAATTAAATTAAATCTACTTTCATACTCACTGAATAATTTATGGCTGAAAAAGATATGGAATCGAGGCTTTCAATTATTTACAGGCAAATCCTAATTTTAAAGAGACGGTTTTCACTGGTGGCATCCAGCAGTCGCCTCACTGAGTTTTGAGACCATTTCTGACTTTCTTATGGGTCCCTGTAGGATTTTTGTCCATGTAAATAAAGTTTTTCTGGTTTGAAATCACAGGAACAATCTTCTAGAAGTTTTTTAAATATCCCATGTGGTCCCATTAGGGACTTACATTTCCCCAAGATAAAATTAATATACATACACAAACGACAACATCCAAGACAAATATGAAAGTAACACAACAGATATCACTAAAAAGTACTGATTACAGAGTACTACAGCAGTACACAGTACTACAGCACTGCAGAGATCTACAGCACTAGAGTACTACAGCGCTACAGAATATTATATCGGTACAGAGTACTAAAGTGCTACAGAATACTATATTGCTAAAGAGCACTACAGTGATACAGAATATAGTATAGCTATAGAGTACAACAGTGCTACAGAGTAACACAGTGCTACAGAATACTACAGCACTAGAGTACTATACTGCTACAGAGTGCTACAGAGTACTAAAGGGCTACAGAATACTGTATAGCTATAGAGTACTACAGAGCTACAGAGTAGTACAGTGCTACGCAGTACAACAGCACTACAGAGAACTACAGCACTGTACAGTACTATAGTGATGCAGAATACTATATCACTATAGAGTATTACAGTACTGCGGAGTACTATAATGCCACAGCACTATAGTACAGAGTAGTACAATGCTGCAGAATACTACAGCGCTACAAAGTCTTACAGCGCTACAGAGTACTATAGCACTACACAATACGACAGCACTACAACATACTATGGCACTACAGATTACTACAGTGCTACACAGTAACTACAGCGCTACAGAGTACTATAACAGGGCTCTTGTACGTACTTGAGTCAGCGCCCATGACACCACCACCGCATTACAGTTGCCTTTGGCCATAGGACTATCAGGCATGGATACACTTCAAGTAGGGTCACAAAGGCTAGCTAAGAACCAATTACACTCAGCCCTGAGCTTTATGTTTCTATGGCAACAGTCACGATGATTACTCGGCGTTACCCGGCATTTATACAAGCAGCCAGCAGAAGAAAAACTTAAAAAATGAAAAGGACTGTCAAGGCCGTGAGCCTTTCGAGATTTACCGCTGAGATCTAACAGTCCTGCCTTCGCAAAGCGCTAACTTTGAACAACATAATTAACACGGAAGAACGGAATGAAAGTAGTTTTTAATATACAAGCTCTTACGAGAGGTAAGTAATCACACATTCTCTGCAGCCTGCGAGGAATTAGCGGGGGGGGCTCTGCAGGTTTAGCGCCAGCTTGGCGAAATGCGCCAAGATGTGACATGAGCAATGGGGCCTTGTAGTCATAATGACTACAATGAACAACTACACCTTTTGGGACAGATCAGAGCAGTGTTTCCCAATCTAGTCCTCGGGGACCCGCAGACAGTCCATGCTTTAGCAAAAATGTGGACTGTCTGGCAGGGAGCAAAAACATGGACTGTCTGTGGGTCCCCGAAGACCGGGCTAGGAAACACTGGATTAGAGAGTACTAATAAATGCACTAATAAAATATTTATTTACATCAGGTAGCCACTGGGTTAACACTTTCACTAGACACTCATACGCCACCAGGCTGCAAAGCTGATACTGAAACACCAGCCAAAACAAGAAGGTCTGAGGCACGTTTGTTTCCAAGGGAACATGGCATTTATGGGCTGTCACACTTTTTTTTTTGAAGTCCTCTAATCATCTAATAACTGCTGCTATGAAGGACGGAAAAATAGAAGACCTCGAACACGACACGCTGCATTTTCAGAGCTCTGACTTGCAGGAGCAGAGCGAAAGCGCAGTGACACGCCTCACCCTTCCCCAGGACGGCACTCAACGCCCAGACCTGTGTCGCGTCAAAACCAAAACGCAACACATCCCTCGTCCGTCCCTGAGCTGGAGCCATAATCGCACAGACTCACACATGCTTCGCATTGCAAGCAGCCAATGCAGGCATGTGTGGGTGCAGACTGTGGCGAGGCCAACAGACACACTGAGCAGTCTGAAAGGTGCATTTTAACCTCATGGTGACAGACATTGGCAGGACTGTCCCACTGTTTGAGGCCCCATCCTTTCTGAAGTCCTGGGAAGAGCATCTCACAGCACCCTCAGCTGGGAGCCACACACCGTCACAACGTAACCCTACCATTCAGCCACAGAGACAACAAAACTGTTGCAACGACCTAGAGGATTCAGCGGCCAGGTTGAACTGCATTCTGGGAGTTTAACAGGTTTCTGAACCTCCGACAAGTTCCAACGGCTGTGCCCCCCTCCTGCAACAGTTCACATCACCCTCACCGATCCCCAGCTGAAGTGACAACAGCGATTTGCCGGAGAGGGGGAATCCCGCCGCCCAGGGCGCCCATATGGAAATCATTCTTGTCAGCTTTCTTCAGCGATGACAGCCATAAATTGTTTGATATACATCAGAGCGGCTCCCAGTTACTCAAAGCCACAGTTAAACAATAACGAATCGCCTCCCATTCGATGAGGCTGAACAGAGGAAAAATGGAGGCCAGCGCTCCAGTTGACACTGAAAGGTGGGCTGGCGGGGCTGGCTGTGGGCATGGAGTCTTCCAGAAGCAGCTATATACATGGGGCTAGTAATCAAGCCCATTGCCACACATTTAAACCAGATTACTGTATGGTAACTGCACCCAAGCACCTTCCTTAAAACCTAAGACCAGTTTTAATATTAAATAGGAAACATTTTTGCATCTGTGATTACTTTGCGGCACTCCATAAAGCTTCAGCGCCACATGAAGTTTCCCTCAGTTTTGGTTTCTGTTGAAAATCATTTTACCTGCCAGCTCGCCATTTATTCCAGTCCTCTTAGAGTCTGTTTCAAGAGCCAAGGTCAAGCGATCACAACACGCACCCCTGGCAGCCCAGCACCAGCAGGGGGGCACCGTAGCGTCACACATGGCCGGCGCGTCTCCCAACTGGCTCCCCGGTGCAACGGAGACAATGGCGGCAGTTCCTTGATGAGACGGATTCTAGCGGGCCACCCCACATCTCCGCAAGCGAACAATGAAAAGGAGACAGGGCACAATGTGAGACTAATTCTGGGGGCCGATTACACCCGGCAGGGGGCTCTGGGGATACTGTGGCCCTCAAAAAGGCATGGGTGGGATAGACTTCCAGGCTGAGTCAGGTGGTGTTAGTTCTGGCTCTAAACCCAGACGGATGCTCGGTGAGCCAGGTCCACAGGAGATGGCAGCTCTTTGGGTTGACACTGGCTTAGCCAATATCACCAGTAACACACGATATCCCATATTAACGTGACACATGTGAACACATGCATGTACTGATGAGTGTACACATGCGTGTAAGCCAGCGCAAGTGTGTTTCATTTTGGTACAAGGAAAATGGTTAGTTGGCGGGATCCGTCACAGCGCTCCGAGCCAAACCTCCAGGACAGAAAAAACCCTAGCTCCGAAGCATGGCATTCCCGCTATAAGCCGGACCTCCAGGGAATTTTCCGCTCTTCCGGGGCATTGCAGCGTGAGTGGGCCGGCACGGAGAAGATCAACATTTCTGTGTTTCCCCTCCGCGCCCACCCCCATACCGGAACAGGCACCGACGCCGTTTTGCCACAAAACCAGCGATTCATTTTCCTCTCTGACTTTACAGCCACCTACGGGAGCAACAATGTCACCCAGGCCAGGGTGGGGGGGCAGCGTCTGTGTGAACTAGAGAGAGCCCCGGCTGAGCAGCGGCGTTTGTGTGACCCCGTCGCCTCCGGGTGACCGGGTTTCTGTCACCGCTCACATTACCCTGATCCGTGCCTGCCTGCAAAAAGCTTCAACAGAAATGCATAGAGGGTGACTTTACTCAACATAGGATGACACTCATCCCGTCCCAGAACGTGAAGTGGTCTCTACGTTACGACGAGAAAAAACAAACACCCGCAGATTACCGGAGAGCTGGGTGCTGACGTAACGCCATCTTTCTCAGCAAACTGAAATGACCGCCGACTCAGCCGACAGCCACATGCTCCTAGACTCTCCTCCAGGAGGTATCGGCTCCTCCTGCCACGACCCACGGCTCAGACCCGAGACCCCGAGTTTTTAAGCACACCCCTTAGACACAGCGACCGTCTTCTACACCACTTTAGTGCACAAGGCTAGCCCTCTACCTCGGGTAACAGTTACGCGCTCATAATTCGCTACAGGACAAAAAAAAAAAAACACCCGTTTCACTAGATATCAAGTGCCTTTTTTCCCCCCAAAAAATCCCCATTAAGGTTCCTTATGAGGTCCTACTGGACCGTAACAACATTTATTACTGAAAACTCCGGAGAGTATTCTTCCAGAAGGACACGGATAAGCAATTAGCCCCTCCTCCAAAGCTACGCCAGTTATTCCCGCTCGGAATGGGGACCCGGGAGGCCCGGAGCTGCGGGCAAAGACAGCTCGAGGAAAGCAGGCAGAGGGATCTCACCATGGTTCCTCCCAGGGAGCCCAGGTGTGGCACGAAGCAGAGCCAGCCGTCACCGAACATCTGCGCAGCTGGACGTCAGCGTCCGTGAAGAGATGTGTTTGCCTGGCTGCCAGGTTTTATATCTGTGACCGAGCTCAGCCGGGCTCCCCTCCCTCCCCCCAACTGGCCGCCCACCCCCCTCGCTCGCTAACTCACCCTCCCTGGGGAGCACCAAGGGCAGACCTACAATGGGGAGCAAGATGAAAACACTGAAGCCCTTGCTCTACTTAAGCTCACTGCCCCACTTTCAGCTTCTCAAGTGGAAGGAAAAAATATATATGTATACAGCAACAAGCTACGTCTAAAACTTTTCAGATGCCAGAACTTCTGAGAGGCCGGGCAAGAAAGTGAAAAAAAATTATAAATAAACGAGATCCTTAATGAATATTCTATCACACACCAGGGAGGAGATATTAAAAGACACTGAGGAGAGGAAGGCTGCACCAAGGCTTCTGTCACTCAGAATTTTGCAGGGAACGTGGTCCGAGTCCACCACCCCCCCTAAAAATAACCCAAAACAGACAATATTGGAATGCAAGCAGAAAAGGAGGGAAATCATGCCCCAACACTGCAAACTGTGCCCCCAACACGTGTAGGGAGAGACCCTGAACAGTTAACTTCAAATGCCTATTCTATCTACCAATGGAATTAACGACAAAATATGACATAGCCGCAGCCAGGCGGGGGGATGCTGGAGGTTACGACTGAGAGCCTCATCCACACGGAATCCCCCCCCATAGCAGAGAGGCATGCAGCTATAGGGTGAAGCAAGTGATTGTGGAAGCAAGTCTAGGGTTTCAAACATACATTACAGCACATGAGCAGGGTGGAACCCGAAACTCAGCACCCGAGACTAGCGAAGCGCCGGGATATTCCGGGGACGTGAGGACACTGCATCGAGCCAGGTCCCCCACACCAGGATGCCCCTGGGGGCGCCTGCCGCAGCCTCAAATCAAACACCCCCCCCAGACAATGGAGCTCCACTGGAAGTCTATATGCCTGACTGTGGGATCTGCTAGGCCTCAATGGGCCAAACACACCCAGCATGACCCCAAAACCCGCTGCGGAGGTCTCCAAAAAGTCAGAAATTAATACCCTCGCATATTACACATTACACAGAATCAGCTTAGATGAGCGAGGGTGGAGGTGTGGCCCCGTGATTCCGTCTGACACACGGCCGGGCGATGGCTCTGGGTTCCCACCACTACTACGGGCCCCCCCCTCCTCACGGCGGCAGCACTGAGCAGAACAAGGATAAGAGGGGCTAGGGAATGGTTTGGCAAGGACCTGCATGTAATTCACAAGAGACACAGGAAGAAAGGAAGAGAAGGAGAGGGGGCTGGCTGCCCCCTGCCTCCACCACACAGGCCCCTCTCCAGATTCTGCCCAACCCAACACCCACAGCCATCAGCACTGTCCCCCCACCCCCGGCCCAGCTCCCTCCGAAGGAGATCACAGAACCAGACCAAAGTCCTGGCACGGCCATCACAGCGCAGAACCCGCGGAAACCGAGTGCCACCACCATGGCCGCCGAGCTGAAACGAACCCCCAGAACGGAGAGAGACTTGGAGTCTCAGAACAGAGCAGAAGAGAAGAGAGCGACGGCAGCGGGCCCTCTAACGGAAATCCGCAGCGCGCCCTGAAATTTCAGCTCACTTGGCTGCTGAATGAGGTTAGACGCTACGAGGAGCCGCATTTCACGCCATAATAATACCATTATTATTACAGAAATTACGACTGGAATTTTATACTGATTCTTAAAACGCTACAGAAAATATCCGCGCATGTTCCACGATCAACCATCCATCTGGAGGGGGAAAAAATGCCTAAACTTTCCTTTTTTGAACACTAGCCTGAAAAATTGTATTTATAAGGAGATATTTATAAAGTGACATCGTGGGGTGTCTGAGCATAAACACTGGTAGCTAGAGGGCCAATGTGAAAAGGGGCCTTTTTCCAGCTGCACGCAGAGACGGTTGGCGTTGAGGTCACCGCGCGTTGTGACGCGGCACTGCGGGACTCAACACAAACAGAGGACAGCTGGTACCTGGGCCTGAGTGAGAGACACTGAGCCACGGGAGGGGGCTTCCAAGGACCGCCTCTCCAACTTCACAGCCTGCCAGCTCCCTGGACGGTTCGTTTTGGCTCCTGAACTGTGTTTAACTCACCGACGTGATGTTTGTGGGGGGAAAAAAAACACATGATATACTATATTTTTAATGCAATTAAATACTCAAATACTTGTCAGGGAGAGGCTAAAATATAATATAATAATTTTAAAATACTTTAAAAATTGTTTTGAGTACAGTAAATATGTTGAATATGGATTATAATTTCCTTAAACACAACAGTGTGATTTCCAATTACTAAAAAAAAACTTGATATCATATATCATACTCAATTATTTTTCATCTTCTTTAAAATATTTAAAAAGAAACTATTAATGTTTCAGCTGTTAATCTAAATTGATTCACATGAGTACATGATTTTATTTTGTAGAAACATTTCTTCAATGCCGATTGTGGAACAGCAGTAAAAAGGAAATCTACCATTAAGTCAGACATGGTTTTCATATATTACTGGTACAATAAAGAAGACAAGACAGTAATAATAAATGTTTTACTTGTCCTAAAGAATGCTGAATATAACCAGATTGCTCTATCGTGTTCCTTTTGAATGGAAACAGAAATCCATTTGCTACAGCACAGCACGAAACTGCTCTGACCAGCCCGGACAAGCAGCTCGGATAAAAAGAACAGACCAACATAAAAAGTACTGAAAATATACTTCACTTCTCACCATGTAACAGGTCAATACTGTAAAATATTATAAATGCCTCAAGTCGGACCTGCGGGAAAAGCGCAACCACGCGCGCGCGCACACACACACTCACACACCGTGGGGACGCAGCACTTAAAAGTCCTGCAAAGAATTCCAAACTTCTACCACCTACAACCAAAACAACTTTAATAAACAATTTCATATTTTTTAGACAGAAATGTACAAAAAACCAACGATAGTTATGCACAATCCATCTTAACTAAAACATATCTGCAGTGCCGTATTAAGGTCCAGATCTCTGCATATATTCTTATGCAAATACTTTTCAAACCAACATAACTGAAAATGATTACTAATAGTGACAGAAAAGATTAAAGAGACTGGACATAATTAAATGAGATCAAAGGTTTCCTTTTGTATTAGTTACAGTAAAGGGCTGTTCAGACTAGCTTTGTGACACTTGATGCATGCAAGAAATTAACAAAACGTCCATTAGCTGCTGAGATATGAGTTACCCTGAGAACTCCGAGCTGGAAGGCAGCAGCACAAACAGTCCTGTGAGAAAACTGTGCGCTACTTTCAAATCCTCTCAAAACAGGCGGTCTAGCTGGTCATGGTGGAAATGTATACTGTGAACCAGGTTAGGCAACAAAACCTGGATTATAGAAATTTGGACGTTTTATTAAATTCCTGAAAGATGACCTACGGATAAACCAAGAAGATGCCTGAAGAAACGCTGAACTTTAGGATGAAATCCGTCTCTATTTTATATCACATGAAGTCCATCACAGGAAAATACTAATAAAAAAATTCGCACAGAAAGAACTATAGTCTGGTACTGATATAATGTGTTAACACTTTGGTCTTAGACCCTCCACCCATGCGTCCAACAGAAAGTCCTTCTTTGAGCAACACACTCGGGGAACGACCCAACTGTCAGTGCGCGCACCACGCCACATGACGACATGTTACATGCAGCAGGAAGATCCACTCTGCAACGGACACCCTATGTATACCCATTTTATCGGTGTAACAAAAATAAAAACAATGGACATTAACTATTAATTATTAATTATTCGCCGCATCCATTGCAATCGTTACATTGTTACGCTATTGTGCGTGAGGAACAAAGAAAAGGACTTGAGATAATTATCTATGAACTAAATACATGCATTTAAATAACTGGGGATGATAATCAATCTACTCCATTTCAGCTCCAGGTGACGATTTCCCCTGAATCATATTTAAACTGCCGCAGCGTCTACACTAGCCTATCGCTTTGCACGCAAATGTCCTGAATGCTGTTATCTCAAAACGGTTAAACGTGTCCACGCCTGTCCGGCGTTGGCGAAAAGGCGCTTCTCGGGGTGGCAGCTCGATGATCGCCGGCTGCTTCTGTACTGTCCCCGCCTGTCCCGCGCTTTTCAGAGCCCACAGTTCAAACGACGGGCGCTTAAGTCCTGCAGGCTGCAGAAGACGCCAAACGAACAAAAAAGAAAATCGAAAGTTTTTACCTGAGTGAGACACAGAGGCGAATACATCATGTTGCAATGGGACCGACTTGGCGACTTCTAAAACAATTATAAAGTTACTGAATCATGTCCACATCTGATGATCACCATCATCATCGCCACATTTCACTTCAGTTTTTTTTTGTCCGTAGAAACTTGAACAAAAAAACAAATACCGGGAGAAAATAATTTCAAGAAAAACAAATAAGGAGAACTCGGAGAGGTGGATAGTTAGAAAATCTGGTCCATTTAGGAAATGGGAAAGAGAAAGAATCAAAGAATGGGAAAATGTAAAAGAGGGAGGAATTAAATGACGTTATGAAAATAGCCCATCCCAGAAAAAAAATGACTTAAAGATGCAGTATGTCCGAATTCCAGCGTCCAGCAAGGTCTGGTCTACGATCGGAGTACAAGTTCACTTCGCTGATATGCCTCGCCCTCTAGATCAGGTGCAATATACGAAATATATGGATATATATTTTTAAACGCAGTTTTTTTTCCTATAATATGCGCCCATGCGCTGTTGCTTTCCCCCTCTTTCCAAAATCAGGATGGGAACTGCTTTCAATGCACTTGTGCCGACTGCTCACACGCGTATCCCGACGTGAGCGTTATTCCGGTCAGAACGCTAAGTTAAACAGGCGATCGCTCCCGCAGTTGGCGACGCACGAAGTAAAGTTTGCGGAGCTGCGGAGCCGCGTTTGACCGCACCAGTCGGTGACGTGTTACTGTAGCCTACTGTACTCAGGACAGAAAACGCAAGTCCGGGAAATAGGCTTTACTCGCGGATCCGTCCATCAATCATCAATTATATATTATTAAACTCAATATAATCAAAAACTATTGGTGGAATTCATTAAGCGCCTGCACTGCATAAGGTTGAACAAAAATAAATGTAGCCTAATAATCTCTAAACGCACAAAAATATATGGCGGTTTGGTCTAAATGTTCCAACAAGTATATTACAAGCTCTGTTCTTACACGTACTTATAAATGCAAACTGCATCAACATTTGATTTTTGTTAAATATTCTAACGCCATCGTCAGTAATTTGAAAACACTACTTTCATTTCTGGGAAGGAAAAACCACCTCAGCTGTTGTCGTTTTTACAAGGAAAAATGTAAGTACACGGTGTATTTCTGCATTTTCTTCTAAATATAAATGCATCAAGTATTTAGATATATTTATATTGTGATTGAACGTTTTACAGGCTACCAAGCAGTATCATTCATTGGTTGAACTACTTATTTTAAAGAAAACTTTAGAAGTTTAATATTCATTTCAGAACTTATGACTGATAAATTAAACGGGGATTTTTAACGTAGATTTAGACCACGTGTCAATCAAGTTTCCGACTGCAGCCTTTTCACATACAGTTAATAAAAGAACTGTTTATACCGTGTTAAACTAAAGATAGAAACAGGGGATAGGCGAGCTTAATAGTCAAAGAATTATGCTGCAGAATAATTTAAAATAAAGCTAGACACGGATATCAGGAGAAATTACGCTGAAAGTCAGCTAAATATATTTCAGCGGTAGGTGCAACATTGAAGCGTCTAGTTTGTTAATTTACATATCAGTATGTATATAGACATATTTAATATGTTTCACAAAAACATTTCATATACGTCACTTATAAAATGAATTTCATAAAATATTACATGGACCATTTAACTGGCACCGATTTTGTTAAACAGACCAATGTAAAATTGCCACGGACCAAGACTGGATTAAGAGACAACTTGATATTCAGGAATTTGCCAGGAATTGATCAGATGGAACGGTGGACTGATTATTTAAATTGATTTTATTGTTACTGGCCAAAATGTTACGGTTGGGACATTTTTCTAATAGTTTTATTTACTCAAGTACTGCCTTAGTTTGGCTATTGTTTTGGCCTTGTGTGGTCTCTTTCGGAGATTTTGAATTAAGTTAAATTCATGCAATGCTTGTCCATAAATATCGAAAAACATGCGTAATTTTAAAACGCAGTCCTTCTTATGTTGCATCAGTGTTCATTGTCATTGTTGTTGTTGTTTTGATTACAGTAACCTCCACGTTATCCGAGGAAGCTTTCGCTAACCATCAATATTTGAACTGACCTTTTGTCGATATGCAGCGAAAAATTACTCTCCTTACTTACAAGCTTCGCCACTAACGCGTTAACATTTTAAGCTCATATGAAGGTGCGAATCATGCCCTGTGCATGAAAACGAGAAACAAACATAGTGTCGGACACGTAAAAAACCCCTCCGATGATGGAAGGTGCATAGCTACAGCACATCGGCTCTCTGCCTATGACCAGCCCTTAAGAAGGAGCGCCTCTGCCGGCCTATCGCTCAAATTCAAGCCGGCGCGCCTGCAGCTCCGGCTGCGGCCATTTTCTGCCGTAACTCTGCGCTTTAGGACTGCGTTTGTCGGGCTTGAACTTCAACTTGGCCTTTAAGGTCCCGTGACCAGTTTACGCCTAGTAAGAAATGCATTAGCCTATATGTATACATAAGGAAAATAAATTTTAAAACACTGATACGAGCGCGTATTTATTATTACAACGTCCTAACATCTCCACACACATAAGCTACACAAGGTTTGGCTGCGAGTCAACAAGAAATAAGTCATCTCCCGAGAAACAGGGCAAAGCGGTGCAGCACACGGACTTATCGAGCCGCAAGCCCAGTTTCTTTTTTTAACAGTGAACACAAGTCGCGATCGTTGCTCCGCTGTGCCCGGTGTCATAACTACAAATAATGATCAAATTGATTTGTCAACATACCATTGTCAAATGAAACTGACAAACCCTCCCCCAAAAAGTTGTGGCTAACAGGCTCTTGCAGCACCGCAGTTCAACGCTTGGTCATCTGGTCCTTGCCGTGTTTTTTTTTTTTGCTCCTCTATATTTCATCCACTCTTCTTGGTGAGGAAATAATCCTTTGGTGTTGTAGGCGACAAAGAGCCCGAGCGGAGATCAAACGGGACCGTCCGATGCGAATTCTGCCGCTTAATCCGAATCGAGTCCCAGTCTGAAGGTACAACGGGGGGGAAATAAGATCTTACAAGAATAACATACAGCTTGCATAGTGTATAGCAGGACTGCCGTCTGCTTAACAGTATATCGCTGGATGGCTCGTCGCAGTACAGTGCTGTTGTTGGCCGTTGCTAAAAATTAGTGCAGCTTCTTCGGTCTCATGGATTTTGCAACATTTCGCGTTTATCTGCGTTTTATGTGGCATCGGCGCTTCTCTTTCCGTTCTGCCACCTCGACGTCCATGCAGACGGCCTGGGCGGTGGGATCCCAGGAGATCTTACGGTCGTCTAGCGAAGGAATAGATGGAGCACAGAGGTGTGTGCGTGTGTGTGTGTGTGTGTGTATGGGGGGGTTGGGGTGACAGTGGTGGTAATGTATTAGTGTTGCACTTGATGGCGTAGTTTACAAGAAAGGGGATATACGCGAGAGAAGATGAGTATTGTAGGTGTGTCGGGGGGAGAGGGGAGCATGAGAGAAGCCGTTGTGATATTAAAGTGGGGACAACTTGAGCATAAGTTACTCTCAGTGTTTTCACACAGGTAATGCGACACCTGTGCAATTTAGGGAGGACGGCTTCTTTACAGAGGCGCGACTCGAACGCCGCGGTTTCCGTTTATTTACATTACAGGCAGGCGGAAGTTACATAAGGACACTGGCTTGAATCAAATTAGTCCTAAGGAAACAAACACTTTCTTTGTAACTGAATTTTGTGGCTAAACACAGACAAAACGGGCAAAAAAGAAAAAGAAAAAAAACGCACACACACACAAAATGAATGTTGCCCTGCCAGGAAGAGGCACACCTGCATATAGTACAAAGAAAATAAATGACTAAATCAGAAAAGAAAAAATAGTTTTACACTTTGAAAAACGGACGAACCATTAAAGTTCCTAATATGGCATCCGTGACACTGTATACATACAAGTAAAAATACCTTTATCGGGATGAATATAATATGTAGTTCCAAGTATTATAAACCATTATATTATTAGTTAGAAGAACAACAGTTCTGAGTAAATACTTCTAAACAGGATAAAAATAAAGTGTAATAAATTAACATATCATAAGGATTAAGCAACAACAGGCTACTTTATAAGAGGGATTACCGGACAGGAATGTGTCAGTTACACTGATTCCGCGTGAATGTCAAGATATGCCGTGAAATATCTTGTAAAGATATATTTTATACTCCATAAAGTCCGCTCTTTTCACTTGAAATAAAAAATTGCAGTGTCATTAGTTTTTAAATGTTCCAGTAATTGTTAGTGATAGCAGTAAACATACATAGACGGTGCAGGGACCCAGCTTGCACTTGTAGGATCACACGCCGGCCTCAGCGGCTTCATTAATAGACCTGTGTGTTTGTAAGCCTTAATGAATTGTCCACTGTGTAAAAAGCTGACCTGGTGCAAACCACCCGGTTCCAAAATTGCTATCTCGCCTAGGCCTATATGTGGAGAAAAGTTCATCTGAATGCTGGGGCCTGTCGTGTCCTGCAGTTCTAGCTATGACAGACAACCTGCCCTCTGCCAGCTTAACCGCGCTCCTTTCCGACCAGGCGAATTGTCTGCGACAAAACCCTCCTCGACATTTCCCGCGAAGGTGTAACCGAAACTGATCCGTGATTTAAAAGTATAAGGCATGCACATGCCTCGTGATCAAAACGAAGCCGTCTTTCCCTTTGGGCCGGCGTAAAGCAGGCCTACCTTCAAGAATCGTTAGTGTAACATACCGCGTGTGTGATACACCTACGTCACTTAACATTGATTAACTTTTTAAACGTTTGCTGAACATTTTTACATTGTAACAGATAGTTGTAATTACAAGCCGAAAATACCGAAATGTGAATAGCACAGTGTGAAATGACAGGTGTGGGGCTTCGAACTCGTATTTGTTGGCATGTACTGAATGAAGCCTAAGTTTCCGTACGTTTAAAAAATTAAAAGAACTATTTAATAAAACGCTTAGCCTGCAGTAATGAGATACTAAGTTCAATATAAGCCGAAAGGAATGAAATCATTCGTCTAGTATCAAAAAATCCTGGAACTTTCATCAAGCATGTATTTAGGCTCGCACTGAGAACCCTTTAAAGAATATTTTATGATCGTGCTGTTCAGATTCCGCATTTATCTACTTGCAACCCTAAAGTATAATTTTCAGTGATTTGTTTTATTGTTAATAATGAACGCACACAAATTCATAAATAAATACCGACTGAACTGAGTCGTTTTATAAAACTTTATATGGATTACTTCATCTGCACTCCATAGCTGCAATTTATTTCACCATACAATTTAATTTAACCTCATCGTCAGTTTAATTAATGGATCTGCAGAGCATTGTGCCTAGAGGAATAGGCTGTTTGAAAGGGTCTACACAGAAAAAAACACCGGCTTATAAGCATGGCAATGGCTGCTATAAAATATTAGCAAAAATGTTCAAAAGTAGCCTACTTATTAACGGTAGGCTATATTTTGACACCCAAAATTAACTTGACTATCAACAAACATAATTTATATCAACACACATAATTTATATAGAAAGGTATTTAACTGCATAAACAAGCACAAAGCCGCGTGCATATACACGGTTACTAATGCAACAAGTTAAATGAATCGGGAAATCTCATTACTCACGTTTGCGAAAATTACTATTATTATTAATTATTATTATTATGCCAGTTAAAGCCATCTAAAATGGATGAATGGATTGGAATTAAAAACAGCCTTAAGCAGTGAATCTTGGTATTATTCTGGACGCATGCATTGGTGTTTAAAAAGAACTGAGCACATGGATCTTAAAAAGGCGCAAGTAAAAGATAAATACTTTGGTTCCTTCCTTAATGCACGTGAAACTACATTCCGTAAAGATTTATGCTTAGTTGCAGAAAAAAAATCGGATGTATGAACAATCATTGGACGTTTTTAGAATATAATTCATAAAACCCAAATAAAATATGGGATGGCTGTACTGTGTCTCTTCAGAAAACTACGCAAAATTTTGCTGGCCGTGGGACACGTGAAGTGGCACGAGCTACTTCCGAGCACCACCAGTGATAGCAGAGTGGACCAAAGGACCTCTGCTCTGTAGAACACCAGTCAGGCTGCTTTTGGGTCGTCCTCAATCTAAAATATACACTTTTAAAATTTGATATGATTTATAATAATTAATATATAAAATATTTGCGAGGTGCTGTGGCACGGCCGTTTTTAGTTTTATTTATTTAAGTCTCTGGCTCCGTTTAACCCTTTCAGTCCAGTTCTGAAAATACTATTTTGCGGTATAGGTGCATGAAGAATTCTCAGGAAAGCCACATGCCACTATATAAACTTTTTCATAACCGATATAATTTATGATTAATAAATCAAATAATGGTTTGTGTCAGACAGGCCACAGAAATTGGCACATTTTTTTTATTTACTGCATTTAAAAACACAGCAAGACTGGGCTAAAAGTAAATTATTTACAGAAAATTTTAATTTATTAAAATCGTAAAATTCTTTTGGTAATAGTAATAATATATTCCTGTAAAATCCCGATAATTAGTGACATAATTAGAATCACACCAGGTGCAGAATCACTGCTTATTCCTGCAGTAAAACCCCCTTTAAAATCCCGTCTCACGGTTGACTCTCAGATGGCAGTTAACCAGCGCCAGTACCAGCAGAGGCTCTCTGGGTTTCTCTCTCTCTGCCCACACTTTCCCTCCACAGACGTTCATACTGCGCCAATGAACTGCACCAGCTTAACCCCAAAAGATGTCATGAAACTAGCAACGCTGTTTGTCACCCACAACTTTCTGGGGATTTTTTTTTTTAACTGACAGTTTTCATACACATTTGAGTTTGGATCAATCAAAATGTTTTCTTTGAATTCCATAAACATTTCAGAGTATAATATATCCGAGTAATACTATCAGTGATCGATAATAATAACAGTACTGAGCATCGCGTTATTAGTAGTAGTATTGTTGTTGTATATCATATCCGCACTGGCCACCACATCTCCCTCCTCGCTCTGATTCAGACCCCTGGCATTGCGCTCCGCAGCGCGGGGCCCAGCCGCCCTGGGGGAAGCGTGTCATTACACAGAATTACTTCCTTATTCTCCCAGCTCTGGATGGCTGCCTCTGGACAGGGGCTGTGCAGGCAGGGAAGGCACTTCCTGTCAGGGCCAGGGAGGGCCCAGGGAAACCCGCTGGAGACGGGGCTGGGGCCAGGCGCCACGCCGGGTCTCACCGCGAGCGTCGCCACCAGAGCTATTTAGGCAGTGAAAACTCACTCACGATGGAATGAGTCATCGAGCTAAAATATGTATTCATCTTCCAACCATGTATTCAGTAGAGGGACACAAAGGGGGCATGGACCTTATCCTTGGGTTTAAGCCACTCCAGCTTGTGGATCAAAAAAGAAGATCAGAAAAAAATGAGCAAACAAAAATATGAAAATCATTGCCAGTAATTTTCCCAAGGTCAGGAGTCAGTCTGCACAGAATTGTACGGTCATCAGCCCTGACAGTTATATAACTATATTACACGTCATATGTTAAGTACATATATTTGGCAGAATTACATCTTTGAATAAAATGCCTGTTTCTCAATCTGAGGTAATTATTAAACCAGCCTTGGGTGGAATGAGCACGATAAGGGAATTTCAGAAATCTGGTCCCCATGTCGCTTCACAATCTGGAGCAGATACAAACATCTATACATACGTATAAATTATACATACATATAAATTCTTCAAATTCAATTGTATGATTCCTATAAGAGTTTTCCGACCTCAGTGATATTTGTAGAAGTATTGCCGACACCCGGAATTCCAGCTCCGGACTAAATCGCAAATCCCTCTCTTATCTGCTGATTGACATGCAAGGATAGGAGCAAAATTTCAGGTCCTCCAGGTACCGGAATTTCTAAAGCAGAGACATACAGGAGGCTTTCAAATTGCCTGAACATAATCCGGAATGATGCGTGCAGGCGTACGTGGCCTGCTCAGCCAAGAGGGCCTTTAACAACACCCTGCCTTTTGTGAAAGCCCCTTCAGGGACTCAAGACTTATGCCTCTTTGGTGCCAATTTGCCTCTCAGGCTGGCTGCAAAGGATATGCACCTGCATTTATGAGGTAGCTTGGCCATCTCCCTGGAAACGGGGCCCCCTCTCGCCGCCCGTGTCTTCATTGGGTATTCTCAGTTTACCCCGTCACCTATCGCTTAAATTTTTTTAAGTAGACGTTTGAAAACGGTTTTGCTTCTTTGACCCCATTTCCAGGTCTCCTTCCAAACCAGCGGTGATAAGAGCCACTCGGGGTAATTACTCATTGCCAGGTTAGTAAACAGCGGGTGAAAGTACACGTTTGCGTTTGCGATAGCGCCCAGCACAGGTGTCATGGGGCCGCAGCACCTCTGCTTCGCCAGCATCCTGCAACGGTGCCGTTTACATCTCTGAGAAGAACCATCTAAGTGGGCAATTGAGGCGGCATGGATTTAAGGCAGGGCCGGGGCGTTCATTTACATATGCGGTACAGGAACAGGGTGGACGGCGCATCACTGCGGCTGTCGCCATTATGTCCACAGCCAGGGGCTCTGGGTTACGAAACGGAATGCGGTGCCATTGTGTTCCGAGCGAATAAAAACATTCCTGAACGGTGTCCAGGAGTGCCGGGTGTGGGAGATCACGGTTACGGGGTGAAAGTGGCTGGCGCTGGCTGATCCACGGCACAGGTCGGAAGGCGTGTCGACTGACAACTCCCACGGGAGCGTGTAGTGGCTTATTCAGCGGGGGGGGTGGAGTCAGCAATGCTACTAGGTAAAAGGTCATGCTGCATTATTTTGTGGTGTTGTTGACACGGTAATTCGTAGGGACATTATAAATCCATTGTAATCGTGTTAGATATACAACGTAAATAGTTCAGGCTGCATGCTTCCCTCGAAGGAGCCGTAATCAGGGTCCCTATCTGCCACTTTCTTATCTGAACTTGTTCGGAAAATTTGAGAACCGAAATTTTCAACTCTCTGCAATTCTACAGGCTGAATATCTAAATGCCTGAAGCTGTCCGTGAGCAGCGTACGGTGACCTGATAGGTCCCTCTTGATAAATTTAACCGATTGGGATGGGGGGGTGAAGTACATTTCGAGGGAGGTTCAAACTCGATATTGTCCTATGTCACTTTGAGCCTGGCAGGCCTCCTTCTGCCCCGCAGTCCGCACCTGGTACCCGTCCCGCTGCCCGACTCGACCGCTTCTGTGGCTGCAGCTCCCCATCTGCCCTGGGGATTGTCGTGCCATTCACGGGCTCAAACCTGGTGCCACCACCTGCCGGTGTCTGCCAGCCGGTATCGGGCTGCCACATATCCAGCTGTTTTTCCGGACAGAAGCGTGAAACTATGAGCTCAGCGCATAAGTAACAGCAATGAGAGACATTTACAGAGAATAGGCTCAGTCTGTCTCACCACAGGGACCGGCCTGGGGGGGCAATGGGGGCCCATTCTCACTGTCTGACTAGACTCCGATTTGTTCCCATGTCCGTCGAAGATCCGTGTAACCAGTCTGTGAAATCCGGCAATAATTAGTCACAGGAGGAATTGTAGGTGTGGTCACAAGCCGGGAACGGTGGCGGGCGTGCTCACCGCAGTGTGCACATCTGTCAACCACCATCTGTGGTGCCGCGGGAGACCTGGTGCCGTGGAGAACGGTGCAGAAGCAGGCCGCATGCGTGGGAAGGGGAAGCCTCACTATGCCAGAAAGAACAACAAACTGATGTGTTTGTGAACAAAGCTGTAAATCTAAATTTAATTATTTTCACGTTTTTATATGTAGGAGGGAGGGGATAAATAAATAGAATTAAAGCAGAACAGCTTCTGGGACCCAAAATGCAAGGAGCAGCGGCTGATTGTGTAATTAGGAGGGTCAGCTTGCACTGAAGAGTCAGGGAATCACACACATGCAGGTGGACCCTGACACAACAGTGACATTCAAAGGGGCGGGGCTAACAGAGATGGGTGTGCCCAACAGCTGTTGTAGATCCGTACACAGATTCCAGGTGATTGGCTGCCAGCATCTGGATTCTCTAGGCTGCTCGCCCATCTGACATGAGTTTGTAGAGACCGGGGAGGAGGGGGGGGCTCCCACAGGCACAGGCTTACCACAGCTTTTTACCGACAAGCTATATCATCACTCAGGCCGCCCTAACCAGACACATTCAGTGTTTTCCTTGGGTATTGTGCTCAGGATGCTCGACATAAGACTCGGGGACTTTCAGGAGCTGTTTGGAGTGACCGACTCTCAGCAGCCCTCAGCAGCACTGGTCAGCCGGTCGATCCAGAGGTCAGCTGAGCAGTCAGCGTGTCAGCAAGGTCTGGACAAAGTTAGTGGAAGCTGCAGTTCTTTGGATGGGCCAAGGGGATTTGTGAGGCCCATGCTGGCCAACAAGTGAGGGTCAATGGCCAACATTTCTCTGCTGCCCCCTACAGGCCAAGATCAAGTTAGGTCTCTTAGGTCAGGTTATGTCCAGGCATCAGTGGCCTTTTAAAAAAAGATCATCCGTTTGATTATTTGCTTGCTTCTTATACCACTGTATGATAAAGAGTGACATTTAGCTACAGGAAGTAGCAGGGATGTGAGATTTTTTACGACATTTTTACAATAGCTATTCGGCCATATAAAGGCAGTTCAGCAAAAAAACCTAAGACAGGGATTCTGTCAACTCCGCATTGCATTCCACTACCACGACCCACTGAAACCTGGAGTCTTGACATGTCTGTACAGCAAACCTAATGATCATGTCATTGCTCTTGGTTTCATAATTTAATAAATAAGTCGTTTTGGATTTCTAAAGCAACGAAAAGAGTTTTATTTCAAGCACTCGATCACCATGCAGGAAGTACTTTATCATCTTAGACCAGCTAAGATCATATTATATCAAATCCATTAGCATAAAACGGGGGGCATTTATTCATAAATCAGTACCAATTAGTACCCTAATAGCTATTAGAAAACGATTACTGGCCAGTAATTTGGCTCATTTCATATACGACTCCTGCTCAGCACAGCAGATCTTTGGTTTTATTAGGAACAGATAACCCTGTAACAGACAACCTCAGTACTTTTGTGTAGTGTTATGCTTAATGCTCTCACCTTGTCTGCGAACAGCGTGAAAAACTGCGTTAGATTAATACTTCAAAAGACAACAGATTGAAAGTGTTTAATCAATGCATCTGCATATTATTTTTGGTTCCATACATCCATCTTCTATAACCGCTTATTCCATATGGGTCGCGGAGGGTCCGGAGCCTATCACGGAGGCTGCGGGCGCAAGGCAGGGAACAACCCAGGATGGGGCGCCAACCCAGCGCTGGGCACACTCACACACCTACTTTTGGTTCCGTACAATCGATATGAATTTCATGCAAAGTTTACAGGCAGCGTAATAAAGTATTCTCGGCGCAAATTCAATCAGGAGCACAGTAATCTTCAAATAATTTGTGTGGCTTACATAAGAAACTCAAGGCTCGGCAGGATTGTCACATGCGGACTCGTAGCGCCTCGTCGCTGCGGGAGGCAGCCGCAGCCGTCAAGTTATGCGGCAAACGTGAGAAACCGGATCGGCAGATTAGCGCGGAGAAACGCGGTCACGCCGCTTCACGTGGCCAGATCTCCGGCACAAGCCTATATAATATCATGTTATGTAATATTATATAATGTACACACATATGTATTTATGTAAATGTTTATCATTTAGTTGTACTGAATATGTATGTATGACTTTCTGCTTGTGAACGTGCCTGGGTATACAGTCATCATATAACTGTTTAATATACAGTATATTATATATTCTGATCCGCACTGTAATTACCGCAGTCTGCAGCTTCGATTATGGGACACCTTCAAGCCTCTTGTTTTTCTGCCCAGAGAGTTCCTGAAAGATTACTGCATCTGGGTGAAGTGCAGCCAAAACGGAAAAACGGCACATTTCTTGCGATGCACCAGCTAGATGTGCACAATGCCGCTTCCTATTCCGCGGACGGGGCTCGATCGCAGCGTGGAAACACAATGCTGTATTATTCTGCCGTACACCGCACTTCATCAGCGCAGGAAACAAGCAAGACTTAGAGGAAAATTCTGTTTATAAAGAGCAACTGTCTGCCTTTCCTTTGCTAAAATAAACGGCGCAAAATGCAGAGCTGAAGGCTCCCATTTATTTTATTTCTTGTAGTGTTTCGCATTTTTTCCTCCCCCATCAAGTCACTCACAATCACTTGCTGCAAGGCAGCTAAGATAACGAAGCCAAGGACACAGACTGTCCCAGCTACACTTTGCCGCCCCCAAACCCCGCTCGTTAATCCACAGAGCCCAGGCTATACACTAGAGTTTACATTCAGGCTGGGCCAACAACCAGTTTCCATGACCTATTTGCACAGCGAGAAACATAAGTGTTCAGATGTCTTCGACACCGGAGCCTAAAGTCCGACGGGATGCCGTAAAATGCTACAAGTATCTGTGCTCAAGGGCAGTACACTATTGCACTGGAAACAAAAAGTGACCAGCATGGACGATACAACGGAAAAACATGTCCCGCTCTAAATATGTCCCGTTGTAAAGCGTGGTGCATCTCCGCCACCTAGTGGCAAAGAAAGCGAACTTCACCGAAGGGAAGCAAAAATTAAACTTAAATAGGCCAGTGGCATCGATTCTTGTTTTTTTCCCCCAAGTTTGTGCGTGAGTGAGATATTAAAAATTCATCCTAATAATCTCACATTTTAAAGCAGTGTATATTTAGAAAACCACTTAAACCGAGTTTTTTGGTAGTTATGCTGGTGAATGTAATTTCCGTTTCGTTTATCATGCCGTAATATAAATAATAGAACCAATTATTAAAATGCACTTGTCGTTATTTCTTTATATAGGGAATTATTAAGGCGCTCTGGCTAATATCAAATAACAGCCTTTTAAAGCCACGCCACTCGTCGCACCCTGAGGAAATGATGAGACACTGGAACGCGCCCCGGTGGATTACGGGTTCTGGGATCAAAATCATTAAAAATCCAAGTTACTTTGGTCAGTAGTTGCAATAAACAGCAAAACACAATGCACCTCAAAAGCAAAATTTTTTATGTCATGATCCCCACAATAAAGCAAGAGCACGCTCTAACGCGCAATCCGACGCGAAAGACGCGTCTCTCCAGCCTGACGTCCCAGGCACGGAAACCTATCGATCCCAGCAGGGAGACTCACTTCCCGGAGCAATGCCGTGCACAGGCTGCTCATGAAACGTGTTTCCAATCTCCATGCTGACACGGAACGGAAAATGGTAAAGAATCCAATATGCATTACGTCGCTAAAGATACGAAGATTAAAATGGAGAGGAGTATATAGGCGGAGGGATTTAGGGGCCCTGGCAGGAGGTTCTGGCCTGACGGAAATGAGGACACGCAGCCGCCGTCTGGCGGAAGATGCCCACCCTTTAAGCCGCGTCGGTTTCTCAAGTGCGCCGGTAATTACGCGGGAGTTCGGAGTTTCACTCGCAGAAGCCTTAAATCCCACACACAGCCATACCAGCTTGGAGATTTAAAAGAGGATTTCCCTCCGAATACTGCGGATTTCAAGAGAGCAAATATGCACTATATCACTGCGTCCAGTATCTTTCTGCTCTACAGATAAATTTTGTTTTGAACTCCCTCTCAGGGCAGAGAGTGCTAATTTTAGTCCTCTTTGGCCCTTTGGATTCTGGCAGTGATTCATGGCAGTTTCCAGACGTCTGGAGGCGAGGTCTACAGCCGCATGCTGAAGGCTGACCCCTCACGCCACAAGACAGGTCTGGGGGCGTGCCACATGCTTAACAGCCCTCTGTGGGCTTAAGGCCGTGTCTGATGTTGGCCCTGCAAGGTTGTGTAGGTCTGGTTTTACCACACACGCTGACCCTGCTGTTGCCACGGCAGCATGAGCACATTTGGTCACATGGCTATGAGGCTCTAACTCTCAGCTAATGTTCTGAGACGGCGCTGGACCTAGATTGGGTCTCTGTACGGTGCTTTAGCCTGACCTGTCATGGTCCACTTCCTAGCAGGACAAAATAAGGGAAATAACATCCTCCCTTGCAGGCCTGGTCTGAAGAACCACGTTGCGTTTCTAGGCTCACCCACTTTTTCCAGCCACAATGAAAGGGATCCTCACACCATTCGGTGACCTCATGCAACCACCAAACTTTGCAGTAAAAGCACAAGTATGTCCGTTTGTGCTTCTTCAACAGCCCTACGTGTCGCTTGGGAACATGGCCTGCTGGCAAGAAAGTCATCTGCGTCGGGACACTTTTCACACAGTTTAGACCTAAAACTCAATAGCCACCCGCCCCCCCACCCCGCCTTCCCAGGTATCTGGAATTATCTCAGGAGGCTACGCTAACTATGCTATCCCATACATTTCCCACTCAAACTCATTTCTAACAGATGCTTTCCTCAAGTACACAGTCTATGCCTGCGAGTGGGACGGACAGGGACGGGGAACCTGAGGACGTGTCCTCCACCACAACACAGCCAAACGTGTCACCAGCCCACAGGCTCCGGATGGTTCCCTGCTGGAGTGCTACAGCAGGAAGTCATGCCTGGTGCACACATGAAAATACGCACACACACACACACGCATGTGCAAGGCTGCGGAGACCATGGTGTCTGTCAGAGTCAGAGAGCCAAAGGCCAGCACAGCAGAGTCATGGGCCCTGGGCGATTCTGCTGCTGCTGGTCTGGAGCCAGATGAACGAATCATCACAGAGAAACAGAGCATGCTCAGTTCACTCGATCTGGTGTTAGCCCCACCCACTTTAATCCCCTATCCTAGATAATTACACATTTCGTTACCAAACACCCTAAACACTGATAACCGAGTGTGACAACACAGTGACAGTGCAACACACTAAAATGCATCTTTTTACCGCCAGCATTATTGTTTACATTGGGGAGGGCATTACAGGCGAGAGACCCACTGCGGCCCTGTTCACAGGCAGACACCGAGCCCAGTGCGTGTTTACATGTGCAGGCAGGTAGAATTCACCGGAACTAATTCTGCGGACCTCAAAACAATAGAGCTGCAAGATCATTTACACAAAATGTTTCAAATGGCCGAGATCTTCCACGTCCGACAGCCAGTGTGGCAGACGTGGGATGAATGTATAATTTTTCCGTCTTCTCTCCCATTCCGGCCATTTGGAAATAGGCTCTGTGGTTAGCAAGGGGGGGAAAAAAACGATCAAATAGAACACTGTCAAAAGGAACAGAATCTGTGGCCCTGCACTTCAGGAACATCCGGACGGGCCACATCGAATTATGAGTTATGGTCAATAATTGGGTATCATGCAGAGGTTTAATTAACAAAAGCATTTTAAACAAGCGTACGGGTGGCCATGGGGGGGGGGGGTGGCATGCCCCTTTGTTTTTACACAGAAACGGGAAAATGAACTCAATACTCGTGTATAAATAAGCAATTTGTGGACGCAGACAACTGATTAAATACAGAGGATTCCAGCAGAAACTGGCCCATAGGGAGATGGCATGCTTCAGACAGATGGGGGCATAATGTGCAATAAGGTCGCAGCCCCCACTCCCAGCGCATGTCAGAAACGCTTCCCTTCCTGCTGGGCTCCTTCCCGATTTAGGCTCCTATCCCTCTGCTACTCTGCCCTGTGCGACCGGCTTACATTTAACTGCTAATGGGGCCAATGTCTATATTTCAGAGGAAGCTTTATTCGCCATTTGTATAGGTACATTGGAATACGTCTTACTGCATATCCTGTCATGCTGTCCTTTTCATAAGACACACGCACGCAGGGGTGAGAGTGAAGCTTGGGGTCTGAGCACAGGGTAAGCCACACACTCAGCACCCCTGGGGCGTGTTTCAGGAGGTTAAGGGCCTTTGCTCAAGGACCCAACAGATATGAAGCTACTCTGCTGAGCAAGGGATTCGATCCAGCAACCTTCCCATCACAGCCATAGAGGCCTAACCCACTGAGCCACATTGTTTTGGGGTCGCTCTCTGAAGCCAAACTGCCCTTCATTCCTAGAGACTAGAGCTTGAAATACGGGACATTGTTTTGTTTCTTCACTGTGGTGTCACCTCAACGATCTTACGACACCCCCTACCCTGATACTCAGTCTGTAAAACAAAAGAGCGAAACCCCTTCAGCAATAATGAAAACATTAACACCCTGTAATTTTTTTCCCGGATAGTTCCACTCATTGGAAAGTCACTTCCTTCGGAGGGAAATCAGACAGGATGTGAGTGGGATCACAGCCTGGCGTGTTAGCGGGAAGTGTGTAAAAATCCATGCTGCTGCGTGCTTCTACCCACAAGCCCTGCGGGGACCCTGGTCCGAAGCTGCTTAATATTCAACTGTGAGCAAGAAAACATAAAACTCTCTGAATGAACTAATAGGGAAATGGCACTTAGGGTCAGCAGACGGCCGTTACATCGGCATCGGGTCCTTAAATAGAAAACAACGAGCGGCGTGGCATTTAAACAATAAAACCGCCAGAGAAAATGAAGAGGCAAGCAGTTTCCTGCCCCAGTTCACGTCAGCCGTCTCTGTCTCCAAGCAGTCCGTTGAGGTCGACGGCATTCTTACGACAAGTCTGAAGAAAAATCACAGCCCGGAACGGGCTCCCTCAGTTTATATATACAGATGCCTTGCAGATTCCACGCTGCACCAAAGGTCAAGGATGAGGAAGCAATTTATTTAGCAGATGCTTTTGTCCAAAACAGCACAAGAGAGAATCAGAGTGAGTCCCAGGAGAAACTGGGGTTAAGGGCCTTGCTCAAGGGCCCACTGGTGGAATCACTATGCCAGCCATGGGGTTTGAACCAGCAACCTTCTGATCATAGGGTCAGTCTGACCCTATAGAGCTATACACCAGCCACACTAGAAAGTACTATTCTAGAAATTTTGAGAATGTACTCAGCTACCACACTACCGCCGGCGACAGAGTTGACTTCCCTGGAAAGAAATACACTCCTCAGGATGTAATTTGTACCTGAATATCCGTCCCTAAGAACCTGTTTAAAACCGACTTCCACCCTCAGCCAGGTCATGACCTAATGTCTGCTTGACTATAATTATACCATAAATTATATGATAAAGTATTATTTGACATGGCAGGTTACCGTATGACAGACGCAGGTTCTGCTTTCGGAAGGACACTGCTGTGGAAATTATGTTAAAGGTTTAAACTGTAGCCAGTGAAGCGACGCATCATACAGCCCAATGAGATGGGTGTGAGGTCCCTAAGCATCGCAATGACACGAGAGACAGATGCTTGAACAAAGGGCAGAATTCTTCAAGTTTCCTGTGATTCACATTTTATGTATTTAATAAACCATTTTATCAAGCAAGGTACATTTGCGAAAGCGGGGTTACCTTGGAATCATTAGGGGATAAGAGCCTTGCTCAAGGACTCAAAAATCATTGCCACTGCTGGGATTTGAACAGACAACCCTCTGACCACAGGCACAGTGTCCTAGCCCACTGAGCCACACACCATCCCCACCAACTAATCTTCAAAATATCAGGATCATTACGACTGGGGAAGCCCGGGGAAAGGCAGGGGTATCCTCAGAGCTGTGGGGGTCCCCCTGGCTGTGGGGTCTGGGTTGACAGGGCCGTGCCATCCTTGTGATCATCTTCCACCTCTTTCCGCAAATTAGCCTTGCCCAGTTTGAAAAACGCCAGGACCTGTGATCAATTATGCCCCCACCCCTTGAAGGAGCCACCCTTCGTAGAAAACCAGCACGAGCAGATGAGGGTAACTGCTGCTTAGCCAAAGCTAAACCAAACAACACCCACTCATGCAACCATTGGCCAACCCAATTGCTCAATTAGAGCCAACCATATAATCAAGTATTGGAGGTCCGATTCCATGACGCAGTTCCCTGGACCCACATGGCACTTGGCAACCCCCCCCAATAACCCTGAGGAAGACATAAGCGGCTGAGGTGACATGGCGGGCCAGCGCCTGGTCACATGACACCAGGACACCGGGCATATTTCTGTCTCCCCTCTTTGGGCCCGGTTCACACTCGTCACCCTGTGGGATCCGCAGCCAGGCCCAGGTGGCTGTGGAGTCAGTGAAAAGCCAGGTCGTGGCCCTCAGGGTCCTCAGGGGCCCTCAGGGCCCCAGCATGGATGGGAGGCCTGGCTTCCAGGCCATTATAATCCAGAATTCTCTAAGCTGCGAAAATACCCCGTAAGCCAGAAAGTTTTCTGGCACGACCTCCGGCATCCAGGCTCCCAGCCGACTCGTGGCCACGGGCTGGCAGAAAACGGTCCTCTGCCCCCCCCCCCCACTGGTCCCCGGTGGTCTTCAGCATGTGCTTACAGTCAGGGGACCACAACCACCCCCGAGCACCCACCAAGAAGCAACACTTAGCAACGCCAGCGTTGTGCAAACAGAACCCAGCAAGGCGGCTGTCACAGCTTAGTGCAACTCTGTGAGTAAGACGCCGTCAGAAGCGCCTGTGGAGAGCTGCTCCTTCGAGATGGTCAATGACATGGATGGTAATCATCACTCAGGACTTCAGGAGGGAAGGGGGGGGTAGCGATAGCATAACGAATTTGGTTCCATAACCTGCGGGTCCTGAATCAGACAAAGCGTTCCATTAGGTGGAGGTCGATGGTTCAAATCCCAGAATCAGCAAAGTGATTTCACTGTTGGGCCCTTGAACAAGGCCCTTCACCACCCCCCGCCCCACCTGAACTGCACCAGGGATTGTCTGACTCTACTCCTGAATAGAGTGGTAACGAACCCTCTCTCTCTCAGGTAAGGTGGTATACTCCCCCAACTCAGTTCTACCAAAGCTACGGTCAAACATGTAGGAGCAAATATTTATTGATATGACCTTGTTTTAATGAACAGGCTCGTTGCTGGAAAGCAGCCTTTTTATTATTCAGATGCTGATACATTAAATATGGGAGGGAATGAGTGTGGTGATGAATCCCCGATTAACACGTGGTAAAACTCCATCGGGACGGGGGGGGGGGGTTCCGTTAACGACTTCCTCCCTGCAGGTTAGCGCTGCAATAAAACCCCTGAAATTCACACCCGCTGCTAAAACCTGGTCCATCTGTGCCACTCGTTTCTCCCGACGCATCTTGCCGTGCCGATCCTGAGGGTGTCCGGTGGAAAAAGCCGGAATGTAAGCAAAAGCTGTTAGCTGGCAATTTGCTTCAAGCAGAGTCTAAGGCAGGATTTAGGGAACTGCACCTTCCCACACTTTTTGCAGCAGGGCAGGATGATTCCACCTCAGCTTCCCACCGTTGCATGCGAGTTCCTTAATGAGAACTTCTCACGTTGTTCATACATATATCTGATTTATTTCAACTTTACAGTCTGCACTCTCAGTGATTACAGTCAGATAGCCTAAGAACTGTCCTTCATCATGGCTGGGTCTCAAACCTATGACCTTCTGGCTCAGCTAGCAGTCAGCTCTTTCATCGGAGATGGACACTGATTCTACACCAACGGCTGTCCAACACAAGTGAAATGTCCATGTTCATCCACAAGTGAGATGTAGACAGTATCCCACATTTGATTCAGTCAAAGCACAGATAAAGTGGCAAATATCAGGGGACTGACCCAGCGCCAGAAAGTTTCCTGCATCCTGTGGACACTGTGACTTTACTTTTTGTTTTCACCAAAATATAAAAATGGCCGAAACTGCAGACTAAGCAGCTCACTTTAAACACACGTGCCCCAAGCGGGTAAACAAACTAACTAATAATGATGTGCCTCGTCTGAGTGCTGACCAAAGACGACAGGGAAATGCAGGACGGGGACACAAGATGCCCGTGTCAGGGAGACATCCTGGGTTCCTGGTTCATACCATCCACCTCCATCCACTCCACTCAGTCTCAATTCTGGGCAGACTAACCTACTCTTAGTGCTATAGGCAGGAGTCTGCCAGACTTGGGTGAGGTGACAAATGGGAAGGGATCATTCTACCTTCTTCACAGACAAGCGTGACAGATATGACCACAAAAACCAGGGGAAACCCAGCAGAATGACACAAAAGTACCAAAATAAATATCCAAGAAAGACATGGACAGCCTCGCAGTTCAGAAGGAGCAAGCCATCACAGCAAGATTAGACCGTCTGTCACAAAACAAACATGCTCACAGTGTCTCGAAAAACACAAATGTGTCCGAAAAAGAAGCGAGGACAATAAAATACACCTTGGTCTCAGTGACGCCGTCCGCACTGCTTCCCAGAAACCGCAGAGAGGCAGATGACGGCGGAGACATCGTAAAAGTCAGGAAGGGGCTCACTCACCATCCACCACGTCTTGGCCGTCATGTCGTAGCAGAGTTGCCACTTGACGGTGCCGTCTGCTGCCGCTGCCACCTTGCTGCCCGCGTGGGCCACTCCGGGCAGCTCCATGGGGGCCAGTGGGCTGCAGCTGGGGCAGATGGACGGGCACAGGCTCTCACAGCGGTGCTGCGAGTGCCGGAAGAGTGACCCTCCTGCCCCGGACGACACCTACCCCTCTCATCCTCACCTCCCCCGAGGTCCAGTTGGGGAGAGGCTGGGCAGTCCGCAGAGGAAGGAAGGGAGGGAGGGAGGGAGGGAGAGAGAGAGGGAGGAAGAACGAAAGACAGAGAGAGAGAGAGAGAGAGAGAGAGAGATGAGGAGGATTAGGAAAGTAACAGCAACTCGCACTTCAGAGCCAAAGCAGTAACCGGCGCTACGCGGCTGCCAGCTGCGCTAACGCAGATACACGCAGATGCGCAGACACACGCGGACAGACATGCGCTTCATCTACAGAAGTCGCGAACGTAGCTGGGGGAGATGGCATTAGCCAGGTACCTGTAGGAGGTGGGGGGAGGTCATTCACATTTATGCAGAGCAGAGGGAAAGGGCTCTCTCTCTCTCTCACACACACACACGTACACACGCGCGCGCAAAATAAAAGGAGAATGGGATAGACGTAATGAAGCCCGTTAATTAAGCTCCTTGTTCCGAAATGGCAGCATTACACTCAGCCCGTAGAGACGGCGTCTGTGACACACCCCCGCTTCTGACACCCCCAGGGCAGCAGAACACACAGGTAGCGCCGACGGCCCCCACGCAGCCAGCCCAGCGTGCGGCAGCTGACCCCGATAACCGCACAGCTGGAAGCGGTTAGCTGGCCCCTTCCAGCATTTTTATATGCCCACTTTTTTCAATCTTTGTACACGTGAAAGAAATGGATTCATTACGCCCCCTCGTCGGCCTGAAGGCGGCTTGCGGTTATTTTTCATTTTTCTTTCAAGCGGTGTGGAAATTGAAAAGTTCCCCCAACAAGCCCTCGGCTTGCTGCTCAGCACTCAGACCCCCGCACACGTGAAAAACAGCAGCATCACCATGGCAGTCATTCAGGATTTCAAACACCCCATTTTAATTACGGCGGGAAGCGGGCAAAGGAAGGTCCCGGGGCTGCCGACGGAGCCAATTGTGAAAATGTCCGTTTTTGTTCTCCATTATTTTAAAATAGCCTATATGGGGCACAATGGTCATATTACTCACTGTATATTCTTACAGTTCACATTGTTGCCCCATCAACATTTTAAATGGATATAGGCTGAAGTAGGAGTGAACGCAATACAAACGGAAAATTAACTATAATTATAATACCACTTTACATATGGTGACTGACACATATGATGCCCATTCCATTGTTTGATACTTTATTCGGAACTGCCTGTTTATTGCCCCTCTTGAATTAGGCTTAATGGATTGCTATTGTCCAATTCTATCGTCGTTTTCAGGGTTGCCAGCTTGGGTCAGCTGGCTGGAGTAAGATTTTCAATTCGAGACAAGTCTGCACGCTCATGCACACGCATTTACAGGCATGTAACAGTTTTATTACCTTGTAAATAGCCTGTAGGGTTTGCAAACTGCCCCAGCGCTTTTGATGTAGCTAATTTTAGGTTTATAATGGAATAATGCAGATTTTCTGTGAGATTTCTTGCGTGAGTGTGAAAGCCTGACTGTCACGGCAGATGCGTGAGAGCTGGCAACCCTGCATTTTTTTGCAATTGCTATGTTACGTCAGTACGATTTCATTGTACTGAAGTACCACAATGAGGCTCAGTTATCTTATTTTCCACCTCCAGCTTCCGGATTAGGCTCCAGATCCCCGTGACCCTACATAGGAGAAGCGGGTATAGAAAATAGACGGATGTTTCAGTTTTTAGTAACGCATAATGTGACAAGTATATAGACCTATACAGACAGCATAGGGGCTTTTTGCAGACACACTACAGAGGTTAATCAGCGGTTACCGCAAGACTGAAGGGTCACAGCGGCTGTAAAATGATATTAGTGAATCTCCCAGTAACAGCGGAGGATATGCAAACGACGGCGCATATCCGGTGTTGACAAGCAGCAGCCACACATAGCGGGTCTGAAGGTCATTAGCATGGGCAGCGTCGCTCAGGGCCGGTTATAGGCAGGGGCACGGGGGGGCAATGCCCCACCAAATGCTCCGCATGCCCCACTAAAGCCAAAGATGCGACCCACTAACATCTCTTATTGCCCCCCCCCCCATCTAATACAGTCTAGAACCGGTCCTGGGCAGCGTGAACAGCAGCATCATCGGGAGAGGGACCAGCACGCGCCTTTATTGGTCTTTAAGGAACGGAGCCGCGTCAAAAGCTGTAATGAAAGGCACGATCGCCGCGGCGGCGTGACGGGCGCGTCTGCACTCCGGCACTTTCCATTTTCCAGTCGCCAATGAATCATGAACTGTCCCTGCCCTGGCAATAAAAGCATTCTTTGTTCCACCAAGACGGCATGGTGAAGCTGTGGTAACTCTCAAACAACCCCAGCAACTAGCCATTAATTTGGCCAAACCACGCAGAAAGCCATTATGTTTGCCTTAATGGCGCAGAAGGAAGGGATGCAAGCCATGAAATTAGGCTACGCTTCACACTCACTCCTGCTTTCAAGTATACTGCTGGGTCCGCCCAGAAGAGCACAGCAAATATACGCGGCTCAGTCCCGTCTGAAAGACTTCAAAAGCAAAACGCGGCAGATGACGGCTTATTACTAAGAGTCATCCGGGTTAACGCTATTGAGTTGGTGGAGTCAACGGAGTCAACCCAAAAATTAACTCCATTGAGCATCATCTAACATCTCGTCTGCGGCATATGTGATTTCTGGCCCAAATAGAAAGTTTTAAGTAGGTTACCTATAAGTAGAACGCATTTTTCCACAGCAAAATACATTAAAAATTTAAATAGGCCAACTGGGCTCTCAGCTAAAATAATTTCAATAAATAAACATTAATATTCACTCAACTAAATTGGTACTCGCTAGGTCATATACTAGTCACTGACATAAGCGAGTCCTATACTCGTTACCTATATAACTCCACCTTTACGCTGCGGTATGAAACGGCCTCTTATTGATCTGTCGCGGGTTGCGGGGTATTATAAAACCTTCGGTGTGATGTCTTGTATCGGTCCCGGTAGCACATGGGCAGGAGTCGCTCGACGAGTGACGAGGAAAAAATAAATTTTACGTTCAAAAACAAAAAAACTATCATTTGGTTTCGGCCCTTTCCGTTTTATCCCAGGCGTGACTTCGCATCATCCTGTATCGCTCAAGCTGTAGACTCCGCAAGCCGTGCCAGCGTAACTAGTTAACAGGCCTACGTGAACATGCTTATAGTTGCCGATATAATAGGGTTTCATTTCACACCATTCCTTAACCCGAATTTACTGTACATGATCACTATAAAGCAGCAAAGATCAGAACCTCTGGCCTCCTGTTTTAGTCCCGCCAGTTTTTTGCTATTGAGAAAGAAAACGTGTAAACGTGTCAAAGCATGAAACGGTTTGGAGTCGCCATCATCATCATAAAAATAATCACCATCAGTCCCCTTTTCACTCAGAGTGGTCGCATTGATTTTTTTTCGCACAATTAGTGAAGATCACAACAGAATATTCACAGAAATGACGCCCCCGGGGCGTAAGGTTTTGGCACTGTGTTTTAACGCCATTTGTTTAATTGTCAACAGCTGCTATGAGGGCCGTTTAGGTTTGCAAGTACACATACAGCGCGGAGCATTTTACGTGCTCTTCTGTTCAGCTTATTTTATCACTATAATAAAAAACATTTGCTAAGAAAGCTATGAAGAGGATTAATAAACTTAAATCCGTCTCATTCACATACCTAAATATTTGTTACATACTTGTTGTTTGTGACAAAATGCAGGAGAAGTATAAATGTTTTATAATAAGATGAAAATAAGTGGGAAACGGTAATACTGACAATATGAAAGCCCTTTAAAGTACCTTACAACCGTAACAATATTGCTATAGGGTAGGAAACACTCCTAAAGCGAAAGACAGAATGTAGATCCACTTCAGAGCCTTTTCAAATAAAAATGTGAATTAAAGAAAATTATGTCCATCTGTGCAATTCCGTCCGTCTGCCCCGGTCCTCCCGTCTTACAGCGCTGATGACTGTGTTTACGACGGCCAAATTAGAGGCTCCGCAAGAGGCCGGTTCGCCGTGTTGAGCCGCTGAGCCGCATCTCCACGGGCGGAAAGGGCCTCCCTGCGCGCAGCCCGCCCCCAGCCGGCGCTTGACAGGTAAATCACCGCGTCTCTTGCCAGGTGGGAGGTTGTTTATTTGCAAGCTGGGGACCCGGGGTTGGGGGGGGGAGGAGGGGAGCCAAATTTTAAAAACATTCAAAAGTGTGTTTCCAATCAAGCCGGAGAGGCTGTAAACATGTCAGATTGCACAACAATATCTATTTTATTTATTTAGGAGCTCAGGACCTATAATGATACGTTCCAGATCTGTGGACGTTTATGGTGCAAACGCAGGCCGAAGCGGGGATCTGGCTCTCAGGTCTCGGTGGTTCCCATCAGTCAGGCCGTGCCGGACCCCGGCTTTTTAGACGGGGGCACCGCCCCCCCAGTTTCCATTAACACAGATGTACAGGGGATCCTATACCCGCTGTAACGCTCTCAAATGCAGCCATTTATTCAGCCTTGGCCGGCTGGGGGTGGTTCTCTGTCTCGATCATAAACTCCAGAGCATTGCCCTTGACATCTGCTTTACAACTTGGCTTTTGACTCGAATAAGGCCGAAAGAGAGTAATTGCCGACTGAGAAGCCCATGTCTTTGCTGACACTGTAAATTCACGACACTCCCGGCATCTTCCCCACCCAGATGTGTAATTTTTGATGTCTGTGTATCGGGAATTTGGACTAGGATGCACTTCTGTTGATTCATGTGGTCTAGTTTAGTTAAAATTAATAAACGTTTTAATAAGCCTCCAGATTCTGTTAACTAAAAAGCGCCATTTTTGTGGTTTGATCTGCCCTTGGGAACGCACAGGAGTAAGCTATAAACTACTTACAGCACGTTAGTCTGACTGTATGTTTCCCATTGATACAAATTACGAAATAATTATTAAATATCACCATTTTCGCTAACGGCAGAAGCAGTATTTGAATAGATGCCCCATCTGTTAAGACTATTATACATAAGGTTTTTAATTTTTGTCATTTATAAAATGTTTATTCTCCTCTGGTCGAAAACAATAATCGCATGAATAATTAGACATTTATACAGGTACCTTGTGTCATACCTACACACAACAGCCCTCTAGCTGACCTCCGGCAGGCTCGGCCCGCGCCCCAATTAGCGGCCGTGCTTATGAGCGCTGATGACGTGCTTTTCTCTCAATTATCCCAATTACCTCCGAACGCCTGCAAGACATCCGCTTTCGGGTCACCGTCGCTCCAGCCATCGGCGTTTTCGGTTCCGTGTCAGTAATAAACTTTTTCTTTTTAATGACCGCCCAAAAATCCGTGACAAGGAAATAGTTACACAGGAATCACCGTTCTCATTTTATATGCTCACTTTTAACTTAATAATGAACACAAATTGCGTTAAAATATATAAACCCAGCACGATGTGGACATGATATATACTACTTCTTAAAAACATTCAGGATAAAAGAGTTAAAGCAGATTAAAAAATGTCCCACTTTACATAGGCCTGTGTGTGTGTGTGTGTATATATATATATATATATACACGTATACATATACACATACACATACATATACACACACACACACACACACACAGAAAAGGGCAGAATTATAACCCCAGCTGTCTTTGTGGTAAGATTCATGTCACCTGAAACAAGTTTTAATCAAAGCAAACATGCAAAACAACATCACGGAGTTTCGGTTTGCATTAGTTTCACTACTACTCACTAGAAAAACTACCATCAAGTGATTAGTTACCAGGGCTGACACCTTCAAATGCTCTGAAGTTAGTGAACCAATTCCAGGCTCCAAGAACAAAGGAACAGATTTTATTGGACTGGACAGCAACTTGATTTCCATTTAGTGTCTCAGTAAGCAGGATAGCAGATCTGATTGGCGTATTCGCTATACATACTTAAATTTATAATATTTTAATAAGATGAACAGAAACAGGTAAACATATTACAGTACATTAAGTTTTTTTCAACCAAAGGAGTAAAATAAAGTCCCATATAAACGTGTGGATGCATTACCAAAGAGTAACACTTTTTCCGTTTTCCTTTTCTGGTGTTCTGCTGGAGGGTAGGGGGTGTGCCTTTGTACCCCAGAGACAGCCCGCACCCTCCCTGAGCTACCCCATTGCTGGAAAGTCCTGCCCGGGACCAGGCTGACCCACATGCAAACTCAAGAGCCCCAGTAGGGGGGGAAACTGGGCCACGATGCCCCCACCTCATTGCAAAGCACACATGGGTGGGGCTGAATTCTCTGACTCCCACTCCCGGACAGCTTCCGCCATTCCCAGTGCCTTCAGCAGAATCTCAGCCCCAAGACTAGATATTCATTTTCAGAGGACACCCCCCTCCTAGACACTGTGAATGGTTTGTTCCCCTTTCCCTTTAACTTCTTTCACAGTGTCACAATTACAAAAAAAAAAAAAAAAAAAAAAATCAATGCACTAGAAAGTCTATGGCTCGGAACAACAATCAGGAAATGCCACTTTAGTCATGGAATATCAGAACAAGGTATTTGTATTATTTCCCTTTTATATTCATAGCTATTTTAGCACTATTAATGTCTGTATCAAGGGCCGTGATGCCCAGGACATTTTTGGATCAAGTTCCATCTTGGGCAGTGCAGTAAGATTGTCTAGGACTTGAGGAAGAGTCACAGCAAATGCACCCATGAAGAGCAGCTAGAGATGAAGTGCTGCAAACCAAACCATGCTGGTTGGAGCAATACCCCGTCCACAACCGGGACAGGCACTCAGGGTCCCCTCCCCCTCTTCCCTTTTCTGGCCGATCTGCTGGGATGTCCTATAGGCTCAGTTCACAGCCGCATCAGCCTCAGAGTCAGAGGGCAGGTCTGTGAAGGCAAAGTAGAGCAGGTTGCTTCTGATGGCCTGGCAGGCAGACATTCGCCCACTGTTACATTCATGGAGCGAGCTGCCGCCAAGGTTTAACTGTGCTGCAGAATTTGTCCACCAGATGGAAGCAATGGACAACAAAACGACTGGACAAAAAAAATCACCACCACTGGTTTAAATTTAATACCAAATTTTTGAACGCAACCCAAACTGAAAAATAGCATCGCACTGCAGAAGGTCAATTAAAATACAACTTTTTGGTAGTTAATACAAGTCATGCAAGGAAAAAATGGTGGCTTTACATCAGTATTAAAATTGACTGGCACGGTGAGTCAGGAAGCGGCCTCTCGCCTTTTGACTGTTCAGTGACATGGCTCCCTTTCGACTCATCGACATCCAACTTAACACAGTCAGTGTGCATCTCCCTTGGCACGTGAGCCAGCGTCCCTCTCCCGGCCACACCACATGCATGGCATACTCACGTTGCCGAATCCCGATTGGCCGGATGAGGAGGGTGCACAGGGCCAGCGCAGCTGCAATGGCCATGCCCCCGGTGACGATCACCATGACGTTGCGGTAGTACCCAGTATCCGTCCTGTTGGCAGAAGAAATGGATGCTGGGAAAAGTGTGAAGGACACTGGAAAAAAAACAGCGATATCAGCGACGCTCTCGGTTTATCACCGTAAGGCCGAGTCTCCTGACCACTGCCCCACACAGGCAGGTTCTGTGACCAGAAACCACAGTCACACATCTCTGTGATAATCTTTTCCCGAATGGCATCAAACACACACTACGAAATTCAATTGTTTTCCAAAAAAGAGGTTGTAAATGTGTTTAACAGCTAAGACGCAATATCATCATAACGCAAAACCACAGCTTCCCAACACACATGGGCTGAACTTCCACCATGTGAGGCCCATCTATTTAAAGCACCTACATAATGCAGCTTCTTAGGAAAGACCAAGTTACTTAGAAATTATGATCCATGCTGAGCCCATTTGTGGTTGCAGGGGCAGGTCAAACAGCCCAAATCATTTGGAGTGTTGGGCATTGGGATCAGGGACCACAGACATAGCAGACAGGTACATCTTGGTGTGTGAAACCCTTCCGGTCATGTGATACAAGAGCGGGGCAGAGCCAAAAAATGAGCCACCACTTACTGGTCAGGGTGCAGGCCCTGAATGATCATGACCCCCAGGCCATTGGCCACCTTGTCCGTGAAGCTCATTGCTCCATACACGAAGGCGCCCGTTTGCTGCAAGACAAAGAGCTCCGTCATGTCGGCAGGGCACACGGCAGAGGGAACTGGCTTGTAAACCACAATATGTGCTGAATTTCCTCCGACATTTATGCAACTCCTTATCAAAATGTAACGCTGGGGGACAGATCAGTCAGCACCATCTGAAAAGGCACACGCTACTCCTCTCATTAATATTTTAGGCGCGCTACTAAACTGTGGGTACGTGTAAACACCCATATAGTACAGAAAACCTGGTGTCCGGCCAAATGTTTACACCTGTCATCTAAAGCCCTGCTCATTATCACACATGCACTATATCATCGTGATTATATTTCAATATGATTTCGTGCAGCCCTGCTGTTAATATAATTATTACCAAACTTAGTGTTTAAAATCCCAGGACAGCAGGAGGAGCTGTCAGATGCAGTGTGACAGAAAATGTAGCCCGATACGAGAACTGCACACCGTTTGATCGCCGATGAGGTCAGCCGTCATGGACAGTGACATGACGAGGATGGTGGCCGTGCCGGACCCCAGCAGCACCGCGGCGCCGTACACCTCGGAGCCCATGTGCGAGCTCAACAGAACCCAGTAGGAGAAAGCCAGGACCAGGAGCAGGCCCACGAAGTAGGTCATCTGCGGGGGAGAGAGGAGGCCTCATTCATCTCCACATGCCAGCAGGACATCATTTCTCATTTGAATGTTTTCCAGACCTTTGTAGAGGGACTTTGAACATCAAATAAAACAGCCTCGTGAACTAGGAGCTGAAACATTAAGCAATGACTGCTTCTCCTTTTCTGGTCTTATGGGGTGGGGGGGAGACTCACGCTTTTCCCGATCAGCTTGCTGAACGGCTTCATGATCAGGGAGCAGGGAATGCTGCTGATATACATCACAAGGGGGATGCTGGCGATGAATTTCTGCAAAAGCGAAGGGGCCATTTCTTAGAGGAGCCCAGGCAGGTACCTGCAAATGGGTGAACTGGAGAAGGCCTACCTTAGGCAGCATGAGGGACTTGGTCAGGTACATGGAGATGTAGGTCTGGGAGAGGTTCACTATCAGCCTGGTGAACATGTAGAGAAACGCCACCTGGGAACAACACCAGCAAAGAGTTAAGGTGCTAGTCCCATTGAACATTCGCCCCTTTTTTAACTAGGGAACTACCTAAAGCTGTTAATCTGAAGAGCAGAGGAGTCTCACTTGGTAGAAGGACGACTCCTTCAGCCAGTGATCCCACTGCAGCACCCTGGCCGGCTGGGTCACCCGCAGACCAGAAATCAGGGGCTGATGCTCATCGGGCTCCAACACAGACTCCTGTTGGTGGTGGCTCACCTCCCGTGTTCCCAGATGGAAGAAGATGGAGAACAGGGTCCCGATACCCAACACGACGATGGCCAGGTTCTAAAAGGAACAAGGAAATGGAAACGCGGTTAATATTTACGAGAAACAATCCAAACAGAACCCGTCATCACCGACTGCTACAATTGATATCACACCAGACTGGTTTCTGACAAAGACAAACACTGGGATACATGCTTGCAAACAGAGCCTCACAGACTTGACCCACAGGTTTCCAACAGGCATGTGTGAGGGCATCACCGTGGGCTTCACTTACCCTGAACACGGGGATGTCAAAGCGGCCCAGGTTGTCCGTGATGGAGGGGTCCTCAGCTGACCCCACCTGGAAGTGGAAGAGCACCCAGGCAATGGCGTAGACGGCGATGTTCGCCATGACAGTGAAGGCATATCTACCAGGTGGAAGCAGAAAAAAGAAAATAAAAGCCTGCATTCGGGTCTTTCAGAGCTCGGACGGTAACCAGTGAGGTACAGCAAGCCAGGCTCTTGTAGGACCAGGAGGTCAGGTCCAGGCAGCGCCGGCTAAAAGCAGGTTAGATTTCACTTACTGGACAAAAAGGCAGTTTGTTGGCAGCGTCTAATAATGTAGCTTTTAGTTTGCAATAGGAATGTGACACCCGCATGGTTAGACTCTCTCAGTTTGGGAATCCTTTTAAAGGTAGGCTTGTACACTCATCTCTGTGCTATACCTTTTACCGAGTCTTTTTTAAATACGGTTTTTGATCGTCTACATTTCAATGAAAAAAGTAAACAGGGCAGTGATTTCCAGCCTGTATCAGGCACCAGACTACTGAGTCTTACATTTACTCCAACAATCAGTCAAGTTTAGATACTTCAAATTTTTTTTAAATGAATTAAAAACTTCCCCTGTGTCGGGGGCTTGAATACATACAATAGTTTTCGGAATCTAGGTACTTTCCAGCTACTGTGTACATCTGACAATATTTACTGGTGAAAACACGTCAAACACAATGCGGCCCTATATCTTCATTTATCATTTTTTGTGTGTATGTATTGCCTGTATTTTCCCGTACATGATGTCGGACGGCATTCATTTAGATTAGAAAACCGTCATACTCCATTTAAAAAGTCATACCGACAGTGTCCTGTAGGGGGCAGCGTTACCTGTAAGCAGTCAGCTCCACCTTCGCGGGCTCGCTGGAGACCAGCTCGGGAATGAGCGACAGGTGGGAGATCTGGGTGGCTGCCCAGCCAAACTGAAAGATGACGATGAACGGGATGAAGTAAATGAGGCCCACCCACTGCGGGGTGCGCTCGTCACAGCCCAGACAGGGGTTGAAGATGAAGGGGAAGGAGATAATCACACTGATTGTGCCTGGAAGTGTTGCGAAAATGGGGGGGCGGAATCAGGGGACAAAGAAATGTTGGCATTTCATTACATTTTAACACGAACACTGCGATGCGTAGACAATAAATGGAAATAATACAAGAAACAGGAGGTGTATTTCAGTAAGTGTTCAATACGCAGCAATAACTACGGTCGCGCGGTAAAAGGGACGCAACCTAAGAAACTAGCCTGAAGGTTGTCAGTTCAAGTCCTAAGGGGAATGATACATTATAATTAAGCAGGGCATCTCCCCAGAACTGTCCAAATAAAACATCCAGCTATACGAGAGTATTAAACTGGAAGGCGCTTAATTATACAACACTGCGGCGCACAAATACTATGACATTCATAGTATTCATACTGAATAAACGAAGGCAACGAGGAACGAAGAAATGATACTAGACAAGACGGAATCTGTCAGTACTTTCAATTCCGTTTTCCGAGCACAAAGCGCGTGTTTTTCCATGGTGTGTGTACTTGACGCTTATTATAGTAAGTAACTAAAATTAAGCTAAAAAAAAAAAAAAAGATACAGAAAGGTTGGCTTTTTTAAGGCGCTCAATTAAACACACGATGTTTCACTGACTTTATGCACAAAGCCAATTATCCAGAGCGCTTTGTAAACCCATAGAAAGCATGAAGGCCACCGGATGCCCCCCCGCCTGCCGAGGACACACGCTTCGGTCATCGGGCCGCCTGACACTTGCCTATGAGGTGCCAGGTCTTCCTTTTGCCGTAGTTGCCGCAGCCGGAGGTCCGATCCGACTCGTAGCCAACCAGAGGCGTGCAGATGCCGTCGGCGATCTGCCCGGTGAGTAGCAGCACCCCGGCGAGGCTGTTCTGGAAGCCGAGCACCGAGTGGTAGTAGACCAGCAGGTAAGTGAACCACATGGAGGCGCACAGGTCGTTGAGAAAGTGGCCCACGGCGTAGCTCAGGCGCCCGAAGGCGGACAGAGACCGCTGCGTCTCGGCCATGGCAGAAAGCCGCGTCCGAAAGCACGTCCCCGCCTGTCCGCAGTTTACCGGTGCGGGGTGAAGGTCAGCCTTGTCCTCCGCGCATCCCCCCACGGAAGACCGTCGGTACCCCGCAAAAAGCGAAAGCACGCAGTCGGTTCAGAGCGCCCGGTCCCCGAATCAGCTGACTGCGCCGCAGGCAGCAAAGCCAGACGTCTGCGCACCGGCAGCTGAACAAAGCGTGGCTGGAGGCTTATTGGCCGGCGCTCTGCGATACGAACGGCATAGTTCTCATTCGGGCTTTCCCTGACGAAAGGACCCACTCCCCTCTAAGGAAGCCCTCCTGGGCCTCCCCTTTCCTCCGCCAGCCATCGCATCCTTCCTCGCATCGTCATCACCGACCGCTCCAATTGTCATCGCACGTGACTGGCGTGCGTTGGGGTGACATGGACCAATCACAGGCGTCGTGTCATACGGGATCCACCAATGAGCGCTTATGTTTAAAAAATATGGGCGGAACGTTAAGAACGCTGCCGTAGGCGTTTCCTGTAAACATGCGTTATTCCCATAGAAACTGGTGCCGGGTATGTATGAGAAATGATCACGGGATTTGGATACGAGAGATGGTTCCATTTAAAATACCTCTTAAAATACCTGTCTGCCCTGGTGATTTAGTTACAGCGCTGATATGACGTACCAGTTAGCAAGCATGTTTATTGTGGGTTTGGATGGGTGTTGGCCAGCTGAACTGCTATAATGGTTTGGAACAGAAACAGAACCGTGGTGTTCAAACTGGCTGTAACACTAGCTAGCTCTATTCGTGATCTTATAACTAATAATCTAGAGCAGTTCATACCAGTACACACAAAATATGGTCTAATGGCTTTTATGGAATTTCCAGGGAATATCTTATACTATTCTGCAGGCCTCCACCATTCTTCCATACAAATTCCTGGCCCAGTTTTTCTAGAATGATCTTTGGGAAGGCTCACCATGCAACACTCCTTCATGTCATCTAAGATAAATGTTGATGTGAGAGCTTCAATAACTTTCATGATCCATGATGAACCACTGATCCATCAGAACCATATAGCAGGAGCTTCTTAGGGCCTGATAAACTAGCAGCACTACAACACTAGGACACGACACTTGTCCTTGAACTGTACAGTTTATGATGATTAACAAGTTCTCCTCACAAGTGCTCATAGTCACTGAGGCTCCTTTCTTGAGCCGGGTTGCTTGCGAACGCTAGACTCAAAGCACAAGTACACACTTTACATTTCCATTGTGCAGTTCCTGAGACTGTAACGGTTTCCCAGATTATCTGTCAGTTGTTGGGAAGGCAAACCTCAGCCGCCATGAGCATTACACATCAGGGGGACCTTGTACTGTCATGACTTTCCACTAGGATAAGAAAATGACACAGCATTTACGGTGCGACGCCCACCGATATATGTGCCCTTTTGTACGACTGTCAGAAGTTCTGTCATGTGTTTTCAACATTTATAGTGTCAGATGTTTGTTCTCTAATCAGCAGTGTGCCAAAACATGGGGGTCTGTGCCATGTGTGCGGCACACTGGCGCTTGATAAGCACCAGAGCAAATACATAGTTACGATGAAAGAACTTGCTGTAAGCAGGTGACTGCTGTTGCACGTTCAAGGCACACAAATGCATGCAGGAACTAAGAACTTTCAGCCTGCCCCTTAAACAGTGAGTTGAGTTAGGCATGTTCTGCAATGTGACTGAACATGAAAAAGGTCCTGTACTTTTGCACAACGTCACATGTTCAAACTTGGAGTTTCACCATCGTTACTAGGGGGACGAACGCAAAAATTACTGTCACCAATATCAAGTTACAAATAAAAGGGACTTTACAATGAATTTGCCGCCTCCTTCCGAATTAGTGTTCATACACAATGATACTGACCCCCGTGCGCGTTTGGATCAGCTTATTTCCTGTTTGGTCAACATATAACTTCAGAGAAACCTCAAAATCTAACAGGAAGCTAGTTACCTATTAATCTCCCCAAAGCCACAAAACAAGTGTATCACAACCTTTGGCATTGCAAAAAAAAAAAAAAAAAAACTCATGAGGACATCTTCAGCACTGCAGTCAAAGAATGGGAGGGGGTAACAATAGATTAATACCACAGAAAACATGAATGATTGCCAGATGTGCAGGTCATGCGTGTCTGAAGCTTGGGTCAGCATTCCTCAACAATCAGCAAAAATAGCTCACATACCCAACATACATGTTACATCCACACGCAACCATTCCAGAACACACTGGATAAAACTTCCTTCGGCACACGTAAGCTTTAAACATTTTACTTGGAAAGGCACAAACTATGATTTCCTGGTAGATATTCGTAATTGAGAAATAACAGACCTTTTCCCTTTGAACATCATCTCAGCTTCATAAGGAACCTTCCTAGTTCATCATCTATTTTTATTTTTTTTGTTATTTCAAGCCCAGAATGCCATATGTTTTTCCCCCCCAAAAGTGCAATTTTAAGGATATGAATATCTGTTTTCCTCTTGATAATTCACAGTACCTGAGACCAGTCACTGTGCTACAAGTCCACAAGTACGGGGGGGGGGGGGGGGGAGAACAAATTCATTAAAAATCAAATTTCGGTGCACTACGACATTAAAGTAAAACGTTCAGCATTCAACTCGGAGAGCTGACCCCAAGAACAACTTCAATTTAAATTACAAAAAAAAAGACAAACAAAATGTACACAAGTTCTCCCATTCTGGCATCAACAAAACTGCTCCTGCTCTTCAGCGATTTCCTTGATAGTTAACTCTTCCTCCCCCGCCTTGATCCCACAGTTGCACAGTATGTCTATGGAGCTCCCCGGATCAGCTGTGTCCTGCCCCTCCACCCCCACCCTGCCCCACCCTGCCTCACCCATGGCTGATCAGCAGCTGAGCCATATAACGTTCTATGTGGAATCTCGGGAACATCAGAGGCTTCAAAGAGTCCTTCTCAATCAGTAACAATGTCATGTGTACGTTTCCATAAATTTATTCAGTCTCTCTCTTTAAAGGAAAAGCGGTATCCTTGGCCTGGCACATTGTGAGGGCAGGTCTGCCACATTCCTTCTCGGGCAGGTGGGCGTGTGGGAGGGACGTCGATGGGTGTTCTGCGTGTCCTCTCCCAAACGTAAAAGTGGTGTGAATCTCTCAGTCTTTCTGCCCTGCCCCCTCACTTGTGTCTCTGGAGTGCTTTCCTCTTTCGCCTCTTGAAGAAACAGCAGCACCTGCAAGAGGAAGACAGCAGCGGCTGAGACGTGGAGGCGGAGCTAAACTGTACGACCCCTTAAAGCTACAGCGCGAGTTTCATTCAAAGTGACCAAACCCTAAATGGCAAGACAAACTGATGGATGAACGGACGGACAGACACACAGTCTCCCTACTTTGTATCATCGGCCACCTCGACCTCAGCCGGCGCTGTGATTGGTGCGTTGGAGTGTCCTGCAGTGGGGTCGTCCGTGTTTAATTCTCCGTTGGTGGAACTCATTACCTGTCCAGGCGCACAGGATGAGGGGAGTTAAACAACATGTGGGACTGCTCCATCCCCCCACGGAGCGAGACTGGAAACCGCAGACAGTAAATGGAAGATTCTGGAATCTATATTTGATATTCAAAATGTTTATGGCTCGGATAAGTTGAATCAGGACATTCTTATAGACAAAACAGTATGCGATATTAACTGCAGCTGTAAAAGCACTATTTCCATTTTGATAATTATGCTTTCTGCAACTTGCCTGCTCGCTGAATATCCAAGGTCATCCAGCCAATCACCAATTGTGTTTTTGCACTGCGTCAACCACAGCCATAAACAGGTTTGAAGAGTTGTAATCCACAGAGCAGACACTAGATGGTGCCAGAGGCTTTTACAAATAAATTCTCTGACGATACACGAGGCCGTCATTCAACCACATCCATATATATGGCACTGCAAAATGCTACAGAGAGGAACTAAAAGTGGGGGAAAGAAAACAAAAATCTCTCCTAAGCTGCTCCTTCCAGCCTGTAGCTGACAGTGATCAATGGAGACCATAGCTCCACATCACCTCAGAACAGAACCCCCCACGGGCTGGAGAGCCAGACACAGACCGAGGAAGCAACTCAAATCCATTTGGGGCGGGATCTCGCAGAGGCAAAAAGGGTTTAGCTAACAACTGCAGACAAGCATTTCAACTCAACTCAACGCAACGTCCCTGGGCCTTGCCAGCCAGCACTGGGGACTCAGTGTGGGCGTGCGGTGGAGGGAGGGATGGAGAGAGAGAACAAGGCAGGGAAGGAGGTGGAAAGAGGGGCACCACAGCCATGCAGTACCTGCACAGAGCCCCCCAGCCTATCAGCTGTGAGCTGCGACCCCAGCAGCTCCCTATTGGTCACTGGAGTGGGCGGGGACTCGCTTCCTGAGGATTCAGGTGACTGGCACAACAGGGGATGGCCAGGTGGGGTAGGGGTTATGAAGGGGAGGCGGGAGGAAGGGTAAGAAGTGGTTTGACGGGGGAGGTGAGGAGTGAATTAAAAAAAAAAAAACCGACACAACAGAAAAAATACCACACACCAATTTCATGCAGAAGCAGGCATGTTAATCGCTGACAGAAGGGGGGTGGGGATTAAAATGGAGAACACCGAACAGAGCGTGCAGACAGAATGCCAAGGAGGGGCTTAATCCAGAGACAGCGGCAGCGCCGATCCTCCACATGGGAGCCCGGGCAGCAGATGGCAGTACGCAAACGCGGGGAGTATCCGGCCCGTATTAGGGCCGCCCGCGCTCAGGTGAGTCGGACACGCCATGCCCCAATTAGAGCGTGAAGCTCGGTTTCACGTCCGCCGGACTCGAGGACAACGTGATGGGAGGCAAAGCCACGTAATTAGCGACACTGACGGCTCACGTGACCCGTGGCGAGACACCGGATGACAGCTGTTGTGAAAAACATCCGTCGGCGGGAACAGACCGCGCTCTCGTCCCCCACCGTGCCCCGTTTCGCCGTCATCAAGCCGGATCCCAACGACAGGGTCATGCAAGCTCCAAGGATTTAAGATCGGTTTTTGCAGGATGCAGGCAATAAATCTTCCAGAATATAAATATCTGTTTCACAGTAGCCGGCCTTCCGGCCGAATTCGTAACAAAGTTCATGTTTAGTTTCGCAGGGAAGGTACAGGGGGGCACAGCTGTCAGCATCGTCGCCTCACACCTCTGGGACCTGGGTTCGAGTCTCCGCCAGGGTTCCATGTGTGTGGAGTCTGCATGTTTTCCCCGTGTCATTCTGGGGTTTCCTCCGGGTACTCCGGTTCCCCCCCCACAGTCCAAAAATACGCTGAGGTTAATTGGAGTTTATTGGACCCAAATTGCCCGTAGGTGTGTATGTGTGAGTGAATACTGTGTGAGTGTGCCCTGCGATGGGTTGACGCCCCATCCTGGGTTATTCCCTGCCTTGTACCTGTAGCCTCTGGGATAGGCTCCTGACCCACGATCCTGAATAGGACAAGTGGTTACAGAAAATGGATGGAATGTATTAGTGGGCTAAAACCGACCCTGGACCTCCTAGAAAACGAAGGCGACGGCTGTAGGGGAAGCAGGGCAGATATCCCATGGGCACACAGGGGCGCTCGCTCACCTGGTTTTTGGTCTGATGTTGTGCTTTGTCTCTGTTGCTGGACGGCAGCGGTGCGTCGCTGGGGACGGGGCCGATCGGAGTGGGCTGTCCCAAGGAGAGATCAGGAGGTCAGAAGAGCACATGCCCTCGGCTCGGCATACGAGACAAAACGCTCACGGCAGTCTGACAAGGTTCTTTCTGCACTCCAGGCTCCTTCACCCCCCCCCAAAACTCACGAGTGGCTTGCCGACCCAGTCGTACTCGTAGTCAAACACATAGCCGTTCCTGTCCAAGAGGTCAGTGAAGAGCTTCCTCAGGTAGTCATAGTCAGGCTTCTCGAAGAAATCCAGCCTCCTCACGTAGCGCAGGTAGGTGGCCAACTCCTCTGCGGGGCGACAGGGAGCAGTGTGGAGAAAAGGAACTGAAAAGTCCTACACCAAGTAGAACCTTCAAGACATGAAGCTCCAAGATTTTCAGGTTAGCAATGTCCTTTTGACTGATGACGACACGGTTTGCCAGCTGACCTGGGAAGCTTTCGCACAGCACCTCGATGGGGGTGGCTCGTTTGGTGTCCCCGATTTTCTGATACCGCTCCTTCAGAGTGTCCGCCTGAAACGGGAAGGAAGGTCACGCTTCAGAGAACTGCTAGCCGCGCGCACACCTAGGAGGAAGGTCTCCGTATGAGGACAAGTCCAGTGATAACAGCCCTCACCCTGCCAATAGCAGCCCTCTGTTCCCGGCATCTACACGCAGAAGCGATAAACCGTGTAAAAACCGATATCTTTAAGCTGTAGAGATGCACAAGCAGAGATAAGCAGGGTCCGGCAATTCCAGCCGCAAGGCCTTCGGACACCGACGCACCCGAGAGTGGGAGATTCTGCCTCGAGATACGTGTGTTCAGAACTTGTGTGAACAATCAGGGCAGATAAGAGACCGTGGCCAGGATACGATGTGCTGGAAACAGCGAGATGAACACCACTTTGCGATAAGGGTCGCTGAGAGGCACATGCAGGGGCGGCCACCTAGAGCCTAACAGGGCAACTACGACTGATAAACGGTCAACCAAGAAAGTGCTTCACTAAAGGTGCACTAAGGCAACGCCCTGCATATCCGGCTCTTCATAAGGCCACAAACGAGCTCCTGCTGGCACAAGAGGTCCGAAAACAGATTCTCAGCACCCAGGGGCAGAGCACCTGCCTTTGGACCCCAATAATAATCGGTACATGTGACACAGGGTGCAGCAGGCCATTCCTGATCGCAAGACGACGGGGCAATTCCCTACCTTGAGGCCTTGCCAGGGTAAGCTGCCTCGCAGGAAGTACATGAACATGTGACCAAGAGCTTCCAGGTCATCCCTTCTGCTTTGTTCTGCGGGAGGAAGAAGTAGAGAAAAAAGCAGGAAGAGAGTGAACACTAGGCTTGTGAAGCACCATAAAATAACTATCAATGCATCCAGGTGGGGAAGCCTCGTGCAAGAATGACAAATGCCCGGCTTCAGCTCGCCACAGGCTCCCGAGGGGCCGGTGGGCCCCGCTTACCTTTGCCCAGGTGGGTGTTGATGCTCATGTATCTTGCTGTCCCCGTCAGGCTCTTATGCTCCCGGTAGGGGATGTGTTTTTTGGTCTCAGGGTCGATGTACTCTTTGGCCAGGCCAAAATCAATGATGTGGATGGTGTGCTGCCTCTTACTCCCAGGCCGGCCCACCAGGAAGTTCTCTGGCTTGACGTCTCTATAGATGAGGCTTTTGGTGTGCACATACTCCATCCGCGTTATCTGCTCCGTCATACGTTGGGACACACACACACTTGGGTCACATGTCAGCTTGAGGCCAGACTGATGGGAGAGAATGGACCGCAGGGCCACTTACCAGTTGGATGGCAATCATGAGCACGGTCTTGAGGGAGAAGGTGCGGTCACACAGGTCAAACAAGTCCTCCAGGCTGGGCCCCAGCAGTTCCAGAACCATGGCGTTGTACTTTCCACATGGGCCAAAGTAGAACACCTGTGGGATGCCCTCTGCGAAACACACACACACACAAGATGGAGGCTTTGCAAACCACACACACACACACACACACACACACACACACACACACACACACACACACACACACAGAGCACGCGGGGTTCCTAACTCTGAAGCAAGGATGACTCACGGGCTGCTTACTCACTGCACTGTCGCTCTGGCAAGGCCGCTGGGAGATGTCACTCCAGAAGGTTCTGAGAGCCAGTGACGATGCCACGCACATAACGAAAAGGCAGGGTTTCTGAGAACACACCACGGCTGTGGGAGGTCTGCCTGCTCCAGAACCCTGCACTACATTCCTCCTCTTAGCTTTTCCTTTTTGAAACCCCCCCCATTCAGACAGAGGACTGAAGGAGTATAATTCAGTGTTGCAAACACTGGAGGTGGATACAGATGTGGGGGATCAACAACGAGCCTTCAAGGCAGCTGGGAGGAGCTGCTGCTTCACAGCATTTCCAGTATGTGACTAGTAGCACCTGCCACCAGGGGGCACCCTCCCTGCCTCTCCCCACCAACACAATCTCTGACGGGCCCTGTAAATATGTACCGTCAAGCAGCACTTTGCACAGCTTTCGTTATTTCCTCTAAGAGGCAAGCGAATGCACTGGCCACGTCTGGCACAGCAGATTTGTACACACCTAAGTCATCCCAGCGTGCACCGTCTGACGGCATCGTGCCGTTTTATAGGACGCCACACGATACAAATAGCCAATGGGAAGAGCCTGTCCCGGGCCGTCCCACTCCGCACTGCTGCAGAGGAGTGCGGGGAAAGCCGGGCCTTCTGGGCTCTCATCTCCGCTGTGGGGAGTCTGCACCACCTTTCCAGAAGGGAGAGGAAGCTCAATTACCCCACGCCTTAAGGAGAAATGTCTAGCTATTAAATATGATGAGGTATCTGTGAATGAAGCAAATGGGAGAGGAAGTGCTAATTATCAGAAGAGTACTTACTGAACACGACGGGAACAGAAAGATTGGGGGTGGGCTCCTACATACTGAAAACTGGAGGGGGGGAGGGTCCTATATACTGAAGATAGGGGGGGGACACTCCTATGTATTCAATACTGGGGAGGGGCTTCTATATATTGACAAGTGGAGTGGGGGAAGGGGGGGCTACTATATTCTAAAAACCAGGGAGGGGCGCGTTATGGCAGGCTGCCTCCTGATGATGCCAGGGGGCCACCGGGCAGCTGCCAGCTCCTTCTCTGCCCCAGTGGAGAGGCAGGGGTGCCAGGCCGGGGTTTCTCCCGGCCAGCAACGACATGCAGGTCCAACGGGAACATGGAGGGCAGGAGGACCCACTTCAAAGAACGGCAGATCAGAGGAGCCGCTACGCCGAGCCCCGGAACCCCCCCCCCTCCATCTGGGCGTCACGCCTCACCAACTGCTCCCTTTCGCCAGCTATCGGCCTGGCCTGTGCGTCCCTGTCATCACCTCAGGCTAAGGGAGGGATGGGCGAGGGCCGTGGTAACGACAGCACACGCAGGTCCAACCACCTCCCCGCCTCAGGTCAGGGGAACATTCACATTTTCAGTTCCTCAGCATACGCTTTTATCCAAAGCGACAAACTGCATCCAAACAGGGTCAGGCTGTCCATGGAGCAACTGGGGATTAAGGGCCTTGCTCAAAGGCTCAGTGGTGAAACTACTCTGCTGACCACAGGACTTGAACCTACAACCTTCAGGTCATAGGTGTCCAAACCCTCTGAGCCACAGACTGCCCCCAAATGTCCATCAGCGACAGCACAGACGGCAATCAGAACCAGCCAGAGCGGGGGGAGAATCATCACCGCCAACCCCAGCACCTGAGCGCCGCGTTCTGGCCGGGGCCAGGAGCAGGACCTCGCCCAGCAGCCCCCACCATCTGCGGCTGACTCAGTGAGCACGCCTCGGCCTCGCCAGAGCTCCACCAGACGGCCAAATGTCAGCGCATGGAGAGAAGCTCCAGCTGCCAGGTGAGAATGTTACACAGGAAAGCAGCGCGCCCAGACCAGCCCGGCTGACTGGATCTTCATAAGTGCTGGTGTAATTTATCATAATCCATCTAATAACTAGACCTCTACTGGGAAGAGTATTCCAGACAATTCAGCTTTCAGTGAATATTCTCACCGAAAACTAGTCTGGTCCCCAACCAGTTATTATCTGTGAAGTTGTGTACTTTGGGTTGCGGGCTGTGGGCCAGCGGGGACCGACTGTCACCATGGGGTCACATTCTCTCTCAGCACACGCAGCAATGACATGCAGCCGTGCCCCACCTCCTGGGTATTTTTAAGCACTCGCATGGGGGGGAGGGGGCGGGGGCGCCGGCGTACCTGAGCACGCCATTGGCCGAGAGGCCGTCACCCGACACCGACGCAGTCCCACACCGGCGCCTTCAGCCAGTATGGTGGGGCTACTGCTGACTGGGCTTCTAAGCCCCAACGCTGGATGGGCCGGTGGTGGGGGGCGTTCCTCAGGCACCAGAGAACTGACCTTTTTCATAGAGGAAGGATATACAAATTTTCGCTAACAGTATGACTGGCAAGACAAACCTGAAGCCCTGCTGCCTGTGACCTGCAGAAAGGCACACGCTGCACCCAAAGGCCGAGTTAATAATTGACACGGGCATAAAAACTGTATGTGGCCTTTCACGCACTTCCAGTGCAGGGGTGCATCCCGAGCAGGCCGGAGGCGGCAAGGGCTCAGCCACCCGAGGAATTGCCCTACTAGTTTGCAAAGAGCGATGATGACGACACCATGTTCTTCGAAAAGAAACATCAGCGATCCACAGTAACCGCTGAAAAAACAGCGATGACCTCACTGTCACACCAAGCCCACATCGAGCGTCCATCATTCACATAGACAAAGATCGCCATCATACATTTATTAACGAATTTCATACATTTGAGTTTTACGAAATGGAATGGGCGGTAAAGTTATGAGCAATGGAGGATTATTCGTCACAAAAGTTTTCCATCCTGGAACATTCCTCTACAACTCCGCTGTGGTCCACAGTGAGGTCTAGGGATGTGTCCAAAATCCCATACTTGTTTGCTATGTAGCAAAATATAGAATAAAATGTGAAATATAGTAAGCAAAGTGAGCAGCATGTGCGAATGCTCAGACGAACGGTACCTGGATAATAATAATAATACTACATGCTGCAGAATTCCAAAGCTGCACTAACACCCACAAGAGTTACAAGCAGAGAGGAAGATTGTCACTTGTTCAGACATTTTTGTCAAGATGGAGGAAGTGTCTCTGTACAAATTTAAATAGAAAATAATACCCAGTAATTTAAGTTGACTATGTATTGTCGTTGATAGTATACAGTTTTTAACTTTTGCGACGGTCAAGCTACATCATTGGTAAACATCAGGGTTAGGTAATGTGTGTGATGGCAACCACAGAGTGTCCTAATGCGTACATGCTGTTCTCATGCATACATACAGTAGGTACTGCACTAATGGTTGAGTAGTACGCTTGTCCAAATCCAGTACCTACTGTGTAAGGATGCAATTTTGGATGTACCCAAAGAGTCACCTCCACAGCTGCTGACATCATAGGAGGAACCCGGGGCTGCTTTAGGCCCCCGCTCTCCAACGAGCACTTTCAGTCCATTCCCATGTCAGCTGGGGGCATTAATGAGCACCGGACATGATACAGGAAAACACCCAATCCCAACCACACTGTCTGCTGCGTTTGGTAAACAGCGCATGTACGTCATTGTGGGTTCTGAGGCACTAGAGGGCCGTGCCAAAGCAGGCGTCCGTATTACTGGAAATGAAACCATTAAAGGTCCATCCGCACCCACGTGTGCAGATGGTGGCATTGTGGGAGGACGACCAGAGGGCTGGTTTCATGTGCACAGGGAAGTCTGGCTAAAAATAGGACAGTGACACCCATCTAGCCAAACAACCCCCCCATACACAGACCACAGTGTCACAGACAGGGTAGAGCCCCAGTTCTGGTGCTGTACTGTTTCAGGCAGACACCAAGGACATCCTTCGTAGTACCACGTTGCTCTGCCTTTCTAGATGTCCTCCTCCATTCTTAAGAGGATGGAAGATCATGTCGCTGCCCCACAGCAAAGCCTGGCTACTGACAGGTGGCTCCCTACTCCTGGGGGACGAGGCTACGATCGCTCATAGATTACAGAAAGACACTAAATAAAGCACTTACGATTGTCAGACTTACATCATCAGTTTCCACTAAAGGGGGGGGGGGGCATTGTTTTAGGGCTGCTTGGTGCTGTGCCACAAAGTGGGTTGACTAGGGGCTGGGCTGGGTGGGGCGGGGGGTCCAGCATTCCACTAAGCCGAAAGCCCCCGCACAACAACTACAGAACTCACATACCGCACAAGACTGGACACGGACAACCAGACAACTTGACATTTGGTTTTTCGGTTGGGAAAAGCAAACTCCAGCAGCACAAAACGTCAAGATTAAAACAGACAAACCAGACCTGAAAACAACAAAGAATCACTTTGAAATATTCACCGAGTTCCTGAAACAAATCAGTCCCATGAGAATGTGCCAATAACAACGCTCAATATGAAAAAGGGCACTTTCTACAGCTCTTAATCCTAAACACTGCAATAAACCCTGTACTTGCCAACATCCGCCCCCCCCCGAAAAGCAGCCAACTAAGCACTTCTAGCTGGGTTTGGGTCACTGTCACTGAACTACATGTCTGACTGCAGTTGAGGAACCAAGTGACGCACTGCAAAGCTAAAGGGAGCCTGCTGAGGAAAATGTGGCTTTAGAATGCTGGGAATTATGGGTAAATCGGCTCCTGGCGGCCTTGCTGGATGGGGGTTTGGGACATGCTTGTATTTCTGGCTTCAAAGGACTGTTCCCCCAACACCAGCCAAAACAGATCAAGCAGCCATACATCAGGGCACTCTGCTCGCCTGACACGGATCCAGCAGGAGCTCACCGATCTGCCACACACCATGACCATCCAGTCACCCAGCTGGGGCCCCAATGACAGTCTGAAGGCCCTCTCAGTGCCTGCAAGGGTTTTGAGGGACCAGAGCCTAACATCACGTGGTTACTAAGCCCCACAAATCGCCGCCGCCCGCCCCCCCCAAACCCTGCCAAGCCTGCCTTCCAGCACAGCCCAACATCTTCCTTTGTTTGCAAGTTCTGGTTAAAAATCACCACTGTCAATGTGCTTCCTGCATTCGCCAGCAGAAAGGTGCCAATCCCACATGGACAGGATCCAGACGCTGACCGAGGAGGTCATGCAAAGTACTGTGGCCGGTTCCCGTAAGGGCCCCGGAGCACCCCTAGAGAGGCCAATGCCGCTGGCAGCACACCCCGTCCTGTGATGCGCCCCCCCCACCTCCCCAACTCCAACCCCTCCACGCTTACCTGAGTTTCCCAACTGCTTGTAAAACCTGTATTCCAAATGCAGCTGGGGTGCCCTGGACTTTATTGGCTCCTAGAAAGAAATAAAACATGAATGAGTCAGAGGAGAAGACAGAGCAGGGAAGAGGGAGAGGAGAAACAGGAAAAACCACCAAGGACAAAGAAACCAAGCCTCTGCCAGCAGCAGGCGGGCGAGTTTCAGGTACGTCCAGCGCGCCCTCCCCCGGAAAGCTGCTCACACCACATCAGGCAAACGTCCTGGGTTGGCAGAGAGCAGCAGATGTACTTCGAATGGCCACGCCAACAGGCAGAGTGACTGAACGCGTGCAAACATCGCATTCCATGCGAGGGATGGAACCGCGCGGCTCATCACGTGGCGGCCACAGCAACGACGCAGGCTCTGACGCGACTCTCCCGGCCGCCTGCGCCCTGCAGATGCCGTTCCAGAAACCCTGAATTACTGCTGCTGTTTGACAGCAGTGCTGACGCCAACACAAATGGTAGAACCCCCGAATAGCCGGTCACATGACCGACGTCCATCCCATAAGGGCGCAGGCAGGTTACTCCATCAGCCATCACACTTTCTCTCCCTCCCCAGTCTATTCTCAGTTCGGGTCACACTCTGGTTTATAAGCAGAAGAGAATGATGTTCACATCTGACAGACAGGACAGATGAGAAATACTGTAAATATTCCTAAGCTATTAATATATTAACTTATAATATTACGGCACAGAATTAGATACTTCTCTATAAAAATTTTATCCGTGGCTTACAGCAGCTTTAAGGGCTTAATCAGGGTAAAAATGCATAACAGGCCCCAGCACACAACCACAGCTTTGAAGCTAATCATTAATCAGCCTGCAAAGCAGAAGAACCTGGCACCAGTCTTCCCACCAAATGGTCCCAAACACCAACAGTCTGACATCACACTCTGCATATGGCACAGCCCACTAAACACAGAAGTCCTGAAATCCCTACACAAAGTTTTGAAATGAACTCGGGCAGACTGACACCTTGCTGTCACAATGGTCTGGGAGAATCAAGTCCTGCTGGAGCTCAGGACAAACTGGCTGGACAGCAGCCTTCAGTTCCGCCCCTCAGCCTAGAGGCCAGCGGGGCGTGTGCTGGGGGGGATCCAGATCCCTGAGCCAGAGAGATCGGTCAGCCCATACACTGTGCTGGGGGAGTTCTTTTTAAAATTAAATATCTGGGCAGGAGTGCTACTATGCTTAAACCAAATGGCAAAACATCCCCTCCCCCGAAACCTCTCCTCAAGCCGCTCGAGTCCTGCCTGCTGCACATTAACGATGGGCCTCCCCAGCCCACCAATCTGCGGTGTCAGAGGGAGCGCTAAAAAAAACAAACATGGCAGGGCCCTCAAGAACAGGACACAGCCACCATCCTGAGCATGATGCTCAGAACCTCCCGCCTTCCCTCAACACTGAATAATTAATGTGGAACACCAAGTTGGGGGGTGGGGGGGTGATGACGGCACATCTCAAGACCACACCTCTGCCCGCTGTGGCTTCCTCCTGCAGACACAAAACCAGCAGTGACCTTCCGGCATCCCACAGCAGACCCCGGATGAACTTCCCCAGCAGGGGCAGTGACATTGCAGCTTAAACCCAAGCCAGTGAGCCATGCGGCCTTTTTGTATCTCGCGCAGTTTCAGTATCTTCTGACTATCATATCGGGAAGCACAAGGTGCCGAAAGAGGGCAGGGCACTATCAGCCCGGCTGAGCCATATCTCCGTCAGTGAGAGTAACCCGCTGAGTAACCCACTGCGAGTAACTCACTTTGCTGGATTCTTGCAAATTTACTAAATCGAGTCTAGCAAAGCTCCCTGTGCCTGATAACCTGCTACTTACTAACGGATTACCAGTTGATCTGGCTGTACAAACTGAAAAAAGCTCATAAGCATAAATTTATGCATCCAACCACATTCCAGGCCTATCCGAGAACTCACGGGGCACAAGGAACATATCAGTTTAATAATGCCCATTTACAGCAAATAGCTGCAGATTTAATGAATTCTATTCCAAACAGCTGACCAGTCCGTCTGAGGTACCTTTACTCAGCTTTCCAGTATTGACCGGAAACAAAGCAAATTAAAGCCTTCTGCTCTCAATGACAGATTGTTTTGTGGTCTCTCTAAATGACCCCTTTTCATTCTATAACCCCATTTGAACGAGGCTTTCCTCTTTCGAGTGTCATACAATCACACCAATTTTACCCGAGACCTCGGAAAGCACCTCAGGGCTTGGGTATCGCAGCATCTCAGATTTTCCCCGCAGGCCTGCCTCCCACGAGAGGCCTGCAGAGCGGTACGCGAGGGGAGGTCCACTGGAGAGTATGTGATGGGAGTGATGGTACCAGTACTTCTTTTGGTGCAAATTAAACGCCATGTATGGAACTGAGCAGAGTAACCGCGACCGAAACACATTTCATCACAGGCAATAGGAGCTGCCTGGCGCATTGTGGCAGACACTGAAGAAGCCACAGCTGGCTCACGTTCAACAACGCTCCGATTTCATATTAGATTTCAGGGTCCGGGCAAAGCTGTCAGCTGCCCTGGCGTGACAGCTGGCCTCAGGCGTGACAGCTGGCCTCAGGCGTGGCGCCGCAACGCCATTCCACGGGCTCCGCCCCCAACTGGAGGTCAGGATCTTCGCAGGACCGTGCTAGATCCTTCTGAAGGGGGTGATGAGGCTTCAAAACCCTCTGTAGGCGGGGCTTACCACGGGCTGTCGACAGCTGCCTGGTTTAGCCATGGGAACCAAGGCTGCAAGCAAAGTGGGACTGTTTAAACAACGGTTCAAGTGACAGGACATCCCATCATGAACAAGATTCCGATAAGAGCAGGCCTGCTCTACGTATCACGGATCTTTGGGAGCGAATTACGAATCAGCCGCTCCCGCCACTCACGTCTAATCAAGGTACATCAGACCACTCTGTGTATAAAGTTCACTTTACAGGCCTGTCCCGCCCTGCAGATAATAAGCACCGAGTCATAAAAATGATCATAACCAGTGTTGGAACGGAACGACCTTTCAGTAATGGAAAATAAGCAGTTTCATTTAAAAAGGGATGAGGAAGAAGGGTTCGTGTTTTCCCCACAAAAGATCAATAGCCACCTCAGTTCCAGTCATCCTACACGGAAGGCAGAGGCACTAAAGGGCCAGTCAGACGACAGTCCTCGAATTATGAGAAAAGCTTCAGGTCAATACCACATTAGAGGCAATTTACAGCCCTTCCAGCAGGCCTGTTTAAAAAGACATCCAACAGGGCTGGAGACAAAGCTGGCTCTCATCAACCTGCCCATTGTTCACGATAAAAGGTACAAAATGTTCTCATCTCTGCCATCTCCGGTACTGCATCTCACTCCCTTGTTACAAAGAGGGGGGGGAGGGGGCAACCCCAGCTAGTCAATGAATGAGTCCCCAGAAGGAAAGCCAGAATACGAGGACATCCGTGAACAGAGACAGCAGGATGATACTAATGGGCCAAGTCGACCAATCGCAGGCTGCGGGGCCTAACCGCCTCAGTCCATTTTCACAGGAGCAGAAACGTGTCTGTGTGTGGCAGTGGGGGGGAGGGAATAACAGGTGAGTATAGGACTGAGAAGCAAGTGCAGAAAAGAAGAGAAAAAAGAAGAGAGTGACAACATGCTGTGCTGTATTGTGCCCCCTCCTCCACCATCAACTCCTGACCCTGGGAGTTTGAGAAGCGATTTATGACACGCCATTAAATCAGTCAATCTACTGAGGATTGTGTAAGAGACCCGCGCTGGCAGGCAGCTCCAGCACTACTGAGCTAAAACAAAAGGAGCCCTGTGAAGGCAGCCTGCTTCTTTAAGCGTCCCTGGAGGACAGAAGACTGCTGAGCCTTTACAGGCGTTCCCTCCCACTCCGTCACTTGGGGGGGGGGGCTCAGTGTGAAAAAATGCACAGCTGAACCAAAGACTGGACTACTGTGCACGCACACCTCTGGCTAACAAAGGCAACCTTTCAAACTTGCCCGTCCTGTAAGTGTAGCGTCCTCCGGGCAGGGACGGGCAGGGTCGCCCGATGGCCACGCGGAAGCGCACCGCCGCTCCTGGGATGCGAGCTCATGGCCGAGAGGCTGAACACGGCGGGTGCAAAGCCTGGGAGAAAATCCACACAAAATACAGAGTAGAACCAGATACGTGCGTGTGTGCGCGTCTGTGTGCACACACACCAAAATCCTCCATCTAATGGAATGTTACATTCTTAACATTAGTAAAGTTAAGAATTCTTGGATTTCCTTTATAAATGTATATTATAAACAGTGTTCTAAAATCCATAGTTAACTAGGATTTTCATAGGCTTCACTGGAGCCATGTGATAAAACAAGGGCTGGGTCTGTCGGGAGTTTGCACACAATGTTAACAGGCTCATCGAAGTCACAGTTACAGTAGCGGAGAGCAAGGCTTGTTAGCCACAGCTCACACAGCCTGCCTGCGGAGTGAAGAAGCAAGCTGAAGAACGGCATGGCGGCCGTTCAGCTCAGAGGCCTCCATCGCTACCCTAATAAGCTCCCAGCAAAACCTCCAAACTGCCATGGCTGCAAAGCATTCTGGTGTGAGAAGGCAAAAACGTGGCATTTGGTGATATTAAAATGGCTTAAAATGAGATACACTGGCAGCCTTGTTGGCTTCCCGTCACTGACCGACACGAGCGAGCAGCCAGTCTCTGCACAGTCACAGCCCTGCAGTTACTCTTGATATTGTTGTCACCGGCAACTTCCTGGATTTCTCTACATTTGTCTATAAGACAGACAAACTCACTTTCTGCACCGCAAAGGAAGTCAAACAAGCAGCAGAACAATTTAAGTCATGCTTCAGACCTGTGACAGCAAGGCAGCATGCCCATGTGCTCAGTTAAAGAAGGAACAATAAACCAATGGGGGGGGGGCACAGAGAGGCTCATCATTTCTTGGTCCTGCTGTGAAAGTCCTAGGTCTGTGATTCGCAGCACACCCACGGCACACGAACCGCCCCCTCAGAGGAAAGTAAAACAAGCGCGACCATTTCTTGTGGTTAATGAGACTGGTTTCTCAGAATCTTAGAATCGCAGCCCTAACGATCCTCGGTTAATAGATCACCTGCGCTATCCGCTTCTCAAAGCCAGAAGGAACATTGGGCATGGAGAGTCAGAGTGCCTGCCCCCCCCCCCCACACCTCCACCCACACCCCCACCCACTCACAGTCTGTCACTCATTCGACAAGGCTGACATTGTCCTCCCCACCCCATCCTCGTCCCTCAGCTCCAAGGCTCCCTAGCGGCCTTGTCCTGGCATGAGCACTGCAATGCATCTGAGGCTCTTCATTTATGATTAATAGTCCCCATCGGACTTATTGACTGACTGCAAGACTATTCTAGTGATGCAGCTTGTCTGCATCAAACTGCTTCCTGGGAAATTTTTCGCAGGTTTATGTAAGAGTATCAGTCGCACAATGTATAAGAGTGTAAAATGGCAGCGTGCAAGAGGGATCTGGATCTTACCAGAATGATAGCTGCATGTTCATTGGCGTAGAGCTTATTCTGATGGGCCTGACATTAGCTCTTATCAGAATGATAACTGTGTGTTCATCGGTGTATAGCTCATTCTAACAGCCTGACATTGGCTCACACTAAAATGATATCCACATGGTCATCAGTGTAGGGCGTATTTTAATAAGCCAGACGGTGGTCCTTACCAGTTTGATGGCCACGTATTCATTGGTATAGAGGTTCTTCCCCAGCCGCAGTTCTCCAAAGTTGCCGCAGCCGATCTTCTTACCCACCCGGAAGTTGGGGCCAACCATGAGCACCCCGGAGTTGGTCCCCGTGCCCCGGCCCCCATGCGCAGTCCTGCTCCCGGGCGTCTTGGACATTCTTCTCCCCTCCTCTGTCTCCCCCTTCCCTCTCTTGTCAAAATCCATAAGCTTGTGATACCCAGGCCTCTCCACGGTTACGCCGCTGCCATGCAAATCACGAAGCCGTGGGAACTGTCACCAGTGCAGTTGTTTCTTGGGGGGGGGGGGAAGGACCAGAGGGGGGATTTGAACAGAGTGAAGCAGAGAGGAAGGCCTTATGTATATATTAATATGTACATACATATATACACACGTACACACTAAAATAAAAAAAAAATTTAAAAAAAAACTTAAAACAAGGACGGTTGAAAAAGCAGCAGATTCACTGAGGTGGCGTCTTCGCACGTTTCCTGGCCCTTTGCCTGGATTCACACTTTCTACAAGGCTTCCTCTCCAATGTGTGCGTTGCTTTTTCCAAGTTCCAGACTCAGAGCTGCATGGTACCCAGCCCCCGGAATGGGCCGGCTGAGCGCACACAGCCTGACACACGTCTCCCGGCCTAGTGGAAGTGCTCCGCCATGTGCCCGCTGGCTCCGGCGATCGGCATCGCGTCCTCCCGGTCAGAGCTGGGCCTCGCAGCAGGCATTTCTTGCACTCCAATGCACACAGAAGGAAACTGCGACAAGGGCGTCGGCTGCGCAGGTGAACCCAGGATGCAAAGCAGCTGTTGCTTGTAACTGGCCGGGCTGAAAGGGAAATCCACCGGCACTGTTAAGCTCAAAACACATGCGCAACACGCCTATAAATCAACCACTTTGTCATTCATGATGGGAACAAAGCAAAGAGATTTTCCATCTTTCTGTAAGCCGATTGTCCTCTGTTGGAGAAATAAGTTCGGTTTGACATTTTAGAACCAGAAAGGCCAGAATAACGCAAATATGAAAACAGAACTAGAAATTTTAATATATACACAAGGTTTGCTATTTAAATACAAGTACTAAAAATGAACCGTGGAATACAAGCAACCACCATTCAAACTCCACATTAGCACTCAACACTAACCACCTTTAAATATTCAAGCAGCATTTTCCTTCATCACTCTGGCATTTGAGCACTAATCCTCCCCCACAATTTGCCAATGGATGGCGCGCGTGTGTGTAAACGATCTGTAAAACCGAACACTGAGGTTCGCCATATATGCCAGGAGAGCTACACTGCAGCCGATATGGGGTTTCAGTTTCCACAAACACACACGTCTGATCTACAGCCATTTATCAGACATGGACATTTAAGAGCCCATGCTCCACGCGCCCGCGGGAAACCTCCGAGGCCAGAGGACAACGAGTGCTAAGATTCTCCAGCTACGAATGAAGGCAGTGAAGGAAAAATCTTCAAGAAGCTAATTAATAAATCATACTGAAGGAAAGTAGCAGAAATCTATTTTCATATTAGCTGTGGAAAATAAAGCCAGCAAAGAAATCAATACAGACTAGAGACATTATGTACGTAATAGCAGGGTGCTGGACATTCGAGGGAGGGGGCATCTCTGTCAGGAAGCATTATCTAGCGTCCCTAGTACCATCTCTAAAAATACACCATTCTGGTGCAAGAAGAGGGCTGAGGTCATGCAAGAACAGGCCAGCCACATTCTGGAAGTCTATAAGCCATCTTAGACCAAACACACACACACACACCTAACAATAATTCATTACAAATACAGTGTGACTACAGGTCACGACGACTTCTGCAATTTCACAAGCACAGCCAAATGGAAAGTAAACTGACACGACATGAGCCGGAAATGGTAAAACGGCTCTTTGCGTGTCACCGTGCACTTCACAATGTCCGTGTCAGATAAGGTGTGCCCAAGAGACACTCATCAAAACATTCTTCCCAGGGATGAGGGCTTTCAGTGAAATCCTGTCCACGATAGAAAGGGGGAGTAGGGGGGGAAACGGACAAACTGCCAACCACAGATGAGCATCTCATCACAGAAGGAAATCAATAGGAGAGCTGCAGATGCTTTTACTGAACATCTAAATCACCTGTGAAGAACTACGTGGAAACATTTGCAAACTGAACCCTCATTAATGCCCGACTGGCAGAGATTTGTCCCAGCGCCGGAGCCCAATCCCTTTTTTTTTTTTTTTTATTTATGTCACCACACCAGGACTCGTGAAGTGACTGATCCTTGCTGTAGACAAGCGAGAGTTGGGCCATGGCAGAAATGTCAGCAAGCGGCCATCAGTCTTTTCAGGATATTTACTCAGGTGGATCGATGTTGGGCAGAACATATCTCTGAGATGCGACTGCCAACATTAAAAGGGCTGAAACATGAGCTCACACACGTCCACAACTAGCGCTCTCTAACCACCATCTCCAATGCACTGAACGTCACATTTCTTGAAACCCATCTATGCCGATACACAGAATAGCACATGCAGTCTGTGAAATGGTGGACCTTGAGCACAAAGACATAATCATACACCATTACTAGGATGTCATACCTGTCCCAAATATGAGCCCAGTCAAAACAATGACTATGATGAATGTTACTTATCTGTATTTCACAAGTATTGGTGTTTGCTTGTGTTGGAGATGACAATCCCTTCAGTGAATCAGTGAAGGTATTATTAGAAAACTATACAGAACAGAAATCCAGAGGGTGCAAATCTATTAAGGGTATGAATAAGTGGGAGGTAATGTGATGACATTCTACTCAAAGCTGAAGGGTCACTGACAATGCATATTAAATATACAGTCATCTAAGGAGATGTATTAGACTCAAGAAAATAAAGCAGACCTGATGTCCTTTAGGCTTGGAAGTTTTCAGACTGCAAAGACAATTCAGAACAAGCAGAGCAGCAACAGGTTTGCACAAAAAAAAAAAAAGATTGAAGATGGAGTCACAAATGTCAGTCTCATACTGCAGCAAAAGATCAAGCACACAGAGCCTCGCTATAGAAACAGCGGCGATAAGCGCCAGTGACTCAGTGAAGAGACTTTGCCTGTTCCCAAATGCTAAGCAGGGGGCCTCATCAAATCGCTGCCCACAACACCAGCTTTGAAACCCACGCTTCCTTTGGCTCCTCTACCAATGGCAAACAAGCAAAGAAAAAGGGGGAGGAGACAACGAAGTGGGCAATTGCAAAACCCTGCCATATCCAGCCAAAATAAAGACTGCCTGTAAAACTCTCACAGGTGTGCTTTGAACACATCCTCCCCAGCACACCAAACGAAGGAGAGGAAATCAGAGAAACTACTAAGAGCGGGTTCAGGGCACCTGTCGGCTCCTTCTGAAAAGCTTCGTCTTTAACAATTCTGTGCAAGGACACGGTACACAGGTCTAAGGTCTGATTCTCTCTAAGGGGCGTCATTTCCTTTAGGGGGTTTCTAAAAGTCCATGATGTCTTGCAAAATTTCAGCATGTAGTGTCACTGGTTACTGTGGGAAATCCAATAAAGAACTTCACACACACACACACAAAAAAAAAAGTGTAGGACTACAGTGTCATAAGAAAACATTTGCACATTTCAAACACTCTTTGGACTTCAGTCCCAATGTCCGATTAGTCTGTCTAAAGATGTTCACTATGTACCACAAGGCCATTCTGCCCCATCTTTTCACATCACGTAACTCAACATCTGGCTAAACGACTTTGTCCGTGATAGAGTCCCATTGCCCCCCCTTACTCATCATTCTTACAAATACAAGCTGTTCAAAATACGAGTTGTCATATGACACAAAAATATATTTGGAAAAGGTATAATTATATTCAGCCATAAGGTTTAAATTTATGCACCTCTGTTAAGCCAAATACTTCTGCAGTTAACTACAAAACAACATTTTAAGCATCAGCTCATTAGTCTTCTGAGTTTTGCAACAAATGTAAAGATAAAAGTCTCTGTCTCACCAACGTGAACCTTTTCTGTTCAACTGGATCCAAAATGAAAAAAAAATAAAATCCACCCAAACAGACAGGTTACCTAACAGGCTGAAACAGGAATGATTAACATGGGGTTGAATTAGCACATTACATATACAAAACAAACGAGAAAAACTAGTGATAAGAAGCAAACAGGTACATTACAGAGCTCACCCCCCTGCGCGTCATGATGACACGTCTTTGCCAGCAACACTTAAAAACAATTTAACACTAGAAGGTCGTATGTACAAATTAAAACATTCGCCAATCATCAACCTAAACGTTACAAAACTCTGCTTATACTATAACCAGATACTACTTAAGTAAAGCTATTTATCTGAACAAAATACAACAGAAAACACATTAGCTGCTACCTACATACCAGTATCCAGACTCCTCACACCGATCCATGTAAGGAGGAAAAACACAAATAAACCACACCGTTGTGGCTATTTTTTCCGACTGCCTGGTTAACTCTAACTTTAGTTACCTATCCTCCCGGCCGTCAGGCTATGGCGCCAGCTAGCTGTAGGTAGATCTTTTCCCAACCCTGCTAGTTAGCTAGCCGGAGGCCTGTGCTAAACAGGCTAACTCTCGATTAACATAATGCAAAAAAAAATAAAAATAAAAAGCCTAACTACTGCACAGAACACACAGAAAGCTGCATCTTCCGGGGAAGTTTCGCGTAAATGTGTCATTTGGACGCTGACAAACCGGCTAGCTAACCAGCTAGTTCAAAACAAGAACCCTGGCAACTGATCAGTTAATCAGTCGTCCGTTACCTAGCTAACTAGTCGGCGTTTCGAGGGGTTTTGCTAACGTCTCCAAACCAGTTGTCGCCAGCTAGCTAACTGAAATACATATATTTTGCTTATTGTGGCCTAGTCTCTGCTGCAAGTTTAAACTGCCACACAAGGCTGGATGTTGACGAGACATTTTTAAGTAACAATTATTAACAAGCAAATGGTTATTCGGATTACCAAGCAGGTAACCTTGACAAAAAGCTTCCCCTGGAAGTGGGAATGGATAAAATAAAAACGAGCGTTTGATTTTTAAAAGGATTGCGTTTGCACCGCACAGCCCATAACATGAACTGGGCAACTCCTTAATCCTCACAGCCGACGTCTATTCCATTTATTTTCACCAGTTATCCACGATTAAATGCACTCAGTTGCGCCTCGTACGGACAAATGAGAGTCTTTTACCTGTTCGAGAGTGCTTTTAAGAGCCTTAAATGTCCATGTCGGCGGCTTTATAGGTATTTTCTTGATCTCATTTCGCTCGCCTCTCCGCCTCCTGCCGTTGTCTCTTTAAGCCTCCCTATACCAGGCACAAAGCACTATACGTCGCCCCCCTGTCCCGTCGCTGCCGCTACGCTCTTAAACTAACGTAGGTCGAATGGAGAATAACCACTCAAAGAGCTCTCCGTTCGTAACTACAGCGACCGTAGTACATAAGGAGCCGCGTTTATCTGGCGTACTTTAGCTTAGAGAATATGGACTGGGCTATTTACGCCACGATGGATTTCAGGCTTCATTGCAACTGCCAGCGCAGACCGTCGTATATAATTCATTAACCACGCACTGACATTTAAAATGTAACGTTAGTCTGATGAAATGAAGTTAACTCAGATAGAAGAGGACTCTGACTAGAGCTTGCATACGCTACTAAAAATTACTCTTTGCAACGTTTACCTACGTCTTAAATTATACGTAAAATATATTTGAAAATACAATTATTAATTGTTATTGAAGTTTCTTCCGGCAGGTCACTAGATCTTCAGACTCTCATATCGATCCAGGCTGTTATTGTTAAATAAATTTAAATTTACATCGGTATATACATTTGATTATGTTACTTGTTTTCTTACAAGACTGATCTAATTTCTTTCATTGATGAATATATAATATATATAGGCCTAAAATAACTATATTTTTCTACACTGTCAAAAGAACAGAGTTGCTTTTGATGAAGAGGACGAAACACCAAATCCGAACACTACCACGGGGCTGTACTCCAAACACATTTCTCCAGGGTTTGCTTTGTGTGTGTAAAATTGTCTTGCCTACCGTTGCCAGTATTTCAACAAATATGTGTCCCCTCCCTTGGAGACCTTAGGTGTCTTACCCAAATAAAAGAGAAGAGTGATATTCCACAAATGGACATTTGACAAAACTACTGTATATCTGGACAGAATATGATTTTTTGTACTGCTTATATATGTATATATGAGCATATGTATATACATATATATGGTGTGTGTGTGTGTGCTCGGCCTGTACTGCCTCTATGCTACATTTTCAGTTACATAATTTGACCATTTCTCCACATTAATTTTAGTTCCTAATTCTATTTCACACATTAATATTGGGACGGTATTCCTGTAAGGTGACAGGTTATAGTGTTATTCAGAGACAGATTTGGCTGCATGTCTGTGTGGCCATTCTGCAGCCTTTAGAATACTGTAGAATACTGAAAAGAAAACCAAAAAAAAACTTTTAGATATTTGAAAAAAAAAAATAGTTTCCTTATAAGGGACCAATCATCACTAAAATCTGCAGGTAACAGCAGAATTTCTGCCACTGAGCCTGAACGTCGTGTGCAGAGGAAGTCATCGCATCTGAGCTGTTCATCGTTTGCTACTTCTCGAGAAATCCGGGGTCCTGTACAAGTGGTCATTATAGGTGGCCGCAGTGCCTGCTGAGGTCCTGATCATTACAGGTGGCCACAGTGCGTCTGGGGAGGATGACAGGGAACAGTAATGCCTTCTTGTGGCTCCTGACTTCAATGCTCTCAGTCCAAGTCATCAGTAAGTATAGATGGTATCTTTTGACATCTTCAGGTACATCTTTTGAGCACCTGAACCTTCTGTAGATTTCAGTCTACATCTATTGTCTTATGTCAACAATTGATCGTGCTCTGCATAAATGTTCTATGAAGAAAAAGATAAAGTATCTTAATTATATTACAATAATCCGTCCATACCTCTTCAAATCTTGACCAGGGCCACGGAGATATCATGACAATGCTAATTATATGTATTAAGGTAAAATTAAGATTGCGATAGACTTTATTGATCCCGGGTGGAAATGTTGGTGCATACAGCAGCAAAAACGTAAATCGCAGACGAACATACATATGGTGCCAAACAAAGTGCAATGAGTACAATATTACAATACAATATACTGAAAATGGAATGTTGTAGCATTACAGAAAAAAATGAGGGTATACGTAATTACAGAATTATATGTACAATTACGCTGTTTATGTAAAGTGTTGGAAAAGACGTCACAAAGAAGAAATCCATTTGAGTTATACCATACGTCGAATATGAAGCTGATAATTTGGTAGATGAGCCATCCGGATCAAATAAAGCATTATCTTTTGGTTGAAACCTAAATAGGGCTCACTGATCTCATTGACCTGTATTGTTCTAACAGACAAAATATTAAGTGTGCAAACGTGTGTCTTACCCCAGGAACCTGTGACACAACGATCAGCATGCAACGCGATGAGCGTTATATTGGAGCGGGCCAAGATTTCACTCTGACTTGCAAAGTCGAATGCCTCGGCTCGTCAACTGTGGAGTGGCGCCTTAACGACCATGCCTTGCCTAACGACAGCAATGTAAAGCTGTTTAAGGACAATTCGAACACCTATCGCCTAAATGTGACTGCGGCACAGATGAAACACAACGGGACCTACCACTGCCAGACAGTCCCCTCGGCCGCCACCAGTAACAACGTATTTATGACGGTAGTCGGTAAGGTAAACAAAAAACGCTCTTATCACATCACGTTAGATGTGTTTAGCCACTGTGTAAACATCGGGAAAAAAACTTGACAGATTTTTCCAATTCCACTTTGGAGATCCGAAACGTTGCCTGGAGAAACGGAGTATTTTGATAGTATTTTATTTAAAATTTCGCTAATAAACGATAATAATAAAGATCAAGCTCAAATGAGCTGTTAAACTGCGGAGCAGCACGTGCTCTTTTTCTGCCTACCATTTCTTCTGTTTTCCCTTCATCCTGCAGAATTAGATGTCTATGTGTCCAACGAGTCTCTGGAAGTACACGAAGGGGAGGCTGTCAGCGTCAACTGCACCGCCCAGTCCGCACTCAACGCCACCCTCTTCTGGACCCGCGGCAACTGCAAGGGCAGCGACATCCGGGGGGAAAACGGGACACTCCGCCTGGCCCGTGCGACCATTTCTGACAGTGGGCATTATAATTGCTGCGCTTTCATACCTACCCGCATCCCCCTCTGGAGAAGCAGGAGCGTTCAACTCAAAGTTATTGGTGAGTGTGCATAAATAATAATAATAATAATAATAATCTGCTGTACTCTTGATGGGCAAGCCGTATAAACTAGTTAAATTATAACAAAGTCGAAAGGACTGTTGCATTTCTACCTGAGATGCTGAATTGCGTTTCGGGGTTGAGATTAAAAAGAATGCCTTTGTTGTTGTTCCTCAGGACCCAGTCAGAGTGACGCCATGCTCTCATACTGCCCCCTGATGTACTACTTGTTGGGCAAAACTGCAGTCGTTCTCTTGTTTATTGTGTTAATGTATTTGCTGACATTCAGAAGACTGGGAAAATGATAGATGTTTTGCCTGGAAAGAGCGTCGCTGCATCACCGGTTAATGCGCAGGCACGCGTGCGCGCACACAAAAATACAAGTACAGCTTTTTTGTTATTGATTGCTAACGTACGTGAAATTACGAGCCCACTCTATATGCAGTTACAACTGAGGCCTTAATTATCTATTATTGTGCCTGAATGTCTTGACATATGAAATATTTTAGATGGTATAATCACAACCTGTCTGGTGTAAAAACATGATAGATGTGTCGTCTATGTTTACTCATTAAATTTAACAATGCACGGTGTAAAAATGAGCCTAATTCAGAAGCCTCATTTCTCCAATAAACAATACTGTGGTGGACTTAAAAGATCACCGCTAATAATTGCTAATAAGACCTGCCTGAATATCAGATAGCTTGGCATAAAATCGTCGGTGAATTGCTTCAGTTAATCGCGACTAAGACCGTTTTCTATAGAGCCTCTTCAAATAAGAATGTGCACAATACCTTCGTTTGTACTTCACAATTTGCAGAAACAAAACGCTTCATCTTCGTCCTCCAAGACTATAATTTTGAGTTCCCCTGCTTCAGGTCACACAATTTTGTACCTTAAACCAAAGCAGCTGCGACGGTAACACGTGGGGTCTGTAAACTGTAAGGGGAAAAGCAGGACCACCGCACATTTTGACATTAAAGTTTAGAGTTCTGTTTGTTGCATGGTACCGGCTTTTGGCTCCAGAATATCTCTGATTTAAAGAGAACTTGGGTTTGTATATTACTTATTCTCACTTATTAAATTAGTTTAACTAATGCATGTTCAATATTTCTGTATTTAATATATGGGTTATCTACAGCACAAAAACGATATTTTAGTGACAGGCTACTTCGATTCATGTGAGGTGGGGCGATCAAATATTACTGGGTACTAACCAGAGCTAACCACAGACTTAGTTACCGTAGGACTGGATTTTGCGGGACGCCACTGAATGAATCTCCATCGTAAATACAGCTGTCATGGAGCGATGGCCTTCGAGATTTAGATCAGTTTCTTTGGCTTGTCTCCACCATCAAACCAAGAATTCTGCATTATGATGTGAGCAGAGATCATAACTATTAACGTGGAAACTTTCCCCCGGAAAATATAACAACTACAACAGCGTCAATTACTTATCCGTGTTCATAATCGATAATTGTTTGCAGTATAGGTTTCATGCAGATACGTTTAAAAAATCCGTAACGCCTAGAAGGGCCGCCAGCTGAAACCCGGCGCTGAAGCAGACGGCGCGCGCAGCACTTGCATTGGTCAACCGCGCGCTAGCGGCGCTGCGCTTCATTCGCTCTGTAGAATGACAATCACCAATCCTACGTAATCTATTCAGTTTTTTGTCTAATTTTGTTTCGCCAAACACAGGGTTTTAACAAAGACGAACTTAACAGTTCGTGTTATACAGTAGTACAAAAATGAGTTAGTAACGATTTCGGCAACAAAATGTGGAATCATGAACTTTTGCAGCGCATAAAGGTGTTCTGCGGAGCCCAGGCCATACATGTCTTAAATAAGGGTGTTGTTGGAGCTATTCTGTTTTATGCAGACACAGTTTTATACACTTTGTTTAGAACAATATGAGTAACAAAGTACTTAGACTTCAATGAGTATCTGAAGTCAGTCATAGAGACGTGCACACGAAAACGTATTATGCGTAATCAGTACTGTTTGGACGCTCTGCCCCCTAGTGTAATGATATTATTTAAGACAAAAGATTCTTATGAGCTCATAGTTAGGGAGACCGAAGCAGACATTTTCTTATCGGTTCATCCGAGATAAAAAAACACAGAGCTCTGTATGTAGCCACTTTATCCAGCTTGGAACGTTGGCTTAGCGGGTTTTACTGCGGCCTCATGCGTCAGTTGCAGAGCTGAATCCAGCTTTTGCTTCAGCGTGTCATCATTACCTGGTGGATTCCTTACTGGCCTTTAAATCACGGAGTCACACCGCCCTCCAGTGGCCATAGATCATAGTAACCAGCGTCTGAAGAAGGATTTTAATGGAGCTGGCCAAGAATTAGCTAAGGTCAAAAAATTTGACCTTAATGTACTGTAAGAATTACTTACATTAGATTGCCAACATTAAGAAGCAAAAGACAGAACTTTTGAAATCAGATAAGTCACATTTTAGAGTTTTTAGAAATACATAACTCACTCTGATTTCTTGTTTAGAATCTCTTGCTTCCTCAAGCTTGATTATTTTTTTCTGTCGTTAACTTCGCTTTTCACCAACTAAAGCGGCTCGCCCCCCGGCGCCCCCGCGTTAAGAGTCCATTACGAAGATGTGCTTACGTTTGTGCTTCGCCTGTTCCGAGCGCACACAATTTTAGCCAACATACATAAATGTAACTGATAATAATAATACATTTATTTCAGACCCAAATAGCATACATATTTATGGCGGCAAAGGGGGGGGGGGGAGGGGTACTGCCCACCCGGCCTAGAACCGCCCCTGCTAAAATATCTAGATGTGAAATTGAAGAATTACGTTGACTGAAATGGCGATGAAATCAAGTGAAAACAGTTTCTCTTTGGCTGAGATCTACAAACAAGCGTTCTTTATGGGAGACCTTCCACTACAATGCTTCCTGCGATATAGAAAACCCAGATGAGCCTAAACTCGTATGTAAGTCTGACATTTATTGACGGACATACAATGAAATTAAAACATCACTGTCACCCTTTCCTGACAGTATTCTTGAGTTGGCAGACAACGGGTCTGTATTTTCGAAAAAAAGATGTCAACCACTAGAGGGAGCAAGTGCGGTACTTTTGAGCCACACGCAAGGAACTATCGTACGCTATGATATAAAGTTGCTTATTCCCTTTGACGAAGGAAGGGAAGCTTAACAGACAAAAACAGTTGTTTGAAACTTTATTCGCAGAACAATTTTCTGGACTTTATGAATTAGCCGCTATTGACAAATTCAAGATTCGAGCTGCGTTATATTTTGTCACACAATGAAGTTCTTATTTTGTATTGTGTCTGGTCCAACAAACATAATTTGTGCACGAGAATACACATATATAAATGCGATATGAAAAAAAGTGCGCAGTGTGAAACGGCTGGTGCTATCAGCCCAGCAAAAAGTGTGCGCAGCTGTTTGTGAAATGCGGAGAGCAATGCCCTGGGTGGCTAGAATTTTGTTGTAGTTCCTGCTGTGGGGGCACAGACAGAAAGGTAGAGGGTGGCAGTTGTTGATGGTTCTGATGACCTGATAAAGTAGTTTCCACAGCTGTCTGCAAAATTATACCGGCATGTTTCTGCAATTTGGCTTGAGCTGTATTGTTGACTCGTACACTCCTCGACTCTTCCAATCATCTACCGCTGTTTTAATACAGCCAAGTTATCATTGTGGGCCTGATAAAATAAAAAAACACAAGCGTATCTCAGCAGGTTTTGCACGTGAGGATACATAACATTGCTGTGCCCTCTGATGTCTTTGGTAAATTCCGAGCGTCACACACAACCCAAGGACATATGCAGAATAAACTAGCGGGGGTTGGGGGCGGAGCCATGGTACAGCAGCCATTTCAGCTGGTTGCATCAGACCAGAAGGTACAAGTCTGTTTACATTTGATCAGGAAGAGTCACGTGTACATTATGCAGGTGGCAGCTATAGGGCAGTAAGCCTGAGTAGCAGGGTGCTCAAGTTGAGTATCTCAGAAAATATGGGATAAGTTTCTCAACCGGAAGTCTGATATGAGGGGGCCCTATAAATGAAAATGTTTTATTTAAACTAAGTAGTAGTACTGACAGGACTTTTTTGAGTCCTCCAGAAACTTACTGTTGAGTCTGAAGGTCTTGACAATGACAGTCTCAAAATAAATGCCTGTATAGTTTTAGGCACAAAGAACAGCAGGACAGGCAACATTGTGGTTCAAAGCATTTTATTTAAGTTCTCAAAAAATACAATACAAAATTCTGGGGGGGGGGAACGGTCTTCAGAAATTTTGCTTTGAGTGACCCACCAGTCACATGTTAAAGTGCTTTATTTTGAAGTTTAACATTTCCAATTTTCACCCCTGGGGCGGGTGGGGGGAGCAGCCGGAGACTAATTGTCATGATAAACACACAGCAACGAAATGGGCCTTACAAAAGAACCTTCAAATTGCTTTCGGATGATCCCTTGTTCAAGCCTTGATTGGGGAAAAAACAGCGTATTACATATCTCATCACGTCAAGGAAAATGCAGATACTCCCTTAGGTTTGACCTAATGCTTCCAGTGCAATTCGCTCGACTGAATTACAAGTATAATGTGTAGTAAACAATCTGCAGTATCTCGATTTATTCATCCCCACAACCCCCAAAAACACATTGGGAAAAATTGGCAAGATATTTATAAGAGGTAGCTCCACCAGAGAGGAAGCTCAACACCCAGCTGATCTTAGCAGATGTGCTTAGCATGTGCCAGATTAAAATGGGCCTGAATAATCCCAAAATACTGTTACTGTAAAGGTCTTCAATGAACCAAAGACCAGCATCGGCCTGTACCTTCCTTTTCAGCAAAAGTAGCTTCTTTCCCCCCCACATAATGCCGGAAAAACTCAATTAAAGTCTTACTGTAAGACAAATGAACCCCCCCTCGCAACAAATTTCTGTGGAAGTTACAAAAGTACAATCTGCAACACACAGAATGAGACGCTGGTGACAAAAGGACTCAGATAAGATAAGACAGGGGACCTTCAGCTGCAGATCTGACTGCCGGGCCACCTACACCTAAGGCCTGAACCATGGATCTCAAACTGAATCTCAGTCAGCTGGTCTGAGACCCCTGTGGGGAAACAGAGCCCCGCGCATCTAAAATAAAAAGGGGGGGGGGGGGGGGGGGGGGGAA
>JAAGVU020000043.1:3366343-3418005 GCA_011763525.2 Mormyrus iriodes | reverse complement strand
ACACACACACACACACACACACACACACACACACACACACACACACACACACACACACACACACACACACCTCCCCCGCTTACAATATTCATCTGGTCTACAGGCAGCAGCAGCCAGTAGCTGGGTGGGGGTTGGGAGGGTGGAAATGGTAAGAAACTACTGGCTAAAAGAATCACCAGTAGCGGGTCTGGTCTAACTTACAGAGCTGCCATTTAGACATTTATTTTTGAGAAGAAAAAAAAAAAGAAAAAAAAAAAAAAACACCACTTGTGTCTTTTTGCACAACACTTCCATTCCTTTCCCAGAATTCCAAAGTTTCGCTGAACCGTTGACCATCAGAGCAGTCGGCCAATGGCATCTGGGCCTGAAGCGGTACTGAGCGTACAGAGGAATACGCAACCTTCAAACTGCAGTCACGCCTCGGCCATCTCCGCGCAGGGAAAAACAGGGCCGGGTCCAAAGGCAAACCAGCCCAAAATCTGCTCCGAGAGCAATAAAATTCCACAGACTCTGACCACAAGCACAAAGGGGAACGCCGAGCTAAAATTAGCCAGGGGGATTTAAATGAGATCCCACAACAAAACAGCCAGCTGTCTGCTGACAGAGGCGGGCCCCAGTGCAGGAATCCCCAGATGGCCAAAGAATGGCTCTGGTGACGGAGGGCCAGCCCGTGCCGGGCCGGGCCACAGCTGCACTGTCAGCACATCGGGGACGGCGATCAATCCCCCCCCCCCCCCACAGACACGCACTAGCATGACCACGAAGAAAAATAAAAAAGTTACGGTTAAGGAGAGAAACTCAAAACCCCCTCCCCCCCACATACCCACAGAAAATACAGAACAAGTCTGACCTACAAAACAGGTGAATTCAAACTCAGAACAAAGTCAAACAAACAAACCACAAAAGTATAATAGCCACTTCTGAGCGCAGGGATTCATGTTTACAAAGAAAGCCTTGAAAACAGCTTTAATGTGAAAGGAGCATCGTGGGGGATTCATGTGAGAGAAAGCAGGGAGATTTAACGGACCATTTATTGCGTTTTAATAGTTGTCGCAGTGATCCGCACACGCACCTATTGTTATGAGGGGCGGGGTAACCACAGCGCATGCTGCAATCCCGTTACGTAAGCGAGAGCGCTTGCGCTCTGGGACGGGACACGCGTCCTCCGCTCTGCTGCAAGGCCTCCTCCGGCTTGCATCAGTCAGCCTGGCTGCCTGCTCAGGGCCCCCGGCAGCTGGGAGTCGGTTGAATCCAGCTGGGGTTTTCCTGGCTGGTCAGGCCACAGTGACTCAGGTGACGGGGCGTACCACAGCAGCTGTGAGCACACTGCCCCACCCCCTCCCGACCGCTTCATGACACTTTCAGGCAAGGCTCTCCTTTCACAGCTCCATTTCTCGGAAAGCGATGTGCCTTAGAAGCAGCAGCCCCCACCCCACCCATCACACACAAACTTAAAGGGGGAACAGACTCTCCACACAACCCAGTATTATAGTCCCCATGAAACTAAACCGTGTGCAAATCAAGCTATGCCAGCTGCCATAAAGTCAACGCTTAAAGATCGAAGACCTAGAAAAGAGCGCACAGCCGCCCCTTTCACTTCAAGGTTTTGATATAAAAATCTCAACAACGTGAGAGACTCTGGCCACACCCCCCATCGCCCTCCTTCCAGACCGCCCTATCAGCACGCAGTTGCTAGGTGGGGGGACAGCTCTCTGCCAAGCAGCTGATAAGTCTTTGTAGAAACAAAGGCAGGGGGAGGGAAGCTGAGACTCACTCGGGCGAGATGAGAATGCGAGTGGGCAGGGTTGGCACCATGCCATCTCAAGGCAGAGAGACATGGGGCATCTTACAGTCACTGTGAGCACCCCCCCCCCCCCCACCCCAGGCTCGTACCCACTGTTCCTCCCTCACTGGATTACAGGAAAGGTTAAGCTCACCCAAGCCGTGCTGAACGTATGGGACAAGAGTGCTGGAACTGAACCTGAGCCGGGTGTCAAACTGGGCCATGGGCCCAGAAGCATAACCCACACCACGGACACCCAGTCACTGTGGAAACCCACCCACAACTTTAAAAACAGCAGCAGCATGTAGGAGGCAGAGGGGCAAGGGGCATCTGTTGTCAAGCAAGAAGCCCCCATGACACAAATCAAAGCCAGACCATCTCTAGCTTAGTGATACGAACAGAGACTGTCAATGGGATTCACGCCTGCGCCGAGGTGGGTAGAGGGGAGGCCGAGTTGTGAACCGAACCAACCCTACCCTACCCTACCCTACCCCTCAGAAAGACAGAAAGGAAATATCAGGCTGCGAAAGAGCCAGGATATTCATGACACTAGATATTCTAAATTAAGAAAGTTAATGCAAATAAAACATGAGAATAAATTCAGAAAGCCGCATTAGGGAAATCCCCGGGAAACACTCCTCGCCCTTGACCTCAGAGCCTGACAGGCTGCTACACCTGGGCCACGCTCCCTGGTGCACCCTTTGGTCAGGCGTGTCTAGGCCGGTCCGTCGGATGCTCCCTCACCGGTGTGAGGAGCTCGGGGGTGGAGATCGGGGAGCTGTCACTGTTCAGCTTGATCCCGCTGCCCAGATCGAAATCGCATATCTTCACAGGTGAGATCTGCAAAAGTCCCGAACAGAGCACTGCTTAATGACCAGCGCCCCCTACAGGAGACCAATTTACTGGCAGGCAGGAAGCAGGCACTCACCCTGTCACTGTGCTCACACAGGATGTTCTCAGGCTTCAGGTCCCGGTGGGCCATTCCTGGGGGGACACAACAAGCCATCAGGGGGGAGCACGAATGGGAGATGTCATTTACCCCCAGTCGTGAGGTGATCCTACCTTTGTTGTGCAGGAAGTTGAGTGCACTGGCGATGTCCTGCACCACCACACTGGCCTCCTGCTCACTAATGTGCCGCCTCTTGTGAATGTGGTTCAGAACCGAGCCTGAGAGAGCAAAACAACTCATCAGAACCGGCAGGAAGCATCAATCTGGCCAAAATATACAAAAACTGCATAACAGTCATGACGGACTAAACTCGGGTCACGCCCACCTCCCCTGAGCTTCTCAAACACCAGATAAAACTTGTCCTCTTCTTCAAAGAACTCAACCAGCTCCAGGATGTTCCTGCAGCAGGAATGGGGGGAAAAAAAGAAAATTAGTCCCTTAACAGTTACAGCAACATTGAGGGATTAGCCTCCCAGCAGGGTCGGTAAACAGGCATGCAGGGTGCCATTTGGGGTTATGTTTAGACAGACTGAAGCTATGCATGTCCTGACTATCACTAATGTTACACTAATAGTTACATTTTATTTTGGCTTGCGGCTCATAGCAACGTCGATCACGCATAGAGATTTGTAAAAGAAAAAAAAAAAGAAAAAAAAAAAACAACTTGAGAGCTTCTCTGTTTTAAATACTAGCCGCTCCCAGTAAGCAGAACCATAGGACGTTAAAAAAAAAAAAAAAAATCGCCCTGAGCTGACAAGCCTGCGGCATGACATCATCTGTGGACCGGTGGGGGGGGTACCTGTGTCCCTGACATTGGTAGAGCATCTCCACCTCCCTGAAGACACGGCTTCGGCTGTGGCCAGGCCTCTTCTCAATGATCTGCAAGAATGCACAGGCCACACCCACCATGAACTGTCCACTCCAATCAGACATCAGTCAACCCACAACCTGATAGACACGCCCATTTCCTGCTCCGCCCCCCACTGGTTTCGGTCAAACATGCCTCATATAGAAACAGGCCAGCTAAGCTGTTCTCAAACCAGCTGCCTCCAATTCCAAACGATGGCTAGAAAACAGGCTAAAATCAACAGCAACCGTGACTCGATATTCCCAGCCTACAGCTCTCCAAATCCCCACTTTAACACCGGCGTCTGCTACAGAAAGTCCCAGAGCGAGCGTCTGGGATTAGCGGTGGCCTGGGCGTGCCGTCACCCCCACTGGGGACTCGCATCAGAGTCAGCAACAGCTTGCCTCCGAGGCTGTGAAAGAAGCTCCTCTCGAAACGAACACCCAAGTATATAAAAGATGTAACCAGGCAAAGGTCCGTGATTGACCTGGAAACACAAATGCTGCAATGAGGTCATTATCCAGTCCAAAGGTGGGTGGAGGAGATTTAATCAGAAGTACATCAGGTCTATGGTTTATGGCACCGCGTGACTGGAGATAGAAACTGAGCCGTCGGCGAGAGGCACGGCCCATTTTTACCGTCATAAAAATCATAAATCACCATAAATCACTCCAATGCTGTAAACACAGAGGCCCAGGCAGGGGCAACGAACTGACTACTCCGACTTTCGCCCGGGAGGGGGGTTTGGCAGACACAGAAACATCTGTGCAGGGGTCTAACCCCAACCCCACCCCCTTCCCCAACGAACCAAAGAACCCATCATAAGCCAACAGCCAATCGCCCACCCCTACCACTCAGGAAGTACTGCAAAGGCTCGCAGTCCAAAGCTTTCTGCTAACTGACACTCACGAGGGGACAAATATTCACTAAAGCAAATGTGCACTTGCCCTTTATGGAGCGGGGGGGGGAACGTGAAATTTAAGGACTCTTCAAAAGCAGCAAGAAACAGTGATATGTGAGAGATTCCAAGCGCAATTAGATCTGTGAACACCAGATTACTTATTTCTGCAGATTCTGATGTAAACAGACGGCAGGCTGAGGCCTTGGAGGTGTGTCTTAAAGAAACCGCAGAAACGAACAGGGCACTCGCCAAAATCTAACTGCTGAATTCCTTTCCCTTTTAAAAACACAGATCGGATATGAAAATACCTACATTCTTGACCCTACCCCTCCCCCCTCTTGTTTTGGACTTTGACGACGTTGCCAGAACATACTGTTCCCGCCACCCAAGGCTCTCCAGACGAATGACTGACAAGGAATGGGGTGGAAGCCACCACCCCTTACTCCTGATTGGTTGCCTCGCTGAGGTGACTGAAAGTTTTTTCCCCCCCTTCTGTGCTGAGCTTGCAGTGTATATTTACAACTGAGCAACAAAGGACCTCACACCCCTTAGAGTTCAGGTACATTTAAAAAAAAAAAAAAAAAAAAAAGGAAAAAACAGGAAAACATCCAAACAAGAAAGCACTTCAAAACCACCAGGATGGTCTCTGCGCAAGCTACTCGAGTGGCCAAATGAGACGTTTGCTCTGTTCTGCTACGGTTTACATGACTGTGGACCGTGCTCAATGCTACCCCTCCCCCATCTATGCCTGAGTCAGAGGATCAGTTACCCTGAAAGTCGTATGAAAATTTAACAGCACTACAGCAATCACAGGCTAAAGCAAAGGCATGGACAGAGGTGTGACGTGTGTCGGGGGTGACGGCTGACTCTGCATCTCCCAGCACATCAACACAGAGCAGTCCCCCCCCGCCCAGGGCCAGAACACTCAACTTCAAAGCGCAAGTCCATCGGCCCCTCAGAGCATCCACCCTACCAGCTGTGTTTATTTACAGCCCATCCATAACAAAGACTTGTCTTGATCATCAGGGCCCTTAACCTGCCAAAGCTACTGGAAAATACCGCCCCGGGAGGCTGGGACAGGCTTATTACGAGCTGGAGGGAGGCACCGACATCTCCCATGATGGCAGGACTAGCAGGCGGTCTGGCGTACCTTGACAGCATACTCCTTGTGGGTAATCAGGTTGATGCAGGTCTGAACACGCGCATAGGCCCCCTCCCCGAGAAGATCCTCCTGCAGCCTGTACACATCTGGGGGGGTTGGGGGAGAAGATTATATGTAGCTGATAATCAAAATATTTGATGACATTTATAGAGGCCAAATCTGCTCCAGAGCATTTTAATAATCAGGTCAATGGAACCATTAGAGGGATTCAAACCAACAACCACTGAGCTGTGGACTCACCTTCAAAGCGCCCGGAGAAGCTGTCTGTGGCCCGGCACCGCTTCTTCTTCTTGTTCCGCCTCTTGGCATCCGGGATGTCGATGGGCTGGCTGGACGGCATATCTGGGGACAGGTGACAGGGCCAACAGGCGCTTGAGAGAACATAGATTATACCAGTCATTGAAACAGGGGACCCCCCCCCCCAACACAGCCTTTACACTGCACATCTACTAATCCGGTATGAACTTCGTCAAAGATCCCACTTCCGCAATACTTCCCCCCCATTGGACGAAAAGGGTCACATGCGGTTGACTGCATACCGACAGTGTGCCACGGCTTACCGGGTCTAGAGGGACAATCGCAACTGAAGGCAGATTCAAGGAGATGGGAGCCTGTTCTGGTGAATTCATCCGACTCGAAGGGATTCTGACCCTTAACAGAAAGAAGCTGCATGTAAACGAAGCGGAAAGATTTCTCGCCCAAAGCAGTTTAACCTTTGGCTAAATGACAACATAACCGCCGAATTAATCATACTGTCTAACAGTGCGCTTAAACTAATTCCACAGCACTCCAGCAGGGCTTAATTCCAACATCGACCTTCCTTCTAGTGAATTCCATGAACGGCTGCAGACACTGAAGAAAAGACTTAGATAATCTCGTAGTAAATTGCAGCCTTAAAGAACCACAACACATGAACAGTATAAAGTAGAATAAGTACGGTAAAAAAAAAAAACGCATCTAGATAAACCGTAATAATAAATAATAAACGACAATAGATCGTTAACGGTTAGCTTGTCAGTGAACGTTTCAGTTTTAAAGCCTGGCGTTTGCTTTAAGTTCTGCTTATTCGGGACAGGAAGAGCTGGCGAAGGTTAAATATATCCTGGGCACGTGTGAAGCGCCGCCGGACGCGCAGCTGCACATTGGGCTCGGAGCTGCACAGCACTGACGCGCCTTCCCTAATTACCCGGTGGCTTAGCCACAAACTGCATGTAATACACCAGAACTGCAGCATTAACATAACCCAATTAGTTATGCCTGTCACATAGACAGAAATGCAATGTCCACCCTCTGCTACTCAGCCCAGACCCTGCAAATGTTAAAAGGGGAAAGCTGTTCAGTTCACGGTGCTCAGGCGCCTCACCTTAAACGAGCGGTGAAATCCGGTGACTTCGTTGATCTTATTCTGCACCATTTTGTCGTCGGTGTATTTTTTTTTGTTAAATCCGCTTCGTCGGGATGCGGTTGACCGAAGGTGCCCTCACTCCGGAACTCCGAAAGGTGGCGGGGGGATGCGGCCACAAACCGGCGTCCTGGCGGCGAATCGGGCTTCTAAACGGGACTCCTACGAAACATGGGTCAGGACGTCAGTCATTCATTTCCTTTAATTTCCCTGCTTTATCCCTATTGCAGAATTACCAGGGACACCACGAAAAAAAGCACGCTAAGCAAATCGGTCTTATGAGTTTGCATTTATATCCTCCACTGCAATGCAATAATACCCGCTAATGACAGATCTGCTTAAACAAAAATGTGCAAACCCCTAAACTCCGGGTTTTAGTTAAGATAATCAAAAGCTAGATAACCAGGTTTCAACGGTAAAGCAAGTTACTTTGTTTCTGCTTAGCCATTCGTGACATCCAACCCAAACGATCCCCGTCATAAAGCAACGTGTATCCGTGTCAAATATAAGACGACCACGTTCAGGATTCGCAATTATAAAATCATTTTAGCAACAGGCTTGATGGCTCAAACACGCGTCCATATCACACGCATTAAAAACGCGTCTATCCGAGTGCACTTCGTCCGGCGTTTGTCGCATTGCCGGAGCCTCCAGCGCATCGGCGCTCCGCCGCCGCTCCGAGCTGCAGGTTCCTCTCTCGGCCCTTCAGGCTACAGCTCCCCGCCAGCGGCGCCTCCCTTACCCCGTTCGTTGTCCGTCTAACTCCAGCCTTAACGCTGACCTCTTCCTCCCAATGCCTGGAGAGCCGCGGTCAGCCAGCAAAGCAACTCCCCTCTTGTGCTGTAATAGACGCTGCTGAGAAGCCGCAGAAAAGCTTTTATATAACCTCCGGGCTGTGTCCCTGCCCACTTCTATGCGGTTAACCCCGCCCCCACACCATAAACAGTCTCGAAACGATAATCTAACGCCGTATACCTCCAGACATTTGTGACCCTACTAATAGGTATATTAGGTGTTCTCTTGGTTATTACCTTAATCGTTAATCCCACTGCTGGTTAAACAGTTAGTAGACCGATGCCCAGGTACGTGCACCTATGCTGGAAATCACCATGAGTGACGCTCGATCACTGACGTAGGAAGGCGGACAGCTTTGTTCGTTTCGCAACTGGAGTCGGTAAAAAAAAGCTGAGACTGAAGTATCTGTTTCAGTGAAACGTGCGGGGCGTGTGGAACTGTAATCGTGCCTTGACGGGACAGGATTGGAGGAAAAAAAGCAATTTTTGTCAGCATTCTGCAGAATTGCAACACAAAAACAGAAAAAAATGCACAAGCTTTATGCAATGGATAGAAACAGGACCGTCCTTACTAACTGTCAAGATAAGAATGGCTTCTAGCGTTACATGTGATTACACCGCCCAGATACGCTTTTGTCAGTTAAGTGGACGGATGCATGTAATTCCATTCTACAAATGATTTTTATTTGGTGGGCGTGGACAAAGTCCATTTTTGTTAGATGACGTCACTCTAACTGCTGATGTGAAAATCGAAAGAATTGCATCATAATTGTTCGGTCTGTATCCAAACTAGTTTTGTCCCCGCACAATATAATTAAAATAATAATAATTATTAATAGTTTTATTTAGGTTTTTATCCTCTTAAATATTTTTTAAACAAGAAAAACTGGGCAAAAGTGAAATGATACAGAATAACAAAACCATAAATTACATTTTCAAGACAAAATTACAGTTTTTCCAGTTAGATCATTTAACGTCTTTAACAATTTTAAAAGTATAGGTAGGGACATAATTTAGAGAGAAAACATGAAATTCATACGTCCCATACGAGATGATGCAATTATTACCATAGCCTAGTCAACCACAAAGAGCACGAATTTAGTCAGTGTTCCAACAAGAAAGTCCTCGCCTTTCCTGGGTGATTTCCAAGGGAGGGCGGACCATGTGTTTCCATTCGGACTCAGACTGCAACTCTGTTCACTTAAATCACGTCGCTGTCGGAGTACTGACCTGGTATTTATGGCAATGTGGATTTGTACATGCCGTTTTTCAAAAGAGGTGCGTTTGGGGAGAGGAACGTCTTGTGACGCTCTGACTTCTTCACTGTGTATGCTGGCCCTTGTACAGACCTCTTAAAAAGTACACAAACATTACGCAAACTCGAACTGAGGTATCTGACCACATGATACAATTTCTCCTTTTTGAGAAAAACAAGGCAACTGGCTGAGTCGCTGGGAGCCTACCTTTCAGCGCCGTGCCTGAGCTGAGCTGGAGCGAAATATGTTTAAAACGTGTACGTTTAACATAAGGAATTTATGTCAACTGCTCGTTAATCAAACCATTTCTTTTAAGCTAACTTCGTTTCACACACGTGAGAAGGGTTATTGGGAGTATGCTGAACTAGGCAACGCAAAGGGAGATAAATGTAGCCGTTGCTTTTCTTGTATTATGATCAGGTAGTCCTTGATTTTCAAGGCTGTCTGCAAGGCTCCTGGGACAAAAGTGACTCCAGCAGACCGTGCAGTCTGCCGGGTGTCGGGTTCAGCGCTCAGGCGGCCGTGATTTATTTTTCATCGAGGTCGCATGCTTTCCTCGAAACGGCTTCCCAGTAGCGGGGCGGTGGTGGCGTCCGGTTTCAGGAGCCATGCATCTCCGCTGCTTGGGAACGGCTCTTATCCTACATACTGAAGGCATATTTCTTTTCGCCGAGAATTGTCGGGGGCTGTATCTTCCCGGGAGCAGACTGTGCCCGCCAATGTTTGCCGTATAGGGCGACACAAGCGATAAGTTAACAGAAAATGTCCGCCGAGTTGCAGTCCCATGCCCCACCTCCTTATCTTCATTTAAACTACCAGCAAGGACGCGACTCATTAAAAACAAAAACACCCACAAATACTTCGATTATTTTCAGCAGTATATGTTAAACTCTGTATACTGAAAATCAAATATATATATATTACTACGTGTAGCTAAACACCTAAAGAAATGATCAGTTCAAGCGTTTTGATTAATCGAGGGAATACATAAAAATAAAATAATATAAGTGCAATTCATAAATTATAACGTAACGGTATACATTTAAAATTACAATCTGGCACAAAATAATTAAATACGCCAGAAGAGCGAATCGTTATGGAATCGACACCGAACTACCTCAAAAACATAATATGAACACCTCGTGAGGAATGAATCACGCAGCAGGCGTCCCACAGCCTGTGAGCCAATGGCAGGGACCAAAACAAAGCAGGCTCGGGTCACGCCGGGCCCGGGACAGGAGCTGGCCCTAGTCAGCAGGTCCCGGATACGGACTGCAGCGCGATTCTCGCAGGAGATCGGCCTCCCCCGGAAACATTCCGTTCGTGAGAGAGCGGAGACGCACGATCGGCGCACGTAGCGCGCCCCCGCTTTCCCGTTTACAGCTGACTTAGGATCTGGTTCCCATCCACCCATCACACACTTTTCTCTTATGACCTATCCGTCTGACCTAATTTAGAACCGGCTAGTTCTTGTGTCAAGCACGCAACCCCGGCACGAACAATGTCTGGGGGAGGAGGTGGTGCTGTAAAAACTGTGCCGTGCACATACGAGTTGTTGTATACTAATACTAATACAGCCGAAAGTACGTTAAAAAGAGACCAATGCCTTACATTTTATTAAGATGCATCCATTAAATTGTTCTTGAACGCACGTTTACACTTTCGTGGATTTGGAGGATTCCGCAAATTGACTAAAGAAAGACTTTTTAAAGCGTATTAAATTGCATATTAATAAAAATCCACGGATAATTGTATACCTGATAATTTACAAAAAATAAAGTAAAAAATAGATTATAAATAGCAGTAGGAACGTAGAAGCGCATTAATATGGTCAGAGGGCCCCCTGTTTTCTACAGTGGTGTAGTTGACCGGGGGAGGCTGGGTCCCCGACTATAAGAATGTCAGAGGGATCCGGAGGAAATTGTATTTCGGTCCAGACACGAAAATAATAGCGTCTCGTATCAAAACGGCACGATTCCATAAAATACTGTACACGTGACAAACTCTAGGTTTAAAAGTTTATCAAACAAGGCTTGTTGAGGCCCAGTTTTAGCAGAGGGGGTAAGCCCGTGCATTACAGCGGTAGGTGCTCTCCTCCTCTACGTAACGGTTTTACTTAACACTACGGACTTCCAACTGAACGCTTTCCTTTAACCGCCGGCGTGTGGTGCGACCGCGACATCTAGTGGACTTTCATTGTGGCACAATACCAAACTCTAGATAATTTTATAAAGTATATTTATTAAAAGAAACGGACAACTCAAATGTACAATATTCTTTATATTACAGAAAGACCGAAGCCCGTCACCACAATGATGTCAGTTAAGGATTAATAAGGAAAAGTACCGGTCCATCCAGAGATTAAGGATTGATAGAGATTTTAAGAATTATAAGTTACATGAAGTTTAAACGTATTTGCTCTTGAACTAGCCCCCCCCCCCCCCGTTTCGGATACTTGTTAATTTGACAGGCCAGTGAAGATGACAAAAAAAAAAGTCAGACAACGTGGCACCTACATTTCGTAGAAGGAATGACTAAACGAGCCACCTCAGACTTTAGCTTATGTCGTCAAATAGGTTTATTCAAAATATAAGGGAATTCGTTCTTTCACTGATGACCTTCAGTTCTCTTTTGAAATGAACAAAGTCCTTTAAAATGCAGGTAGGATTAAGGCGCAATAACATGTAATTACTGACAGATCAGCAAGGGGGCGAAAAACTTTAAAGTGGGAGCAGCAATCAGTGTTTGCATTTTTGGGTTGCACAGACACTTTCTAGTCTACAAACAAAAATGACAAATTTAGGATTGTGCCTTACAATACAGACAAACATCGAAAGTAGTGTATCCATGGTGACATGTGCTTACCTCCAGCATGTACTTATTACATACATGCATGCATACCTCTTACACAGAAAGTACATATTTTTGGATAAACAATATTGAACTTCTGATAGGAAAATCCTTGACAAAGGACACTTATTATTAAAACAATATTACTTAAAACTCTCAGCTCCTCAAGTAAATACATTGACTTTAATAAAATATGTTATTTGTACATAAGGAAATGTATGTTTATAAAAATAGACTCTTCGGTGTCTTTTCTTCTTTGGTCCCCTTATGGTTCTGCCCCCTTGTGGTTCCCTGGGGTAATGCAAGGTCATTTGCTGCGCATACCTGGCCAGGCAATCCTTCAGTGGCACATCCGCAAAGTCATCTCTTTCTGCGAGAGAGAATAGGCGTAGATCCAGTCAGAAGGAGAACACTGCCTCATGCCTCATGCCTCGCGCAGCAGACAAAAGTTTGTCTTGGAGCTCAGACTGTGGCCCGCGGCCCACGCTGACCTCAAAGCCTCTATATGAAAGTCTGTCCCGGGAAAGAGCAAACAAACCCACCAGTGGGCCCGACACCAACGTCCAATCCACTCCCAAATCTATCCAATCCCAAAAGAGCGAACGGATCAAAGGTCAGCTGTGAAGCTGCCATCTGACATGGAACAAGTCACGCTCTAGTGCTTCTGTCTAACACAGTTCTGTGCTTACAACAGCCTGTGGGGACGGACCGTCGCTGCGCTTAAATACGCTGCTGACGGCTAACATGACATCCCAAAATGATTTTCCACACATTTAACCAACATCGGTTTTGTTTTCACAGAGATAATTATCTGCCTTAGCGTGGTTAATTTTTAATGAGGCTGATTAGCAGAGTTCTTCCGTCGTCTGACAAGGAAACAGACGTCTGGTTTGAGAAAAAGTGCACGCCTGATGGATACAGCCAAGGCCACAGGGACTTATACTAACTGTAATACAGATATTTCATATGGGAGAGTATGAATTTCCTAATTTGAACACCCCCCGTTAATAGGGACATGAAGCACTGTATTTCAGCAGCGACTGTGTGGGGTTGTAATGCTCCTGGCTGCAGGTAACATCTCCTAGCCCTCCTCGCAGCACAGACAGCCAGCCAAGCTGGGAGGTCCTTCAGCAAACAGTTTAAATATCAGGGTTTGACGTTTGCCCGCAGGCCTCTGCCATACCTATACAAAGGGAGAGCTGATAAGGACCCCAGGCTGGTTGTTTTGCTGCCTGAACAAGTCATTCACTGAGGAAATTGACCCACGAGCCCCCACTGGGAGATGACGGCACTGCCCCTGCCCCCTCACCAATGGCTCCAGCTCCTTGTGGTCGATGAGGCTGAACTCGGTGACGAAGTAATAGAAGTGCTTGTAGCACGTGTTGACGTGGGCTTCTGCGCCCATCTGGCTGACGCGGTCAAAGTGGTGGATGTAGACATGGACAAAGACGCGAAACAGGCGTGACAGGATCTTCTTTGCTACCTGCATGAAGGTCTTGGGGAAGGGCGTACCTTGGAAGAGAAGGAAGAAGCCATGAAGGCGGGCAGGTTATGGCATGTGAGGGGCACCGTCTCTGTGGGAAGCACAGCCTCGAAGCCAAACCGCGCCTTACACTTCCCTATCAGGCAATCACATGACTGTAAAAGCACTCCTGGATAATCCCCTGATCAGGTGACTCTGACCCTGGAATCACCCCAGGATACTGTAAATGAAGAAAGCTGGAATTCCCTTTGCTTTCCCAGTACTGCTCATACACAGCGAGTTGCTTCACTGACAGAATATATACCTCTTTATGTGGCTGATTTATGGGTGGAACTTGGGCTAAGGCACCAACAGACAAAGAACCGCTTAAGTTTACCTGCAGCCGTCGCCGTGAGCAATTCAGCCAGCATGAGAGCAGCTTTTCTGTCCTGCAGCTAAAGAATTCCTGATTCCTGTTTAAATACTTCCGTTTTCCATGGGAATCGTAAACTGCATCGTAAAACGGCCCAAATAAAAAGTGCATGCACCTAAAATTGCATCAATCGGCCTCTGCTGGGAGGGATTCCCCTGGCACTGGATTCAGCTTCTTAAATCACTAAGCAACCTGCTAAACTGAGTGCTGATGCTTTATTGTATTAACATGTACGGGGGGATCTGTAAATACTTCTGAATTCCCCCTGTAAATACTTGCCAATGGGAGCCTGAAAATGGAAGTTCCTCCCACACTGGCTGCCACTGACAGGCTCAAAAGGATGTTTACATCCCACAGTGTAAACTCTAGCCCATGGGGTTGCCATGGTGACCGCCTCCCAGACCCCCTTACCAACGTTGGTCGGGAAGATGTTTTCGTTGTTGATCTGCATCTCGATCCAGTCCATGAGAAGGCTCATGTACCGGGGGGCTGGTAGCGCGGTGGGCTTCTTGTAACGATGATCATCCTGCCAGCGGTACTCATACTTGGCGCCCCCAGACATGACGGGGCAGGAGCGGTCTGTGCACGAGTCACTGATGGTGCCATAGATGAGGTTGATGCGGTTGAAGAAGTCCACTACGTGCACAGCCACCCAGTCATGCAGATCCTCGCTGTGTGGCAGCTGCACCGCCTGCCGAAGGTCCAGCCCGGCATTCAGTGACGCCTGCGCCTTCTTGTGCAGCTCGAACCGCTGGGTTCCGGGCTCAAACTTCCTCTTCGGCCGGAACGTCCTGTCCTTGTTGAAAACCTGCTTCAGTGCCAGTGACATGATTAGCCCGGTCTCCTTGGGATGCATGCAGAAGTACGTATAGAACCTGCAGCAAACACAAAACAGTACATTAAATTAAAACAGGTTAGTTTACTCTGGGTTACAGCTCAGCCGGTTACCTTAATCCTGTTAAATAATCCTTAATCCTGGCAAAGCCAGCTTTACTTTGTGTTACTATGTTTCCAGCTGCAGTGTGACAGACCACCACAGAACCACTCCCACAATACACTGCAACCCCGGTCGAAGACTCCAGGCACTCCAGGTTGGTTAACCCAACACCAAGTTGGGTTTTCATTTTATCGGGCACACACCTAGTAAATGCAACAAGTGCACTGTTACACCAAGAAAGACATCGTAAAACGTGATTTTCTTCAACCAAACAAGCAAAGAGAATAAGACATGAAGTTTTAGCCTTGTAGATGCGAAACGGTAACAATCTGTGGTGATTTAGGAGCAATTCAACATGTTGAATCAATAGATGTGTTAATTACTTTCCATTAGCTCAGCGTTACAAGTCATATCGTGAAAAGTCCTTTTGTTATTAAACTGGGATGTGGCCTGGTTTCAAATTCAGAAGGGAAGCCTTTTTAATTGCACTCTCTGTTATTTTCATGTATCGAGCTGCAATTACAGGTTGTATAATTGTTCACAGACGATGACGTGTTATTATAGCAAGCCGGCCGGCTAGGTGGAGAGTTAACGACAAGTGTTGGATGATAGTATGGACACCATTTTCCAACAGGACCCGCAATGAGGCTCTATGATGCAGCCATTCCTACTTTGTGACTTTGCTGAATGGGTCTCCATCAGGTATATTACACAGTCATTAAAGGGACAGGCTCATATTTTGCACTACAACTTGCCTTTTCCTCCGTTGCTTTCATATTGAATTCTCTCATTGCTAGGAATATGCTTTATCAAAAATACTTAAAATTCCACCGATTTTCTAGCAGAATATATCAATAGATAAATCCAATTAAAGGTATAATATTATTAAAAATACAACATCGTGGCGCCATTTAGGCGTAGGGTTCATGTTACAAAACAAAATCCTTAACCAAGATGCCAGCCGTTTCCCTACCGAATTAAGCAGTAATAGTTTCAAACTGTTTTGTGGTACGAATATCTTTAAACAAGATTCAAAATGCTTAAGTAGAATGCCGTAAGATTTTAATAAATCATTTGTCTTGCTAGACAGGTCACTATAACAACCATCTGTGGCATCTAGAAAACGCAAGGATGCGACTATGTAACGCATCGCTGAAACGCGCTCGAAGGTCTATATAGGAAAACTTTATCTAGACTATCGGGCTGGAATGCCAAGTACACATTTTTAAGACGAAAGTCCCTTATTCGTATAAAGTTTTGTTCATAGGGTCTTCAACAGTTCTTCGGGATATTTAAAACGTGTAATTCTACAATGATCGCGCGAACTCCAGTGATGTTTAACCTGCTGTTAACGGTTAACACCGTTTTAGTTTCATTTTTCATGCTTTTCTGGACATGATAGCCTACTGGAGGAACACTGCGAAAGACAGTCCGATTCATTGAGAGCCACATAAAAATACCAACAATGTTGCTGCTGTTCATGATTTTGCCGATTAACAGCAACAGATCACCGGTTTATCACGGGAAGCAGCACCCTCATCCTCAAAAATAAAGTCCAAAACAAAATACACTGTGCTAGCCCCCCCAGCAAAAAGCAGAATACCCAGCGCCCGTCTACGGACCGAAACATGATCAGATTACCCATCCCTGGAGTTTACTTCGCAAAAGTTCAAATTACAGCTTCCTATGAATCTTTCATTAATTTACTCGTTGCCGCCATACACGCACCGAAAGAGAACCGCTTTCCTGGCTTTTAATTTTGCCCATTTGGATCTGCTATTCGCACCGTGATGTGGAATTAAACCGCACGACATGCATTTCGCATGGGAAAGCACCATGCTCTTCCATAAAATGGCTACAATGTATGTTTTCAGTGGTGAAACTTCCGAATCACCTAAGAAGTTGAACTAAAATGAAACATGTAGCTCAGGCGGCCAGCCAATCGCCCGATCAAGTCATTGCTTGTTACTTGGTTGCACTTACATACCTATGAAGCTAAGCCTGTTAGCTTAGCCGCGCTCCCGTCCCGCTGCTCCAGTCCGGCTCCTCCGCGTGCTGAGCTCTCGCTCCTTAAAACAACAGCCTTGTATTTTTTTTCTATATCTCTAAAAAGAAACAAACAAACCGCAAAGCTTTCGCAGGCTTATAGGCGTGGAGCAATCATAACTCACGATACTTTTTTCCCACGCACTGAGTGAGTGCGTGTTAATGTAGCGCGGTGCGCAGACAGGCTCCTCCCCAAAGCGCTGGAGCGCTTCCCCGGGCCGAACGTAAGGCTGCAGGGCCCGGAGCCTTAAAGTCACATTGTTGCGTTAGACTGTCGGCTGCTTAGGGGTAGCCGATACCACTCATTCTCTTTTCGGTCCGATTTCAATCCAAAAGGCTGGTATCGCCGATACCGATATTCAGCGTCGTGCAACCCTGACAGTAATACTTGGGGGGGTGGCCCTAGTGTTTGGGCCCATTCCTCTTTCTGCCCCTTAGATAGATACTTTATTGATTCCGAAGGAAATTTGGCTTCCAGTAGTTTACGCATATAAAGAGCCACAATGCAAAGAATGATAGGAAGAAGAATCGACAATAGTTACAGTAAGAGATAATAGTGGCAGAAGATAGGATGTTAGGATGTTGTCTGGGGCTGATATGACCAGTGACCAGAGAGAAATCAAGCCAATTTAATCGCTGGAAGGAGTTAAATAGTCTAAACAGTCTGACCCTGCCCAGTAATGTGTATGTCCTCCACGGAAAAATATCGGCATCTTAACGTTAGAATCAATTCTCAAAATGAAAACATTCATGTCGAAAGAATCTATATTTTAGTATGCACCCGCGCATGCCTACTCCGGACCGCCATGTGACTCATCTCCGCCGTCTAAAAAGCTGTCTACGTTAGCTAAACCAAGCCACATATCTTCACTTACGTTTTTTTATTGTGGGATGTCAATAACAGCTATAATAGAGAAGCCAGCGTCAGGGGAATTGGGAAATTGTAAAGTTGCAAAGCATTATAGGCTATTTTAGAAACTTATGGACCTATTATATGACTTCTGTCTGTCTTGCATCAATTGGCTGCTAAATCATAGTCCCGCTTAACTAGATCCTAATTTATACAGTTAACAAGGTAGCTTATAGGTCCTTTAAGAAACGTGCAAGACTTTAATAATAGAACCTATTACCCCTTCGTTTTCTCGTTTTACCCATTAACCAGCAAAATAATATGAATGAATGGATTATATGAATTCTGATACATTTGCGCAGCGGTTAAGCCATAAATGAATAAAACATTGTTAAATTTGTCCAATAAATGAATTTTCATTTTATTGTGAAATAGAAAATACTTAATAGAAATGAGTAAAACACAGTGACATGTCAATATGTCAGAAATCAACCGACACCGATTGTGTGGTAATACCCACGATGGTTCCCAGCAGATGCAGGGTTAAAGAATCACGTTGTAAATGTGTTTACTTCCAGCAGAGGCGCCGCCCGGCGAATTGCTGGGGGACAGGAGGCGGTATCCTGCGCTGGGGAGGCTGGGTGGAGGAGCGCAGTCTCTCATCCCCTCCGGTCCTCTCGCGATACCAGATGGCTAAGCCGAGAAAATCAGCCCGTCTACGACGCGGCCGTGCTTTCTCTCGTTTTTAGTTTTACTTTTGTCTTGCATTCATTTTTCCTCTATGCCCATACATTTATTGGCGAATACCGATCCTGGATTAAAGTCTCTGTTATAAACATTTTATGGTAAGCAAATAGTTGTTTATTGTATTACTAGTAGGCTATTTTCGGCCAGTGACTACCATGCGGGCACAATTCTGTGCGGAATCGAATCGTCAACGAGAAATGTACAATAAACGCTGTTTGTTGCTTCAGATGTGTTTGCAGTTCATTCATGGCATTAAATCCTATGCTTTCATGCACGGTAAGCAGCAGTGGCTCTCGCTTAAGAGCCTGGCCATTGTCTGGGGGCGAGCATAGCTCATCGTGCAATTAACGGATCGCTCTTGAATACACCAGCGAGGCCAACGCGGGACTCGAACCGACGACCATTCGGATACTGGATCAGCTCCTTAACCTACAGCTATACTACGCGTTTATTAACTTGCACGCATTTACAGATATGTGGTATATAAATGCCAATAGGTAGGCATTTTGGAGACGTAGTCTCCGGTAAACGGCGCTATGTTTTCCAGATAGTCTGAACTCGAGAGGCTGCTCTCCTTCCCCACACCCTCCCTGGCGGCTGAGCCAGAGATGTCCGCCGGGGCAGCCGAGCATGACCCTTCCGCGGCCATACCAGCGCCCACGGCAGCCATGGAAGGTACAGCCGACTTTCCTACTTTATTATGTAAATATGAGCGTATATGCAGGCTTTCACTTATTCTTCTTACGTGCATACGCAGGAAAAAAAACTAGTAAAGTTTAAGATGAAAATATACTAATAGATAATTTGGGCATTAGCTGAACCTACGAGTAAAAAGAAAGCTATGGATGTTGTACTAGGAGCTCGTGGCGTCCATAAATGCCGGTGTATATGCTTGTCCGCAGGAAACGTTTTGCCGTGTTCTTACTACGGCTGCAAGCAGACATTTACCGACGTACAGAAACTGAACAGCCATACGGAGAGTCACCAAATCCCAACAGAGTCTCTTCCAGGTAAGAATAAACGTTTTACTTGTATTTTGAGCCTTTCAGAAGCAAGAAGACAAGTGGACACAGCTATGCCCCTCCCCCTTCTGTGCCTTCCGCAGGCTATGCTGTAAAGATTAGTTTAAATGATTTTCTGTTCATTTTATCCAGTTATTTTATCCCATTATCGATGATGGGGATCTACGTTTGTTTTCTGTTTACAGATTAGTGTTGCTGTGTTTATATTAATTGGGTTTAACCGATGGATTTTTGTCCAAAGACTTATTGCTACCAAATAAAATAGATCAAGATTTTTACAGGAGAGGGAACATTAGATTGTATCAACCTTAATTTTAATGAAGATTATCGTATGATGAGATGATTTATATTTCCAAAACAGTGTACAGTGAAAACTTTAATAGGGATAAGTTAAGTGGTATAAACAAACATCATGGCAATAAGATTTATAATGATTACAATAATGAAAAACTAATGACTCTAAGAATACTGATATTGTCATCTGTGCATATTTGCTAGTAGATGGTATAGAAGTTGTCTGACACTTAGACCAGCTGATGGGTAGTTTGCCTTCCTATTTATACCAGGGTAATAGGAAGTTAGTCTCTATAACAGAAAATGCATCTACTGTACTTAGTCTGTCAAACTGAACTTGAGCTTTATTCACAGGGCGGAAACATGGCATGAAAAATCTACGTTTAAATCAATCATGGCCAAAAATAGAGAACCTGTAGAGTTTCTCTGGTCCTTCCCGTTCTGAAATCGGTCCAAAATGCCAGATGAAAACGTGCAGGGGTGCGTGATGGGGATGGGAATGTGGGAAGTGCAGCTCTGTGCTCCTCTTTGCCCAGGAAAAACGTTCCAGTGCTCATCGGTGGGCTGCACCGGCGTTTTCCCCAACATGCAGCAGCTCATGGAACACATGCGGAGCCACTACAAGCCCAACCACTATTTCCTGTAAGTGGCCAGTAGGGGGCAGCACCCTGAACCGCTTTTAAGGTTAAAGTCTGTGTTAAGGCTGGGTTTTATGGCTGGATGTTCAAACACACTGTTTGCACAAAGAATGTGCCACTGTTCTTATTTGTTGAAGTAGAATGTTTGCATTCTTCCTAATCTTGCGTTTTGTCAGTATGTTCAGGTGTTCCTAATAGTACCTCTACCAGTTGCATTCTTTGGCTATTTTTGGCTGATTTGAGGTTAAGGTGCTGGTTAACAGGCTCATCACTTGTGCCCCCCGGTCAGGTGTGAGAGCTGCAGGGCGAAGCTTCGCTCCTACCAGGCGCTTCTGAAGCACCTGCACACTTGCGCCAAGGTGGCCAAGAACAAGATGGCCAGGGCCGAGGAAGCAGCTCTGCCCCCTGCCCAGCCGTACATGGCCGACAGTGCAGAAATGGCCCCCAATGGCATGCTACTGCCTGCCGGGCTGCCTGAGCTACCCAGCGCCGCACAGGGCGACACTGAAGACATGCAGGTGGATCTGGAACCACAGGCGAACCCTGGTGACTCCGGGCCCAGTTCTGCCGCTTTGGCGGCCCCACTCCTGCCGGCCCCTGTTGGTGGTCTCCCCCCGGATGGCCCCCTGGCTCCTGCCCCTGGCACCTTCCCCCTCCTGGAACCCTCGCCATTCTCCCAGCAGCCCCTGGGTTTCCCTGGGCAGCCCCAGCAGGACACTCCTCCCATGCCTTTCCCTGCCTACCAGACCCCCATGCAGTCATCTCCGCCCCCCAGCTATGGGCAGCATCAGCTTCAGCAGCAGCAGCAGCAGAGGCTTCTCCGCACCACCGGTCCGGCGCCCCCCGGACCCCTTGCCCCCCCAGCCTCGCCGGGATCCAACGCAGTGTGGAGGAAGAACCAAGGTGAATGAGTGTCATGTGTTGCTCCTAAGACCACATCACGTGGCTCGTAAGTCCTAATCTGCCCGTGATTCTCGCCTAGTGTCTCGCCCACGCATTTGCTGAGGTGGGATGCGTTGTTTGGCCTGGCCGTTCCCGCTGTTGAGTGAACTGTGTGTTTTGTCGTGTGCACTGTCCTGCCAGACGCGCCCGGACCCCTTTTGCACAGAACGGACAGTCCTCCCAGCAGTCAGAGTATAAATACAGGTGAAATCCAGGTGAGGCACGGAGACCACAGCCCGCACACGCATAGCCAGGCTCAGCACAGGATCCTCCCAGCCTCTCTTCTCTGCTTCCAGTAGAGTATCACCTTCACCCCCAGAGGGCGCTGTCTCTCTCTCAGCCCTCCAATTGACCTCCATCCTCCACACTTTGCATCCTGGAGTTTAGTGCCTTTACAGACTCACATGCACACACGCAAGCAGAGAGACCCCACCCCCTCCATCCCCCACCAGGTACTAATAAGGGCCCAGCGCCAGTAACCCCACCCTCTGCTCTTCATTCTGTAACTCCACCCCCCTTCCGCGGCAGTAGCGGCTGTCTGGCTGTAAGAGGTGCAGGCCGTGTGACGTGGCTTTGGACTGGCTGTTTCGCAGAGCCCGGTAGCAGCCAGACTGGTTCACGGTGGATCTGTTCCGCTCCTGCCCTTTGCCTCTCTGCTTCAGTATTTACTAATCTCAGAACCAGCTATTATGTAAACCTTGGTCTAGTGTCAACCTGGACCTTCAAAACTAACCCTTTCAGTTCACATAACGGCGTGCACCGGGAATACTCCTTACTGTGTTGTGATTAGCTTACCAGTCCGGTGGTAGATTTGTAAAGTAATGGCTTTTCAGACTTGAGTTGATGTCACAGTCGATACAGAGTGGAAACCTTGCCTGTTTTGTTGTGCTCATGATTGCATGACCTCATTTTTCCCTTTCCCCACTGGGGCCGTGGATCCATTCTTAGATTCTCTCTCGTTAATTTTATCTGACGTTCCAGAATGGACCGTGGACACCGTGGTATCCTGGGTTTGGCTGAACGACATTTCCTTGATGGTGCGTTTTGTTTTTATCTTTTTCCCCCCTTCCAAATCCTCCCCCCTCCCCAGGCCAGTCCTTCAGCAGCCGCATCCTCTGGGAGCACACCAGGGGGCGCTACAGGTGCCTGCAGTGCAGCCACTCCACCCCTACCCGCCAGGAGATGACCGCCCACATCGAGGGCCATCACAAGGGCCCCTCTGGCCGCCTGCAGGGCGATGTGGGTAAGTGCGGCTTCCCACATTGGCTCTCGTGACAGAAAAGTGTCTGTCTGAATATGAAGGACCGTTTTGTGTTTCAGATTTCAGAGTGGTCCCACCATTCCAGCCCAAAAGTTCACTGGATGGCGAGCCTTCCGTCTATACTCAACTTTGACGGTCTCATCTTGCCGCTGGCCTGTGCGTGTGTATGTGTGTGTGTGTGTGTGAGAGAGAGAGAAAGATGAGAGCCCCAGCGCTTTCCCTGACCTACCTTCTGCTGTGCTGCACGCCGACCAGCACATACCCCTTCACTTTCAGAAAATAAAAGCTGCCCGGAGCTGAACTCAGTCTGTGACACATTTTGTAGGATGAAGTTTTTTTGAAGTACTGACCTTAAACAGAGCATGACCTGTCTGGACTGTTTAGGAAGTGTCTGCTTTTATTTGCCCACTGGTGTCTTAAGCCTGCCTAGTCACAGGACTGTAGCCAATTTAGGGCCATTGATTGGTTTGTTTTTAATGATATGGCAGCTGACTCTGGCTCTTAGTGAAACAACCATCATTGTAGATGGCAGACCCATACAATTATGCCCTTCGTTTTCTTACCAAAAATGTATGATCTTTGTTGCTATTCAGTGTACCTACTTAGAATCGCAAACAGTGCGGTAAATACATGATATGTATATTTGTATGACCTAAGAAGTCTTTTGTACAATTTGTGGTTTTGAAAATTAAAGTTAGGAGGATGCAAATGGAAAATAAATGAAGACAATAAATCAGAAGACTGGTTTTCTAAGTGATTGGTTTGTTTTGTGGTCTTTGTTTGGTGGAGATAGACTAGCCCCTGTACCGGGCGTCCTAAATCGCGATCACATGGCAGACGGCGCCTAGACTTTTAAGAGAGACACCGAATTACGCTATTTTGAAAGCGAGTTCATCAGATGTAGAAGTTGCGCTTTTAATCGTGGTTTTATTCCACCGATTTGCCTGAATATAATTTAAAAGCTGTATTTAAGGTTTGGGCGGGAGAAGAAGCCGACGGGTGGGACGGACGGTCCCTCGGTGGGCGGGGATTCCGCTGTCAATCACTACCTAGCTGAGCCCCCTTACCAATGATTATTTTGCTGCTTGAATAGTTAAAGCGAGCGGTGATTGACGGCATACGCTAACTCCGCCCCATTACTAACCTAAACTAGTACGGGGGCGAGCCATACCGCGCATTTACTACTAACTGGGTGAATCACTTGCTTGGACTTATTCACAAACAATTTGGCGTTGGAAAGAGCTTCTTATTTAAGCAATTTTTAAAGTTGTTCTAAAGCAACTTTTAAACTAATTTAGCTAAGTATTGCTGGTAAATTTTATGCAAAGGTTTATTTAGTTGTTTGTAGAATAAAAAAAAAAACCGAGAAGCCGGTATACAGCATGGACATGGAAAAGAGAATTAAACTGGAACTCCGCAACAGGAAGCCATCAGAGGTAAATGAATCGGTGAAATAAATTTCAAATTGCTGATAAATTGTGTTTGCATTATCAAGACAACTCGGCGTCGGTCTGAACAATGAGTAGTTAGTTGCTGGCGTCCTCGAGCTCTCCAGCAGCTGATAATCGGCGAAACCACGTGGGGAGCCGCGGGAACAATGCCGCAGTTTAGGCACCATTGGGTGTGTTCGGTTTAAATGGTCGGAGGACAGATCGCTGAACAAAGCTTTTCGCTGTGATTAAGGGTTCACCCGTTTTAAACGCACGTTTCATGGCTTTTGGTTAGTTTGCACCCTATTAACTATAGCGATTCACGCTGTAGTCCCGCTGTGTGGATGGCGTGCCGTATCCACCCTCATTTCGGACCCTTTTGCTGTAGGCATGGCCAAATTATTCCCCTTAGTTCAGTTTTGACCGTTTTCTAGCTGATGCAAAGATTACTTTGTATCGTTATTCTGTGTATCACAGAATCACATGGCAGTCATTAGTCCCATGCGGGGAGCAAATGTTTGGTGGCGCGGCACTGAGGCCGCCCGCTCCCTGCAAGAGGTCAGGTCCAGTGCCACTGAGCAAGCTTGTCTAGGTTGTCTCAACCACACTGTTATGATGGATATTTACTGAAATGCATTATAAATATAATCCGCACACGGTTTTAAATTTTGCGCCCTGACTTCACTAATGTCTCTCTATCTGGTGTAACAATTTCAGCATATTCCATAATAACAATTTCACTGTTTTTCAACAGGGGGCAGGTACTGAGATGTCTGTGATTGCGAACGGAGCTGCAGGGTGTCGATATAGGTGCATTGATTTTACTATGTTATTTTACCTTTTCTATAGGTGGGGCAGTTGGCTCTAGATAACTGCCGCTCTCGTCAGGGGAAGATCGTGGGCCTCACAGACGAGTTTCTAAACCTGGAGGTGCTCAGTCTGGTCAACACTGGTATCATTTCCTTGGACGGTCTGCCCAAACTGCCCAAGCTGCAGAAGGTGAGACGCCCAGATCCAATATCTGTAGTGACATGTTACTATTGTCCGAATGCTAACTTGTTTTGAATCTTTAACCTTAACCGTTCTTTTTTTATTTTATCATAGACCAATTATTCATCGGTTTAGCCTTTTTCCTACGGGGTGAGCAGTGTCACAAAGCATTCTCCTAGCTTTGGCTTTGGGGTTTTAGATGTTCAGAGGAATTCCAGTAAATTGCCTGCATGTCTTTTGAAGTTTTGGTGCCATTAACACACTGTGCTGGCAAATGACCGGACTCCCTGTTGGTGATTGAGACTGCGTTAGTGGAGTGATTTTGGTGGGTTGGCTTAGCGCACCATGCCCAGCCCTGTGTTCTTCTGCTGACCCTGTGTGCCAATCTGTCTTCAGCTGGATCTCCTTGGTAACCGTGTACGCAAACTCGAGGCTCTGGCAGAGAAGACCCCAGATCTGCAGCAACTGAACCTCAGACACAACAACATTAAGGACCTCAGCGCCCTTAAGCCTCTGGTAATTCAACTCATTTTTCATTTGCTGATCAAATTCTTTGTTGTTTTTGCCCATTTTTACTATGGGTCTTTTAATGGAATTTATGAGATTATGGGACACTAAACCATTGAAGATATGAGGTCTCGTGTAGCGGTCAGCTGAGAGACCTTTCCCAAGAAAATCACATCTGGATGGGATGGCTCACTCAAAGACTGGCCCCTCCCAACCACATCCCAGGTTTTTTGAAAAAAAATTAAATAATAAAAATATTCTGCTTAATAAAAAGTGTAGCTAGCTGGTAAGCAGAATGTGAGGTTTTATCTTCCAAATGTTTATTGTATGCTCTCAGAAAAAAGGCAAAACAATGTACCTTTGCTTGTTACTGGGGCTGTACCCTTGTAATTGTGCCTTTTTAGGGTATAGAAATGCACTCTCAGGGACATCCCAAAAGTACAAACAGCATGTGCCATCAATGGTACGAAAATGTTCCTCAGTCCATTTCTGTACCTTAAATGGTACAGTTGCCCACATAAGGGTACAGTCGGCAGACCCTTGAGGGTACAGCTCCAGTGACAAGCAAAGGTACCAATTTTTACCCTTTTTTCTAAGAGTAACGACTGTAGCGAACAGCGATCACGTGTGTTGAGGTGTCCCCTCTGGCCCCATGCAGAAGAAGTTGGCCATGCTGAAGAGCGTGGAGCTCCTGGGCTGCGAGATCTCCATGCTACAGGACTACAGGAAGCGTGTTCTGGAGTACCTGTCTCAGATCACCTTCCTGGATGGCTATGATGCCGCAGATAAGGAGGCAGTGAACTCGGGCTCTGAGCTGGATGAGGATGGTGAGGAGCTGTGCGCCTGCCTCAGGGCTGAGATTTAAGTGTGAATTTCTTGTGAAGACTGAAACTGTGCTGGAACCCCCTGTAGTGTTTTGGCAAGCCTACAGCTCAGGGGAGCATTTCATCATGATTTATTTAACCCAGTCAGGAAGTATACATAATCTGTAGATGTTGATGTTTGAATTCACTGCACTGCTGTACAAAAGTCTTTTAAACTGTATGCTTGGCTCTGTGCTGCACAAATGCAGAGTTTACTGGTGTTAGTGTTCAAACTGCTGTTTGTTGCAGAGGACGGCTTGAGTGACCAGTCAGAAGACGACGAAGACGGAGCTGAGGAAAACGACGGAGATAGTGAAGTGGAATCAGAAGATGGTGTAAGACAGAGGGCCCTTAAAGGCTTCTGACATGTCATGTTTCTTGGTCCTTTCAAATAACTTGTTTATGGTTAATACTTGATCATTGTGTTTATCAGATTACGGGAGAGAGCGATGGCTTGGATGACGACGATGATGACTGCATTGACGATGGCGATGATGACATTGACGATGATGCCAGTGACATTGACGACGATGATGATGACATCGATGATGAAGATGATGCTGAAGGTTTGTGGGTGCCCATCTATGCTCTGGCACCACAGCTGCAACCAGTTCTATCCCCTAAATATTGTGAGTGGTTACTATGGATGGATTGATAGCAGCATCCAGGTGAGCTGAAGGTGCCTCCCGTATGTTTTTCAGAAGCGAGTCCAGCGAAGAAGAGAAAAAGGTGCGATGATGACGACGACGACGACGATGATGATGATGATGATGACGACTGAGATTCACCACATTCAGCCAGTACCTCTGTACACTCCTTTGCCTGTGACTTCACACCAAAGACCACACGTGGGTTAGGTGACTTGCATAGCCTCCCTCCTGAAAGAGTCCCATGGAAACCGCAAGCCAGCCTCTTCCAACTGAGTTTATTTTATTTTTTTAAGAAGAAGCAGTTTTCAGGAGTTTCATTCAATTTCCATCAAGTGTGGTGCTATTCATGTAAACTTTTGTGTGGTGACGGCATTTTTGAAGGGGGTCTGAGGTGAACACCAGGCAGTGCCGTGTGCCCGGACTGAGGAGGAGACCTGCCTACAAGAAAACATTCCTTAGTGCGTGAAACATCAGTAGCCATGTTCACCAGAAATGTGTGCAATACGTTCTCTGCTTTTGGGTGACTGAAATATATTTTGTTTTAGGTTTTATCAATTCCAATAATTGTTGTTGTGATTGTTGTGATGGTTGAATTTCTCACATTGAGCATAATCAAGTTTTCCCTGTAATGATTAGACAGAAATCCTTAATGTTTAAAAGCTTTAATCCCCTCGGTATATGTGTGGTGAATTGCTGAGATTCGTTTCGTGAGTGTCTGGGTTGACAAACAAGATTTTACTTAGACGATAAATCATTTTACCATTGTAAGTCACACTGCTGCGAGCTAAAGTTTCTCAACAATGTGGAAAGTGACCTATAGAATTTTTGCATTGGTTGTCAAGCCGGTATCTCAGGTTTAGTCAATAATGGACTAATAACAGCCCTGGTCTGTAGCCGTTCTCCTGAAATGCTAGACGGGTCATGCATTGCGGTATATAGCATATCGCGCACAGCCGCGTTTTGCGGCTCCCAGACGCGGTCAGAAGGAGGACTGGCTGAAAGTGTGTGTAACCGGTAGCCACTGTAAAGTGCTGTTTATTTTAACAACAATTGTAGTAGGCTGAGTAAATTAGCTCTGTTGCATGGGGCACTTGTCTGATGTATTACTGCACCATTCCTATACATGCAATGAAGCAGTTAAGGGGTAATTAAAACACACCCAAAAATTCTGACTACCGGAACTGAAAATTGAAAAAATGCTTTATGTTGTAATTAGCGGGTATAAAGTTGACATTGGCTACAAATTGAACTATTAGGAGTTGTAAAAAATAACCAGACAAAGGACGTTCGATTACAAATAGGCCTATAAGATGTAAAATTGCAATATTGTAAAATCAATCCTGTATTGTAACTTCTAAACATTGCAATTGAGTAAATAAACTGCGTGGCGTTCTCTCTCTCGCTTGAGTACCCTGAGTTTTGTCTTGCAGATAGACAGTTAGTAGCCAGTCTCGGCGTCTGTATGAGAGTTGAATAGGCTCATACGGTGGATGTATTTTAATGCAAATACTTTGCTAACAGTGAATTGATTAGGATAGCTACTTCATTAACGCAGACGAAAGCAAAAAGTGGTTTGATCACCACGTGCTATGGGCACGAAGTCATCTCGGCTGCATGGGTGTAGCGCAATGCATCTTATCTCGCAGGTTAAGTTCATATTACTTAGGGTGTTGTTTGGTATATTGACAATACTAATATAGGCGTGATGTCAGTGCTGTTCCACGACTGGCCCCCAGTCGTATAATGCCTTAAGACTTGTACAACAGGACAGGAAACATTTTGTAGGCATTTAAAAAGCTTCTGTCACTTGTAGGGGCACGACTTTCCTTATTTTTACCTCGGGTAAGTAAAAACTTATATTAATTCTTTGAAAAAGATCAAATTTCTACGCTATTTTATTTGTATGATGCCTTACATGAAAAATTATTAAAATCATTTCATTGGAACTGTAACTGTAGGGTAACTACCACTTAAATCTACTACTGCTCACAGGATAATGTTGCGGGGGCAGTTATACTCAACAGGTAACAGATTAAGTCATATATAGATGACGTTTGGTTCGTGTGACCGACTGATGAGTTTCCCGGCTTTACATAATTCTTTGGCGGTCCTGTTCTTTCCGTAGCAGAATCTGATACTGAATCGTATTATTTGTGACAACGACAGTGATATAATAGTAGATCAATGTCCCTGTAATAATATTATTGCTTGGGCCTATTATTAAAATTTAGTCATCAATGTAACCGTTTTTGTTTACAGCTCTCTTTCTTTCACAGGGACTGTGCAATCATGTCACTATTTTCTTATGAGAGTTCCGAGATTGACTGGTGTGAAGACAACTATAAGTACTCTGAAACCGTGGTCGAGTATTTCAACACTGTAAGAATCCGCACCTGTTTAGCCGATTAGTAATCTATCCGAAATTACAATCGCTGCTATTCAACTTTACGATTGGTTACGATGGTCTGGAGGCTCCTTTTAGTGAGCCAGTCAAATAGATCTATTGGTGAGTGATGCCTATCTGATCAATTAACCAAAAGACGATCTGAATCCAGCTAAACTCAAGGTGGAGCAAAATTCATCCAGTTTGTTATTTTTTGTCCCATAAATCTATATGTATAATAATATAAATTTCACCCCAAAGGGTAAGTACTGAGAATTATTTTAGGCTCACTGTAAAGTGGTTTCTGTTTCAACAAAGATCTTGGATACATACCAGTGTAACATTGTCTCTGAATGGCACGCATGCCAATGGACACCGGCCCGCATGACGGAAGAATTTAGTGGCCAGTCCTGTTTTTTGAGATAGGATTTAAGCCGAGCCTGGAACCTGTTGGTCCATTTTCTCCAACGCCCTCTACTGTTGAGATAAAGTACTACGCTTTTCTACGAGAAATGTTTCATGTACTGCACTGTACATAAGTGTTAGACAGTCAAAGGAAATGTTTAAAGGGATTTATCTGGGTAGTATGTAAACATTTGATCAGAACAAAAAAACAAAACAAAACACAATTTAATATTAGAACATATGAAAATGAACAGTAACACAATAAAAACTAGTAAGACTTTCTTCTGTTCTCTGAAAAGTTACTGATAACTAGCTGGATAGCTAGATGAGCACCGTTTCACTTACCAAACATCTCTTCAGGGGCACCTCAGCCATTCCAAGTATTAATTGAATTTCACCACCAACTCAATTAATTTATTTCATTAGTTTAAAAAGTCAGTGAGGTATTGCTTTACTAAATGAGGTGCGCTAGTGGTCGAGTCAAAATACACGTGTGTATTGGATGGTTGCTGCAAGTACTGGGGTGATTTTAGCAGAAGTTTTGAAATGGCTAAACTCACTTTGACAGATTTAATATTATAGTTTTACAAACACATGAAGATCATTTAAACGTCATTCTCTTTTATTCTGTGTGGTTGGTATTATATTTCACGCATTGTCCATTTGGGCTGTTAAGATGAGAACTGACCTGTTTTCCTTAGGTCAGCAATGCGGCGTTCTTCATTATCGCTCCTGTCATGATGTACCTGCTGCACCCCTATGCGAGAGAAAGGAATCTGGCTGTGCATTTGGTCTGGCTCATGATGATGATTGTGGGTTAGTCACCGAAAAAAAAAACAAAACAAAACAAAACAGTAGCGGTGATAAAAATTCATAAAATCGCACGCTAGACAATTATCAGGATGACACCGATGTGTAAGGAGGCGCTGTGTTCTCTCTAACGGCTCGCTGATGTTTCTGTTCCTCTGGATAATTTTGACCTATTTCTACAGCTGTGTATTTTTCCAGAATGATGCAGCTTAAATATCTCGCTCTAAAGTTATACAGCAGGGTTGTTCTGGGATTTGATTGAGAACTCTTAGGTTAGGCCCGATTCTCAATTGCTGCGGTACCTACTGACTTAGTACAGTCCTAGGGGCACTGATTCTTTCATTAATTGGGTTTATTTTGCTGTAGTGCTAAAACTCCTCTTTGACATTTGCCGATTCTATCTTGGCATATATCAGCAATAGCATATTTCTGCATAGCCTGCTGTCTTTTGTTTAAATCAGAGGAATAGTCGTTCCTCTTGCCGTCATTCGCTTTCCCTCCTGTGCCCTTACCTTTCTTCTCCCCACCATCTGCCTCTCCAGGACTCTTCTCCATCTACTTCCACATGACGTTGAGCTTCATGGGCCAGATGCTGGACGAGCTCTCCATCCTCTGGCTGCTGGCCATCGGCTACTGCCTCTGGTTCCCGCGCTCCCACTTCCCCTCTTTCATCAAGGACAGGCAATGTTATATTTAGGAACACCTATTTGTTAAATCTTTTTTTTCTTTGTGAATCTGTCACTATGATGTTTACAGCACTGTGCAAAAGCCTTAGGTAGTCAAATGAAATGTTTAAAGCTGCTTACCTGGGTAGTAAGTGTATATGTGCCCAGAACAAAAAACACATTTTAACATTACAATATAGGCAAATTAAGACTAACACAATAAAAACTAACAGGGATTTCTTGTTCTCCAAAGGCTACTGATATCTTGCTAGAACAACAATACTCTTCGTTCCCAAACCTCTCCTCAGGCACAACTCAGCCATTCCAGTAAATTCCACCACCAGCACACTTAATAAATTAATTAATTTTAGCGACTGACAAAATGAGGCTCCAGGAACCATTTGCTGTACTTTTTTACCCCACTAGATGGTGCTCTCTGTTCAAAAAAACGGCACATGGCATACCCCAAAGCAAACCAAGAGCACCATCTAGTGGGGTTAAAAAACATAGAAAATAATTCACAAAGCGTCATTTTGTCCATCACTAATTAATTTAATTGGCTAAAGAACTGATTCCTGCCAATACTGAGGTGACATTAGGAGAGATTTCGAAATGGTTACGCTAACACACTTTGAAAGACAAAACATCATAGTTCTCACCAACATGAAGATAATTTAAACATCATTTTCTTTGCCTGAGACATTTACGAAATATGTAGTTCAGGCACTGCTGTATACAGCTGCTTGTTACAGCAGTTTGGTAGGAGGGAGAAGCTGGTGCTCAAGCTCCATTATGTCAGTGAGCCTTTGGCATCAGTCACTCCTCCTGGAATGCTGGGAAATCTCCTCTAGGGGATCACCTACCTATTAACAGCCACTGTTGGTGCATTTTGCACACCATTGATGCGTAACCCTGGAAACCAACCCCCCTTTGCCTCTGCAGGCCTGCCTTCTCCAAGATGGTCACGGTGGTCACCGTCATCACAACCCTGTCTGCCTTTGTAAAGCCCGCTGCCAACGCTTTTGTGCTCAACTGTTTTGCCATCCATATCCTCTACTCCCTTGGATTAGAGCTGCGCAGGTACATCAACAGGGGGCGCTATTGCTGGCCACTTTATTTACATGAAAAATTCTCCTTGAACCACCCTAACCACTGATATCTATTAAATAGTGTCTTGGATCATTAATTATTAATTGACTGTAACACATATTAGCGATTTGAGAGCTTTGAGGCACCCCTAGAATATTGCCCAGCCGTGCACAGCGATGGAGACAACATCAGAGGGTTTCAGTGGGGGCCGTGGAGCCCCTCGTCTCTCTCCTCAAGGGACATGCTGCTGCTCTCTCGCTCCCCAGCTGCTCAAACCAGAAGGCGCTGCGTCTGGCTCGCACCGCCGTTGGCCTGTGGATGCTGGCCGTCTCCTGCTGGATTAGCGACCGCTTCAACTGTGACTTCTGGAAGAGCCTCAACTTCTCCTACCTTCATGGGTTCTGGTGAGAGGGCGTAGGGGCGGGGCATGCTGGAACCATTTTATTAAACAGATAATGGTATTGTGACACAGCTGATTGTTACCTATAAACAATCTGATCAAGCAAGGTGGTAGTTAAAGGAAGTATGAAGCAGTAAATGAGAGGAATATCAGCTCTTTTTGCCTGCTGTTGCTGCTTCCTGTCTTTCAGTGGACTGAATGTATTAATTTAGCGAGCACATATATCTGAAGTCACTCTTTATTTACCCTTTTAAGGGTATAACTGGCCGTTATGACATTTGCTTAAAGTACCAACAACAATTTCCTCCTGGAGCATAAGCCTGCAAACTTTAGGTGCCAAGTCATTAACTACTATGCCATCTGGTGGCTACAGGTGTGTATGAATGGTTCTGATCCCATCTGCCCCTTCCAGGCACATTCTGATTGTGATGGCCACAGCCTATGCTGCTGCCCTTTTGTCCTACCTGGATGCCCAAAATGAGATCCCCTACTCCCTGCCTGAAATCCAGTATTGGCCCTGTGACAGCTGGGCCCTCGGACTGCCCTATGTTGTCCTCAGGGGAGCCAGAATGATGCGAAAGACCTGCTAAGCCTTGATAGATGTGGACTTCATGATGCATGTGTTCAAAGACTGCTATTTAAATATTTATATGATTGAATCACACCTGTGGCATGTATTTTGGATTGACTTATTAGAGACGGTTTTAATAAGACTATGTATATAATGCGCATCTTTTAAAAAGATTACATAAGTAACACTCCTCCCACATTTCAGCAGGCCCAGTTTAGTTTTACTACAGAAACATTCCCACTCATGGTCCCATTAGCTACGTCACTTGTTACCTTTAAAGGGAAACTACCTGGCCATTATATCTACAGGAACTTTATGACATCCCATTCGAAATCCATAGGCATCAATATGGAGCTGGTCCCCCCTTACCAGCTATAACAGCTGCCACTCTTCTGGGAAGGATTTCCACAAGATTTTGGAGAGTATCTATGGGAATGTTTGCCCATTCATCAAGAAGAGCATTTGTGAGGTCAGGCACTGATGAAGGCCTGGCTCATCATCTTCATTCTAGTTCATCTCAAAGGAGTTCAGTGGGGTTGAGGTCAGGGCTCTGTGCGGGCCAGTCAAGTTCTTCCACACCAAACTCACCCAACCATGTCTTCATGGACCTTGCTTTGTGCACCGGGGTACAGTCATGCAGGAACAGAAAAGGTCTTTCCCCAAACTGTTCCCACAAAGCCTGAAGCATTAAATTGTCCAAAATGTCTTGGTATGCTGAAGCATTAAGAGTTCCCTTCACTGGAACTAAGGAGCCCAGCCCAACCCCTGAAAAACAACCCCATACCATTATCCCTCCTCTACCAAACTTTACAGTTGGCACAACGCAGTCAGGCAGGTAATGTTCTGCTGGCGTCCAGCAAACTCAGACAGAGGATGCAGGATTTGTCACTCCACAGAACACATTTCGACTGCTGCAGAGGCCAGTGGCTGTGTGCTTTACCCCACTCCATCTAACCCTTGGCATCACTCTTGGTGATGTGAAGCTTTCATGCAGCTGCTCGGCAATGGAAGTCCATTTCACGAAGCTCCCGGCACACGGTTTTTGTGCTGTGGTTAATGCCAGAGGAAGTTCGGAACTCTGCAGTTACTGAGTCAACAGAGCATTGGCAACTTTTATACACTATGTGCCTCAGCACTCGGCGACCCCGTTCTGTTACTGTATGTGGTCTGCCACTTCATGGCTCCTGTTTCTGTTGTTCCTAAACGTTTCCACTTTGCAATAATATTACTTACAGTTGACCGTGAAATATCTCACAGGGAAGAAATTTCACAAAGTGACTTATTGCAAAGGTAGCATCCTATGACAGTACCAAACTTGAATTCACTGAGCTCTTCAGAACGAGTCATTCTTTCAGAAATGTTTATAAACCTGACTGTATACTTTTGACTGACACCTTTGCAAAAAGTCAGTTTGTGTATAACCAGGTACTTGATTTTATACACCTGTGGCAATGTGTTTGAATGAAACACCTGAATTCAATCATGAAGAGGTGTCTCCCAAAACTTTTGTCCATATAGTATATATCAGTTCAGCAGAGAAAGCTCTCAGATGCGCGGTCAAATACTCTTCCTGCAAAATAGTGACACCTACTGTGGGCTTTTGGGCATGACAATAACATTTGATTTTCCTAACGCGTTTTTCGTTTTAACTTCTGTTAAAGGAAGGATTTACAGGAAATGTAACTGAAAGGATGACAGGTCCCTCTGGTCACTGCTGTATTTTATTGCTTTAGCTGTGCTAGATATCACTACATATCAATGAAGATGTTTGCTTATAAATTATGGTGTTTACACGCGCTATTATATAGTTATGAAACATTCCAACATTTTGAAAATGTACTGAGTCCCATTGTAATCAGTAAATAACTTTTCTAATTTAATACACATCTCAGCCCCGACAAAAATAACCACTCTTTGAAATAAATGCATGACACGATTTAGGAATTAAAGCAAACGCAAGAAGAGTGAGGAAGCCGGGGGAAATGACAGAGCCGCTATTGTTACTGCCAATCAGGAAAGTGACCGAGGCATAGGAGGGACATCAAAGGCGGGCCCAGCGTGTGTGTGAGGGGGTTATGATGAGAGGGAGAGCACCCTGGCTCACGTTCAAACCGCGCTGCCCTGTTAATCACACATCAAAAGCCCCAGTGCTCCCTCACGCAGTCCCCCTGGCTGCACGTCTCCGCCGCCACATTAGGGAGCTGGGGGGCTGGCTCCTAATGGCTAGGACCTGCTGTTCTCCAGGCGACCGGGGCTCCAGCGATAATATCACCAGCCAGACACTTGGAGCAACAAAGCCAGGAGATAATCTGTGCTTTGTGCTGAGATTAAAAAGGCAGGTCCATTGCGAGGCGGTGGTGTGAGGTTTGGTCTTCGTCTGTTTGCAGTGCGAGCTGAAGTTTCCCGGGGAAATCAGCTCGAATCCCCTTGCCCCATTTCACCCCTCCGTTAGCGTTTCCGCCTCTGCGTCCTATTGAAAGAAACCGGCATTGCTTTGTGTGTATGTAACCTGGCTGTACGCTGACACCGAAACAGTATTCTGGTAACGAGACACTGCAGATATTTGATTTGTAGTTTAGGCAACTGTTCGGAAATCAAATACTGCATCAATGTTAGGCGTACCATAAATCGCATTCGGCTTACTTTGGATACTTTACTTGCCCAAGAAAACTTATGTTTCCCCTGCTTTACGCCTGCGTACGCACGAGACAGAAAGGAGCGGACGGCTCCGGGCGATCTAAACAGCGATTGGTCCTCCCTCTTGTCTATCATACGACGGAAGTCCCGCCTTTACAGATTAACGATTGGTCAGATTTTTACCCCAGGCCGGCTTTGGCCGCACTCGATTGGCTAGAATGGCTTTCTGTTTTGGACCGGTGCCCGGAGCCTGCTATGGGAGGGAGCGCTTTGCCTGGCTTCCGGTTTCTATGTGAAATTGACACACAATGAGGAGTCGGGGACGACCTCGCCGAAAGCCGCTGTAAATAAACAGAACGATCGCGGAAAGCTGAGAGCCATGGAGAATCAGGTAAGGCGAGGGCCGCTCCGTGCCCATGGACTGGGGGATCGTGGGAAGTGAGCGCCCGGGGAGAGAAAAGAATAGCCTAGCAGTTAGCTACTGATAGGAAAAAATGAAATGGGAACACAGTCACACAGGGAGGGGGATCGGTGCGCAGCCGTGATCGCATCCGTGCGGGGGGCACGGTACGCGGCTTCGGGCGCCGGTAACTGGGCTCCCCGGATCCTCGCCTTTGGAGACGTAAGCCGGAGGTGGGGGCATGATGGTGGCGGGGAAGGGGGGAGGCGCAGAGTGTCTCTGCGGCTACAAAGATTTACAAATAAAGAGCAGCCAGTCCAGAGGCGAGGGTTTAGTTCATGTTTTGTTGCATTTTGCAAGGAATTGCACGGCCGAGTTGGCAGATGCCAGTTTGCCGGGAGGAGGCGGTCAGGCGCAGCACCTGGACGGTAAACGGCACCGTGGCACCGGCGGGACTCCGCGGGGTTAAACAGGAGAAGCTGCCTTTCATTCCTTTGCTTGAGGTGTAAGATCATGTCCTCCCCCAACTGGCTGCGGTTTCACTCCTTCAGAAAGTGCAGTCGATATGAGCCATCATGAAACTGTACCGCGTTTGGCACTTGGTCACACCTTCATACTGATTGCAGGGACGGCCGATGTGTCCAGGATCTTGGCCGTTGCCTTGCCGTCTGGATCCGTCCACGGCGGAGCTATCTCACTGTCTGGTGGCACTTTGAAAAGCCCCCCTATCCTCCTGCCCCCGAGGGTAGCCGTCTCTGTCATCCTTCCCTTGCTGGAGGTGGTAAACGCGTAGGGACGGACTGCGGGAATCAGCAGAGGCTGTTTCACACGCTTAGTCAAAGTTACTTGAATATGTGCATTACTCTGTTTATCATCCTAACTTTTACCAGGCTTGTCTTTAAGACGTTGATAACTCATTTCCTGCAACAATTAGCACTTTTCCACTAAGCTCTGCATTAAATTTTTTGTGGTACTTCATCTGGTGTCCCCAAAATCCCCCTAGCTTTCTCCTGTCCTCCATTTTTACCCCAGGACACATCCTGGTAGGCGCACAGTTTATAGTTTTAAAACAGCTTTTCTTCAAGTTAACTAATGGGGTGAGTTTTGTGCAAATTACTGGATCTGTTCATCCTTCATGTAACCAGTTTTGTGTAGTTTGTTTTGAGATTAAATGACAACCAAGTGCTACTAAAATAAATTTCTGGAACAGGAATGTGAGCAGAGATTTGGGGAGGTGTTCTTTGTGGCCTCTTTGGCTGGGGTCTCTTTCACACTGGCTACACGGTGATTGTGTATGGCCCTTTGGCCCGAGCTGAATATTTTCAGAGGGCGGAGCCAAGGTCGGGTTTACGCTGGCTTCTTGTTTGTCACGTGCTTTGGGGCTGGGGAGGTTGGGGGGGATAGCAGCGTTGTGCAAGGACTCTCATGTCCTGTCCGTCCCATGAATCTGCCACACACCCACCCACCCAGCAATACCAGCACCTCCTTCTTCTTGGCAGTCTGTTGCTTTGAGTGTGGGGGGGGGTTCAGTTCAAAGAGCCCCCATGCGTCACTGAGATAAGGCGGTGTGGAACGTGTGGAGGCGTCTGCTATGATTTTTCTGTTCCGGTCGAGCGGTGGGTTGCTTTTGCACTGTGACCCTGAGTGATGCGTTCAGCTAGGGTGGGGTGGGGGTGCCCTGGGTGATCCTCGTCCGAGAGTATTGCCAAAAATTGCTGTCTGAAATCCCTTTGATGGGGATAATCCTCGCCACACAAATGCTGTGGTCTTGTGAGCCTTCTGTGTGTCCCTTGAGGTTGCCTTTGGTGACACCACGCGCTTCCGCTCTTCAGTAACCTGACACCAGATCCACTCTGTTGGCCGCGCTTGGCCTTATTCGTTTATTTTTTTCTGATTCGTGCTGAACCAGGACGTTCTGTACCGGGCTGCTGGGCTGGGCCAGGTCTGGGGGCTGCCTGATGGGCTCATTCGGCGGGGTCAGATTACACCGCTGCCTCAGCAGCAAAAGTGTGGACATCGGCTAAAGTCGGGGAACAACTTGCTGGTTCTCTTCGAAAGGGCGTATAACCCAAATTACTGGGGCGCGAGGTCTCACCCTGCTGTGCTTTCAGACCATGAACAGAGTAGGAAGAGCAGCTGGCCGGGAGCTTTTCAGGGTCCATCTAGAAACTGCCCCTACAGCACCTCCCGCAGGCTAAGCTGGAAACTGAAACCAGGTGCCAAACAGTCTCTTAGATAAAAACAACCTGATCTTATTTCAGGCCATAATCTTTATTTCTTCAGGATATAATTATTGGAGTGTAAACTCTGTCGTGACAATAAAATAAGCCCCCGCGGTTTTGTGCCAGCCGCAGTCAGGTCTCTAGCGGTCCCGAGCGATGCCGGCCTCATGCCGGAGCTGTGTTTCGGCACGCTGAGGCTTGGGGCCCTGCCGCGGAGACCGCTCGCGGATTACGGCGCTTTCGCTGCTTTTGGCTGAGGTTCATTTGGTTGTTTTTTTTCAACCAGGTGAGCAGACACACATTCTGGTTGAGAGAGAAGGAGAGCCATGGTCACAGGAGCACAAACAGGGGAGTTTGCTGTCTAGTTTGGCTCTCCATCATCCTCATCGTAATTATTATTTGTTGCCCTTGTAGATATGTGTTGCCTCCATTAGATTTTACATGCAGCTGGTCAGTTTAGGGTATGTGCCTTATTCAATGGTACAACAGAGAGGCTCCCTAGGATTTCCTGTTGCTCCTGGTCTGTCCTTAACCACCTGTTCTCAATCTTCTGCCGGCTCCTTCTGCGCTCGCCGTTCTCCATCTCTGCCAAGTTCTTGTTGATGTTGACCATTGACTCTCCTCCCCGTCCTCCCTAGTGCACAGTCCAGGTGAAGCTGGAACTGGGCCACCGAGCACAGCTGCGGAAGAAGGCCACATCGGAGGGCTTCACCCACGACTGGATGGTGTTCGTTCGAGGCCCGGAGACGGGCGACATCCAGCACTTTGTGGACAAGGTCATCTTTAGGCTGCACGAGAGCTTCCCCAAGCCCAAGAGGGGTGAGTTACTGCCCCCCTCCCCCTCCACCCTCGCCTTCCTCATCACAGTGGTGGTCTTTATGTTAGAACCTTGGTCAACATAGAAAATGTTTGCCAATGTAACAGTGTCTCCCGCCTGGATTCCATTTGTGACCCTAAAATATCCCAGTCAGTGCTGAAGATAACCTTGTCAGGTTAGTTGTGGGGATCAGCCGTCGGTCCCTTGTCACTAACCCATCCCCACTTGTGCTGTGACCATCCTGGCATGCTCCTCTGCTGACCACAGGTCTTCGCTATATTCTGTGTGCCCTCAGTCTGCAAGGAGCCGCCTTACAAAGTGGAGGAGTCGGGGTATGCTGGTTTCCTCATGCCTATCGAGGTCTACTTCAAAAACCGGGTGAGTGTGCCAGTCACTGATCCCCCTGCAGGACCCTTGACACCTGACTGAAACCTCAGACAGGACCCCTGACACCTGAATGTAACCCTAGACAAGACCCCCGGCACCTGAATGTAACTCTAGACAAGACCCCCGACACCTGAAGGAAACTCAGACAAGACCCCCGACACCTGACTGGAAACTCAGACAAGACCCCCGACACCTGACTGGAAACTCAGCCAAGACCCCCGGCACCTGACTGAAACCTCAGCCAAGACTCTCGGCACCTGACTGAAACCTCAGCCAAGACCCCCGGCACCTGACTGAAACCTCAGCCAAGACCCCCCGGCACCTGAATGTAACCCCTGACAAGACCCCCGGCACCTGAATGTAACCCCTGACAAGACCCCCGGCACCTGAATGTCACCCCTGACAAGACCCCCGGCACCCGAATGCAACCCCTGACAAGACCCCCGGCACCTGAATGTAACCCCTGACAAGACCCCCGGCACCTGACTGAAACCTCAGCCAAGACTCCCGGCACCTGACTGAAACCTCTGACAAGACCCCCCGGCACCTGAATGTAACCCCTGACAAGACCCCCCGGCACCTGAATGTAACCCCTGACAAGACCTCCGGCACCTGAATGTAACCCTAGACAAGACCCCCGGCACCCGAATGTAACCCCCGACAAGACCCCCGGCACCTGACTGAAACCTCTGACAAGACCCCCGGCACCTGAATGTAACCCCTGACAAGACCCCCGGCACCTGACTGAAACCTCTGACAAGGGTATTTAATGGCATAATGGATTGCAGGGGGTGATCCATCTCCTTCGCTGCTCCCCCTGGACCCCAAGATGCCAGGGGTGGAACTTGTCCCCCCCCCCGCAGATCCGTTAGGCCCTAAGGTTTCTCTCATGTTCTCCATGGCTGGAGAATTTCCCCCCTAAATAGCGAAAGTGCGTCTCTGAAACCTTTTTTGCGAGTCCGTTGTCTTTCAGTCTTGCTCTGAATTTACATTTTGGCGCGGTGGGGGAAAGCTGGCTTGTACCGCGGGGGCACCGCCGGGGAGATGAGAAGGTGTTTAAGCGTAATGGAGTCTGCTTTCTGCCGACAACTGTACACTCTGAGGTTCTCAGCCCTGCGTATTTGTGTGTGTGCATGCCTGCCCTCCTTGTCACAGTTGTTTTTTTAATGTCGTTCATGGTCATTTTGACCATTCTTTAACTGATGGCAGTACACTCGAAGCTGATGTTTTGATACAGTCGTCGTGAGATATTTGAAGGCATTTCATTTGGCATTAGTATCTTGATACTCCTACTATCGAATTCAAAGTCTCTGTCCTTAACCACTATGCCACCTGCAGGGCAGCATCATATCTGTGCATACAGAAGACTGAAAGGTGACTTTTCTCCATTGATGCAGGAGGAGCCGAAGCGGGTGTGTTTCAACTATGACCTGTTCCTCAACCTGGAGGGTAACCCCCCTGTCAACCACTTGCGCTGCGAGAAGCTCACCTTCAACAACCCCACCCGCGAGTTCCGGCGCAAGTTGGTCAAGGCTGGGGGCGTGAGTAGCCCTTTTTTTTCGAAGGGGGGCGGCATAAAATGACAGCCTGTGGTCTTTTTTGAGTCTGACCTTCCCCAGAACATCATGTTTATCTGCATGTACTTGTGTTTCTACATTTCCCAGGTGATCGTTGTTCCGGAGGGGGCAGAGTCAGTGTCCCGGCCCAGCCCTGACTACCCCATGCTACCCACAATCCCCCTCTCAGCCTTCTCCGACCCCAAAAAGTCTAAGCCCTCCCATGGGTCAAAGGTCAGTTACATTTCTGAAGCTCAAGAGACACACCCATGTAACACTATTACAGCTGACGTCCTGTTACCTCCTGAAGGCGAAGGATTGATGCCGGTCAACGCCAGGTCACTGTACTCAGATCAGAGCTGGGATAATCCTGGTTCCTGCAGGCTGTTCTGTGTGCTCATTTGGTAGATCTCAGCACTAATAATAACATTTGCAAAATCTTAATACATAGGCAGCTCTTAGGCAAAAAATATACAAGATATGGAAGCACTATGAACGCAAAACTTCGTCATACGCCTGTAAGCGAATTTACACTTCATCTTTTTGTTCATTTACTCTTGCTTTAAGGTATCTTGGATGGTATGGGTGGAGTAAACTCCCCCTTATGTAAAATGTGCATTACGTAAGGTTTTGTGCAACAGATTACTTACGTTGGTTGAGAACTGCCTGTACTGTCATCTGTAGAATTTTATTTTCTCAGATTTAGAAAACATCTGCCCCTCTACTTCCCAAAGCGTGTTTGGTTTTGTGCTGCGAGGCTCCGCGTACGTTGTGGCCCCCAAAACTCGGTAGCAGTTCCAGAAGGGAGAGTCCATGTTAATCGCAGATGGGCTGTGTCCTCCAGGAGCCCAGCAAGGAGGCCAGTGGGGGGAGCAGTAAAGGACCCAAACCTCACAAACCAGCCAAGGAGCAGCGGGAGAGAGCCAGCAAGGTGCCGTCGAAGGGGGAGGGCGAGCGGGAGAGGGAGCGAGACCGGGATGGCAGCAGCGGGAAGCCTGCCCGAGACCCATCATACTCTTCATCATCCTCCTCATCCTCTTCGAAGAAGCCCTCAGAAGTCAAGGTGAAGGAAGACAGCAAAGTGCCCCCCAAGGCGGCTTTTAAAGAGCCCAAGCTCACGCTGAAGGAGGCCAAGATGGAAAGCATGTCCCCAAAGAGTGGGGGTGTGGCTGGGGGCCCCCCAGAGCCCAAGCCGCCGGGCAAGCGCCCCCCCGCCGTGGAGTCGCCCAAGCCTAGCGTGAAGAAGCAGAAGAAGATCTGCTCTGAGGGGCCCAGGACAGCATCCAGCTCCTCCCCTCGCGTCTCCACCGCCACCTCCTCCTCGTCGTCCGTATCATCCTCTGCCCCAGCTGCTGCCAAAGCTCCCTCCTCCTACCCAGACAAGAAAGCATCCAAGGAGAAGAGTCGCTGGGTCAAGGTCAAGACAGAGACGTCCAGCCTGAAGGAGCCCAAGAAGTCTCTGGACTCAGACGAGTCCAACTCTGAGGATGAGGCGTCCTCCAAGTCAGAGGTGAGGGGGGGGCACACTCTCTCTCTTCTCCTATCTCTCCTATCAGTCGTCTTTTATGGTGCCAGTGAGGGGCAGCCTGACCAGATAACGGGAAAAGCTGTCTAACGGCGCCGAATAAATTGAGATGGGGAGCTTGTGAAGGATGCTGGGATATTGTGACAGCTTCAGCGTCAGTGCGGGCTGATCGGTTGACCTCGCTTTGACTCCGACACCCATAGTGGTGCCTGGTTTTTATATAAATAACACAGCCGTAATATGACCCGTGTTGTGTTAAGTCGTGTTTGCCGTTAGCCAGATGAGGGAAGGGGAAGCTGCTATTCTGGGGGCGGAGCCATGATACCCGACTGACCCTAATTTTTCCCCTCCCCTTCCCGCATAAACAGTCCCCCCCCTCCAACCCCTCCACTTCCAGTTCCAGCTCCAGCTCCAGCTCCGACTCGGACTTCGAACCATCGCAGAAGCAGGGCCAAGGTGTGGCTGCCGGTGACCCCGTAACACTGTAGCAGAAAAGAAGGGAGGCTCATGTGCCTGAGTGGGCGGGGCCAGTCAGCCATGATGTCTGCTGTGATTGGCCAGATCTGTTGTGTGATGTGGGGCAGGGAGATGTCTCGTACTAGGAAATATAACGGCAATAGACAGGTAGAGCAGGTTGTACTGGCATCATTCCTGACGGGCACAACTCTGCGTGCGTGCGTTTGCAATCGATGTTTTAATTAAGCCGGGATGCATGCCCCACCCTGGCTCTCCCAGGTCCCCTGCGGTCCATGGTGGAGGACCTCCGGTCGGAGGAGTCTGACGAGGATGACAGCAGCTCTGAGGAGGAGATGCCAGTGAAGACCAACCCGCCGAACCGTGACTCCCGGTCAGAGCCGGTCACTAACAGGCCCCGTCTGAGCTCGCGATCATGTGCGGTTTCCGGGGGCTGACGGTTACATTTTATTGCGACGTATTTAAGATGCACTGATGCCAAGTCAAACCAAATCCCAGAATCGGGCAAAAAAAAAAAAAAGATCTTGACACTTTTGGAATGTGAAGACTCGGTTTAAAGTTCCTGTCTTGCTCTGAGTTTCTGTCATTTGATTCGTCCCCAAGAGGATGGAAAGACGAGCACAAGCGTTCAGCAGTGCAAAGCCGACGGGAGCTGGTTTGTTGTGGCTCAGTGTGGAGGATGAATCATCCCCCCCCCCCCCTCACCAGACTGAGCCTGGAGAGCGAGAGTGACAGCAGTGATGAATTGCACCCCCCGAGCCGTGGGCCCCCACCACCCCCGCCCCTGAAACACAGCTCCTCCAACAACAAGGTGAGCGGCTGTCAGTGAGCCTGCAGGGGGCTCGAGCTCCTGGACAGGCCCCTAGTCTTATACACTTGAATAATCATGAACTGCCCTCTCTGTTTGGAGGTCTCTGGGAGGAAGAGTCCAGACACCTGCAGCAGACCAGAGAAGATGCTGAAGCAGGGATACGACAAGGTAGGAAGGGTAAATCATCTTTTTTTCTGAAATAAACACCTGCTACCTGTGCGTCTCTGTGTTTGGTGTCTAAGCTTAAGGGTAACTCTGATGTCAGCCTGACTTTTCCTGGCCTCCTTCCTCCATGCCCCTCCTGTCCTCAGTGTTTTTACTCTGGTCCCTCTGAGTGAGCCACTGTTCTGTGTAACCCCTCCCCTTCTTGCATGTGCCCCTCCCCCATCAGTAGACTCCACCCACATCCCAATGTTTTTGTTCCTCCGCCCCCTGTCCTTCCTACCAGACCCATGTGAACTGTTTTTGTCCCCAGGCTTACACCGAGGAGCTAGTGGACCTCCATCGCAGGCTGATGGCGTTGCGAGAGAGGAGTGTCCTACAGCAGGTCAGATGCGGCGGCGTTTATGTGTCTTTGCAGTGTTTTATTATGCGTCCATGTTATGATGTTAATTTTCTCAGAGCAGTATTTAAACGGTATTTACCCAACCCTAACGCCACCCCCCCCTCCAGATTGTCAATCTCATTGAAGAGACGGGACACTTCAACGTCACCAACACCACCTTTGACTTTGACCTGTTCTCATTGGATGAATCGACTGTCCGTAAACTTCAGAGTTACCTGGAGGCCACTGCCACGTGACAGGAAGTTCCTCCCCAGGGATGGCACTGGAGGGAGGAACAAAGACGACAGGAAGACAGGAAGGACAGAATGAAGAGAGAAATTCCATACTGAACTGTAAAGATAAGGATAGCCTCTGATAGCCAGTTTGGGAGGGGGCATGCTGTTTTAGCTTGACCAGCAGGGGGTGTATTGTGTGAATACCACTGAGGCTATGCATGTGGTAGACAAGGGACCTAGACGCCTGTTCCCTATGTTGCTCTTCCGTCTTAGGTCTCACAGCGCCCCCTGCTGACCTTCCGGGTTAGTCTGCAGTGACTGTGTGTGTTTGCGCGTGTGTGTGTGTTACCGAGGATCAAAGACTGCCAGGTGGACCTATGACTGTCTCTTTGGCGTCTGTCTCCGTCCGCCCTGCTCCATCTGGTGGACAAGATGAGAACGTCTTCTCTCGCTGGACGCAGTCTGCCTTGACCACTCTGTGAGGAGGGTGGGGGGGGTGAAGTAGCCCATATTCCCACCCCCACCCTGGAGCCGAGGAAGCCATAAGATGCAGTTGCGGTTGCTGAATCACGACTGTGCGGCACTGTGCCCCCCCGCCCCCCCGTAATCTGATTCTGATCACAAACTGAGGTTTATCTCAAGCTGCAGCTGCATTTCTATCAGTTTTGTACGGTTTTTACTGCCCTGCTGCGCGATGCCTCGCCTGCCTCTCAGTGCCTTCTTGACCTCTCTGCCCCCCGCTCTCCAAGTGGCTGATTATCAGTCTTCTGTTGCCTGGTACTAAATGGTATCTTCCCCCCTTAAATCATTGCAGCATTTGTGAAATGTTACGGAATGTCAGGGGCCATCTATTCCTGTGCCTGCCTGGCTATGGCCTGCCGGTGGTGGGGTTTGCTCCTCGCATGAAGAGATTGGCCCATTATCAGAAGATGTCTTTTCTGACTCGCTAATGCTACGGTTATTGGTTGTTGGGTCAAGACTAGGGGGTTCCTGCGTGTGGCATTGTTTAGACCCACTTCTGACCTTGCCGCGCCCCTTCCCAGGCCTTTCCGTGAAATGGTCTCTGTGCTTATAGCTTTAAAGATGATCCCTTTGGTTTGTCAGCCAAAGGGGACGCCCGTCTCTGTGCTGTTGCGCTGCAGGTTTCAGCATTTAGAGCTTACGTCGCTAACGGATACAGCAGCACAGAGTCAAACTCATTGCGGTGCCCAAACTCGCCCCCATCGCGCATTATTCAGTGTAGGAGAGCCTGATAACCGCGTGTGCGTGTGCGTGTGCGTGTGCGTGTGCGTGTGCGTGTGTGAGTCTGTGCATTCGAGAGTTGCCATAAAGGATTGTGAAAGCAAATGCTTTCTTGTCCACACTAGCGTATGCACCCTCCGGGGTCTGAGGTCATGAACTATGACTTTTGACTTGATCCCTTGTATTATGATCTGGGGTTTGAATGGACAGGAGCGGCAGCCCTAGCGGACAGAGACCCCTGGTTCTGCATTACCTTTATTTATATACCTCTGCACATTGGGCTGTGTGTGGTGACTCTATCTGTACTTTATCTGTAACTAATGAATATGAGCTATTTTTAAGGATTTTATACAATATTTACATGCAGAATAGTATTACTTTTGCCAATCTTAAATTTTTTTATTTAATTGTTTATTTTTATCTTTTTCATACGATGACGTCATGTCCAAGACCTGCCCTCGTGTCACTCACACTATGCTTAATTCTCGTTTAACTCCCCTCACACTACGGAGCAGCTGGCTTGAGCTTGTGTGGTAAAGGAACAGTTAATCGGAGGAATTATTACTGTTATATGTGACCCCCCCCCCCCAGTCCAGTGTTGTGTGTGTGTTTGTCCTTTATATGAGCAAGTGCACCCCCATTTGGGGAGAGGTGGAACAGTCCGTATTCTGTGAAACACGGCTGTGCCAACTCATTCCCCTTTTTGTATTTTATCGTTTTTTTTGTGTGTGTGTTTCTCTTGTGATCGTTCCCAACAGGAGTCTGGGGCTGGGGGAATAGGGCCTTTCGGTTTGAAATATATTTTACATCATGCACATATATATATATATGTGTGTGTGTGTGTGTGTGTGTGTATATATGTATATATATAAAAGATGAGATGAATGGACGTGAGAGTATATGCCGCGTGTATTTATGGATGATGGCAGCAGTGGTGACTCGACGGATGTCGCATGAAACAAAAAGCCCGCAGCTACCACCAGGAGGCTGTCTGCTGGGGGTGTGTGTGTTGGGGGGGTGGGTATTAACAGGTCTTCACAGCGAGTGCAGAAATCTTTTTTGCCGTCGTGACTTTCGGTATGAACTTGGCATGCGCTGCCACCGTGTGGCCAAACAATGCAAGTTGTAACAAGAACCTTAATTTTATTTTAATTTTATTTTTTAATCATATTATTGTTTTTATTATTATTATTATTATGAATAATAATAATAAAGTCATTGAATACTTTCTGGCGCCTGAGTTTCTGTTCGTGTCAGAGGTGGGTGAATGGTAAAGGTCACGTGAAGGTCATGGTACTGAGGACTGGTGCCAGACAATGGGGGCCCCAAACTCTTCCTGGGGAATTTTCTGGGCCAACGTAATGAGCTGGGGACATTGGTCCAACCTTCTGGACGCTCCAGTTGGGGGAACCTCAGACTACATAAACAACTGACTCAAGGTACTTTTTACATTTTACTGTTGATCTGATATGAGAGCAGCGTTTCTCTTGGTTATTTGCATTGTGATAGATGCATTGTTTAAAATGGCAAAGGCCTGCAGTGGGGCCATTTCAAGTTACGTTCTCGTGTCCCATGGGGGCTTGGTGTCATTCTCTGCATAGAATCTTCACGTATGAAGAATTCTGTTATTCCTGAATAATTATGTTATTTAATGGGGAGAGGCAGTTTTTCTGACCGTGGATCCAGTTTATAGGCTGTCTTCATCAAAGCGGCAATAACAGGGCTCCTTTGGTGGAGAACCTGGTTTTTACACAAAAGGCCACTGCTGCAAATAAATGCCTTAGTTCATCAGTCCAGGCTACTGAGACCCACCGGTGTCTGTAGGTGGCGTAGTACATATAGCCATAGGCACCCGGCCTCTGCTCACATGACAGTGGGAATTATGCTTAACATGACTTACTACACTACAGTGTCCAGCTGTATAAGTTGGGGAAAAAACTGTTTTTCAAATAATCAGTGAAACCACTACTGTAAACTTTAAGCGTACTGGCTGACAAGTTTAAATGACATTAAGCAGATCAGCATTTCTGATGTTTTTGCCAAATTACAGTGTGTGTACATCCACTATATATTTTACAATATTTTTAATTTTGTGTAAAAGTATTCCTGTAGTTTATTCATTTTAATGATTGCCTTGAGAGAAACATAAGCTGAACAGTGTCTCAAAATGGCTTTATGTTTATTGCATACAAAGCAGTAAGAAATCCAAAATTACAGGCATTTTACTTTTTAAAACAAAAGTCTCTTGAATCCTTCAAGTAATTCATAAACAAATATCAGCACCTCACATGTGCGTCGACCTGCCCCATGTCAGCGTCAGCCCTTTGGGTGTGAGGGACTGTGATGGTGACAGAGGCTAGGCACGGTGTTAACAGAAAAAGTGATGACAGGAGGGAGAGGGTTCGAGAACATGCACAGACTGGTAGTCAGGAAGGGTGGGGGGGGTGACCTCATGCACAGGGCAGGCGTGTCGCCCATTATCTTCCTCCTCCGCTCAGCCAGACACCCTGTTTGTGTCACAGGATTACACATTTATTATTCGCCAAGGACAACAGTGCACAAAAACCCAGTCAGACGCACACATGACGAAAATGCTTTCATCCCTGAGGGATTATTTTAACCCTTGCTTCATCCTGCATTAGATAAACATTAATTGCCAAAAAACAGAAAAGAGATGAGTAGATGAAGACCCACAATGCATTGCAACGCACACAGAGGAGGAGTGAGACACTCCCCATTGAAGTGAGGACCCCAGCACGCACATAGTGGACACATGCCCCGGGCTGCTGGAGAGTTCAATGAGTCTGCAATCCCAACTTTGGTCTGCATGAGGGTACAATTTAGGGCAAGTGGGTAAAACTTCAGGAGCTACCCTCACCATGAGCGGAAACCACACGTTATTGCACTACTGAGAAGCACGTGACTTCCCCTTCGCTTGTTCCCTTATTGGTTTATCCCAAATCAAAGCACTCAGTTATCTGATGACTAATTAGTACAGGACAAGAAGTTTTTTTTAATTATTTTCAGGTTTTTAAAAAGTAATATACAAAATGCCCCTTTCATAATCACATTCCATAACTACAATAAATTCCAGAATAAATATACATATATTTTTTTTTATCTGATTGGTTAAAATTTTTACCATTAATAACAGCAAATGTACACAAGCAGTTGAACTGACATCTGTTGGAGTCTCTGGTGGCTTTTCAAGTGTGCGAGTGTGTGTGTGTGCGAGTGTGTGTGTTTGTGTATAAATATATAACTGAGAGTTGTGTTCAGAGTTCAAGGGTAACAGTGGGTGGGGTATGTGGCCACACCCTCTTATTTGGGGGGTGGGGTATGTGGCCACACCTTCTTAGTTGGCGGTCAAGAGGGGTTCGGGTGATACCACTTCTTTGTAGAAGTTCTCAATCTGTTCCTTGTAGATTTTCAAAACTTCTGGCCTCTTTAGCTTCATTGTAGGACCTGAGAAGGTGGGAAAAGGGGGACTGAGTATCTAAAACCATTTTGTATACTTTTAAAGCTCGTCAGAGTTTTTCTTACACAAAAATGTGCTGAGGGCAGAAGGGAAAATGATTGGAGAGAGAGAACCAATCAGATTGTAGAGGAGGTGGGTCCAAGAAAGTACAGGGGGCAGGACCAAGATCTGGTTGATCTGATTGGTTGGCCCTGCCTCCTTTAGTTACTTGGATCCACCTCCTCTACAATCTGATTGGTTATCTCTCTGAATCAATCATTTTTCATTCTGCCCTCAGAACATTTTTGTGTAAGTAAAACTCCCAGGATCACTTTCAAAGGGATAGTAAGCGACAGACTACTTCTTATGGTGTAGGACAGCTTGCAGTGAGCTATGCCTTTAAAGGTTTTTAAGTGTCCCCACACTACAGCGGCCCTTACCCAGCTCTCCCCCTGGGATAGAGAAGTCATGCTCCAGAACGACCCACTTCTGAATGCGCTGCGCGTTGGAGGTGGCATGCTCGTTGACGCTGCTAATAGCCTCCTGGATGGCGGCGTTGATGGCTCGGTCCCGCCCGCCCGCAATCTCGGACACACGCGTGGCGGAGCTGCCCAGCTTCCGACACATTTCCACCGCATCCGGCGTCAGCTCGTCCTCGGGGGCACCCGTCTCCATGTTCATCTGGCACTGGATTGCAGGGCAGCAGTTCAACCACAAGGGGGAGTGCTTCTCATTATAAACAATAGCAGCCTTTACATACTCCGGCTTCCCAGTTAAATTATAGTCTAATGCAAGAAGTACTCCATTTATTATTCAATAATAATAAACCTAATTTAGATATTGTCAGTTGCATGTATTTAAAAAACAAAAATAATTTTTAAAAATAAGTAACAGGCTACTGGATGGCATAAGACATTTTGTATCCACATTCAAATTGGTGTAGATCTTGTTCAAAGGATTTTCATATTCAGAGCTGCTCTGCTGTCTCAAACCTTCAGGGTTGTGGGTTCGATTGCTGCCTCCGTTTTGTGTCCCATTTGCATTTCCTCCCTGTCACTAGGCTAATTGGCATCTATGAATTCCCTGTAGTGTGTTTGCACACAGTTATAATCCAAATTTCAGCCATTACTTGAAGATAAAAGCATGCAGACTAATACAGCCGTTCATAGAAAGTTCCAGAAGGCCTGCAGCATCGCGTGCAGACGGTTGTCACCTTGACGGTCAGCAGCATGCTGAGGAACTTGCGCTTGTCCCCGATGAGCATGGCATTGCTGATCAGTGGCAAGGCCTCCTTAACCGCATCCTCGATGGGCACTGGGGGGATGTTCTCCCCGCCCGCTGTGATGATCAGCTCTAGGTACACGGAGACACATGGGGCACACTTTAGCCCCCAGCTAACCTGCACCAAACTGCGACTGCGTGTCATTTTCCATGCTGATATAGCGCCTGTCTTTGGGTGACTCATCACAGGATAATGTAATGTATTTTCACAGTCATACGTCATTCGTAATGTCTCTCCAGGACACTGCATCACACTCCACCAGCCTCAGCAGCAGCTTCGTCTCCAGGTGTATCAGGACCAGAGGCGGGCCGAAGATTTTGTTTCAACCAAACAGTTGAGCGTAAAGAGTCACAGTCACGGAGTACTCAACTAGTTGGCTGAAACTAAATCTTGGACTGAATTTGTACTTGCTGACATGAACCTTCCTTGTCAGGACACTAAGTACCCTGCTGCCCACCAAACACCCCCCACCCCCCCGATTAACACTTGTCACTTTAACATAATTATCTATTTAGTCCTCGTATCTATTCCACCCCTTTACGCTGCTGCTAGGTTACTTTATCGTTTGCATGCATCATGGACATAAATTATTAATATTATTATCAATAATCAAAGCTGGCCACCCCCCCCCCCCCCCCCCAAACCCCCAAAAAAGAAACACACCCCACCCCCCACCGTTCACCCACGTATAAACGAGAAATAGAAAAAACACAAAAAACAAAACCCCCATTCA
>JAAGVU020000043.1:3341716-3366171 GCA_011763525.2 Mormyrus iriodes | reverse complement strand
ATGCTGGTAATACATGTATTTCAAGAATTTGGCCTTACACCTGGTATTTTAAAAAAGCCTACAGAACAGAAATAGGCCCAAATAATCACAAAATGGGAATCCTCAACCCCCTGAATGTTTGACCCAGAGTTACATCCTTGAATGAATGAACAAACGAACGAACACTGCATTTACATAGTGCTTTACTGCAGCAGTACGCTCACCACACAGTAGCTAAGGTGCTGAAGGGGCAGGAGAGAATTCACCAGTTAGATATAGGGGATGATTAGGAGGTTGGATCTGAAAGGGCCAAAGTGCAGCCTACCCTTGATGCGGCCGGTGATGAAGAGGAAGCCCTCAGTGTCGTGCTTGCCCAGGTCCCCGGAGCGCAGCCAGCCCTCCGCGTCCAGCGCCTCCTCTATCTTCTCGGGCATGTTGAGATACCCCATAAAGACATGGCGGCCCCAGAAGCAGATCTCTCCATTCCCCTCGCTGTCCGGGTTCACGATCTTCGTCTCGCAGCCCTTGATCACCTTTCCGCAGCTGGGGGGGGGGGCAAGGAAAAGTAAGCAGGAGTGCTGAGTGAATCAAGGCTTCAAAAGCCATGGGGGGGCGGGCCTGGCACATATTGTCAATGTCTGATTCGTTTCACCCAGATGAATGCAACAAAGTAACCAATGGGAAGAGGCAAAGCCGAATGACTGACCACTCCTACGGTGGTATTAAAGGCCTCTGTTTTTTCATCATAATACAATCCAACAGAAATATAGACTTTTCCAATATGCTGTACTGATGTTTGCCTGCTTTTGTAGGGTTCTGTCGTGGTCGGCGGTACTGCAATCAATGACACTCGACTGAAAAAGACCCAGGAAATAACAGTGAGCATCCACAAGGGCCATTTTTTTTTGTTTCTGGGGCCCTACTCAAAAAGTCAGTTTAAGGCTCCCCCATGCACCTTCGTGTATTGTTTGTGGCCAAGAAGGGGCGCCCAAACCTCAGTGACTGCACTGGTGGTAAAAAGCACTACAAAGTATCCATCTGCCTTGGCGGTGAGGTGTTAGCCTGATAGAGCTTCACCTGGTCAGTCGGAAGGCGTCGGGCAGGGAGATGGTGTGGGGGCCCGAGCACTCGCTCATGCCATATAGCTCGTACACGGGGATGTCCAGGCTGAGGAAGAACTCCAACGTGTCTCTGGCGATGGGCGCCGCGCCTGTGTAGCACTTAGTGCAACGGTCCAGGCCTAGGGCCTTGCGGACTTTCCGGAAGACCAGCTGCCGGGCGAGCAGGTAGTTCAGGGGCCTCCCGGAGACGGAACCATTGCTGAGAGTGGGAAACGGCGGGGGGCAGACAATACATGCAAACAGTGCCGTTATAAGAAAAACAAACAGGGACATATCTATGTTTGCATAAGATAAGGCTCTCATTGTCTGAATTTTTGAGGCTGTCTGTTAATGTTTCATCAGGTTAAATGAAACTAGAAGAGCTCTGGTGATCATTACCGTGGGGGAGGCGCGGACCTACCCCTGCGTCCTGCCCAGGTTGGTCTGTAGCCCCACCCCCTTGGCCCAGACGGCGACTCTGCGCTGCATGGCAGACGACTTGGCGCCAACCGACTTCATCCTCTCCTGCATCTTCTCCCAGACGCGCGGCACGCCCATGAAGGCCGTGGGCCGCACCTCCCGCAGTGTGATGACCAACGAGCCCTGAGGCGTGGGGTGCGGGAATTAAGGTCACAGGGGCACAATGCCACGGTATCAATGCAGCACGTATCCGTCGCTCTCCACTGCTAGCTACACGACAGAGGCTTCTAGTAAATAAACCACCAGACTACTGGGAAACTCCCTGGACTGTGAGTAACAAAGAGTGCAACAACGAAACACCCCCAAACACTCATTGTTTGAGTTGGAAGGCAAAGCAAAACATAAATGATGAAAGGGGTTTTGTGATGCCCCCCCCCCCAGCCCGACCCTGAGGGGATCCAGAACACTCATTCGGATGGTGACCTGCGTGTGGGAGGCCGGCACGTTGCCCTGGCACCGCCATGAGGCCCATGGGATGAGAGGCATCGTGACTCAGGATCGTGTGTGGCTTTTGGTGCGAGTGAAGGGGGAGGGGGCCCCCTAGTGGGCAGAGTTGTACAGAGGCAAAGCAGGGCGCCGCGTCCATGGTGTCTGATTAAGCTCCCTCCCTTCTCAAGGGGGTTTTGCCTTCACCCCCTGGGGGTGAAGGCAGTCCAAGGTGATGGAGAGTGTGTCACGTTTGCAAGGACACCACCTTTGGGTTTGTGAAACTCAGCTCAGTTTTAATGAGGTTCTTCTGGGTCAAACCAGTACTGATAGTGTGTTGTAGTGGGTCGAGTGCTGGATGGTCAGCAGGCCCTCAAAGGCACCCCCCGTCTCACCTTCAGGGCGTCGGGCTGAGCAAAATAGGCCACGCCCCCAATCCTCATGTTCAGCCAGATGTCAATCATCTGCGCAGCGATGTGGCTGAGAGGCAGGTAGCTCACTATCTCCTCCTGGCTGACGGTGCCGTCTGTGAGACGCACGGTCTCTGCCGCGATTAGGGCTGTCCAGGTGATCTGCGGAAAGAGCCCCAATCATCAGGCAGCATACAGGAGCACCGTAAGAACTTCCCCATTTTGTGGTCAGACCATAACGGCCTTAACCGCAGAAACAGACCAACTCTTATAAAAAAAACAGGAACGTTTTTTCACAGCACAGATAGATTGTGATTGGTCGAGCGACGCAGGGTGGGCGGAGCACTCACGTTGTCATGGCTCAGCATCACGCCCTTGGGCTGGCCTGTAGTGCCAGAGGTATAGATCAGGCTACAGCACTGGCTGGGCTTCTGGCTGACGATTATCTCATCCAATCGGTCGTCGGGCTCGTTACGACCCATCTCCACAAGCTCCGCCCACTAGTTAAAGCACAGTGAGAAAGCTTATAAATGCATGATCAGTGTTTTGAGTTTTTGCAGGGTTTTCAAGTCTGGATCAGGATCTTGCTCTACAGGAGACCAACATAAAGACAAATGTGACAGAAAAACGCTGTAACTGTGGCACAGAGCAGATATGTTCCTCTCTGATCACAGCCAGAGACGGAACAGTAACTATGATGTAAACAAAAATGAGAAAGAATTCACTGACCGTGAACAGATTTGGCCGCTTTTCCTTCAGTGCGTCTTTGTACTGGATTATGGCTTTTAAATGGGGAAGCTTGTCTTGTACCTATAGCAAGCACAGGGCGATGTAACGTGTCAAGCAAGGCTGAGGAATCGATCACAAGCAAAATGTGCAAAAGTCTTAGGCAGCCAGAGAAAATAATGTTTCAATGATCTTCACATTGGTGTAAAACTATAATATTCTTTCAAAGTGTGTCAGCTTTGTGTTTGTGTTTTCTGTTCTAAGCACATAGACATTTACTCTCCAAATAAAAAGCATTAAACAATTCCTTTGACTGCCCTTTGCACAGTGCTGTAGGACTTGGGGATTATAAACACCTAACAAACACACGTATCAAAAGTCAGAACATGAAAGACTTTTGCTAATGCGGAGGCCTAAACAATCAGACTTCCTGGATGTATTTCAAAAACTGGTATACAAGTAATTAAACAGACCACACAAAGGTAACCCAGCAACAACCTTCCTACCGAAACAGGTATTGGGCAGGGTTGCTGGGATACACCATTGTTTACACAGAGGAGTGAGACCACCAGCTGGACGTGGGTGGCGTGGAGGTCCGTACCTGCAGGATCTTCTGTAGCTGCTTGTGGTTCTCCACCACGACGATGTTGGCCCTGCAGTTCTCTGCCACGTACTGAGTGGCCTCCGGCGAGTTGGTGGTGTAGATGCCCACAGCTAGGCCCCTGGGACAGCCAGCCGGCAGGACCGGAAGATCAGTTACGCCTCAGGCTGGGGCGAAGGCCGCACTGCCCTCATCAACATTTTTGCTATGCTTCCCACTAAGCTACTTGCATATTTTAAGGAGCTGGATATTCAGGATATTCAAGTTGCTTTGTTGAAGGGAGTTAAAGCACCCCCCCCACCCACATGCCCTGCAAAGAAATGTTCAGATTACCAGTCCTTAACCAATGCACTAGCAGCAGTCCCACACAGGGAAGTTTCACGTGGTCTTACTGACTCACCCAGCCAAGATGGCGGCGATGTTGGTGATGAACCACTCAGCGGAGTTGAAGCCCAGGATGCCCACACCATGCCAACGCTCTAGACCCAGCTGTCGGAGACACACGGTCACGGTCAGTCTCGCACAGTCACATGGGCATGGTCACTTACATGTGGTCACTGTCAACCGGTCATGGTCACTCTAATCTGGTCATGGTCACTCTAATCTGGTCATGGTCATTCTCATGCAGTCACGGTCTCTCTCATACGGTCACAGTCACTCTAATCTGGTCATGGTCACTCTCACGTGATTACGGTCACTGTCACACAGTTATGGTCATTCTCATGCAGTCACGGTCTCTCTCATGCGGTCACAGTCACTCTTACCTGGTCATGGTCACTCTCACGTGATTACAGTCACTGTCACACAGTCATGGTCACTCTCATGCAGTCACGGTCTCTCTCATGCGGTCACAGTCACTCTTACCTGGTCATGGTCACTCTCACGTGATTACAGTCACTGTCACACAGTCATGGTCACTCTCATGCAGTGACGATCTCTCTCACACGGTCATGGTTTTTCAGCAGGACCGCTTCCTCGATTCCCATCGCTCCAGAGGTCACATATACACTGATGATTTTCGTTGCCCACCATCGTGTAGGCAACCTCAAAACAAGGAGGAAATTTCGGGGCTTTCCTGGGTTCATGTAGTTGCACTATGTAATATTAATATGTAGCTATGATATATTGCGGGGCAGTCTGTAACATTGTCAGGCAGTCTGTAACACCCTAGTGAGTCTGTAAGAGCACAGGGCGGTCTGCAACACGCGAGTGGGTCTGTCAAAATACAGGGCAGAGTTACCCAGCATGCTTCTCACCTTGAGGAAGCTCTTGGCGATGGTCCTGCACTGCTGATGGTACTCCCGATAGGACAGCTTGCTCCACTGCTCTCCCTCCTTCCAGGCCAGCGCCGCTTTGTCCCCATAGCGGTCTGCGGCGCGAGCGAGCAGCTGCGCCACCGTAATGGGAGGCTCGGACGCGAGGCCCGACTCAGACATCCTCAGCTTGACCTCCTTGTCACATCGGGAGGTCCACAGGGAGGGGGCAGGGGCGTCCACCAGGGTGGGAGAGGCGGGTTGTGGCGCCTCAGCTAGGGAGGGAGCAAAAGGAGAAATGGGAGGGGGTTATTCATCGGAGTGCTAGGAAGGGAGGAGGATCCTGACCCTAATGAACGAAGGATAAAGCTGGACTGTGGCTCTGCAGCGGGCTGAGAGTTAAACACAGGCAGCTATGTGTGGCTATGTGGCAAATCGTATTGGGCAACGATCAGTCCCAAACTGCAGGTGATACCAGCCAGCCCGGAAAGTCCAGGTCCCAGCACGCGAACTGCGAATGTCATCACCGGCCATTGCAGCCAAACCAGACCAAACACACAGCTGAGACACATCCGGCCCACACCTACTCTCTGGGTCTTGTGAGTCTGCCTGGCTCCCAGCTGCTCCTGCGCTCTCTTCTGACGACCAATGGGATTACATTTCACCGGCAGATATTGTCCACATGAGACCAATCACTTATAAGACCTGGGTTTCAAGCGGCCAGGTGCGGCTCTGAGCTGGTTGCCAAGGGCAGCAGCCTTTGTGATTATGTACTATGGATATTAACCCCAGAGATGCTGATTTGAGCCCCAGATAAAAGACAGCTGAGGAACTGAAAGTGTGGCAGGGGAGCTGGTACACAGTCCTGACGCTGCAGCCACAGAGATCCAGCGCTGTTTCTCCTGCTGCTGTTTACACTGCAGAAAGCTGAGCTGGTCGCGACCCTCAGGATTTCAGTGACGCACCACAGAGGTGCTCCGGTGTGTTTAATTCGCGGAGCTGAGATTGGGTCTCGTAGGTGATCAGGAATAGGGAGGGGGAGCTTATTCAGAGAAAGGGAAAGAGCAGGAACACAAAGTGGCTTTTGACTTCCTGCCCGGCACTTCCTGTTAGGCGAGGTCCGCTGGAGGAGCGTGTTTTCCCATCCTGCTGTGTATGTGCGTGTGGTTGGTGCCTCTTCTAGGCACGTACTCACTTTTCTGAGACTGGACGTCCCGTGGGCTGTCGAGGGTCACATCAGGTTTGTCCGGAATTGTCACACCCTCGTCCCTCTCGCCCACCGAATCGTCCTCCGATGACTCACTGTGAGAAAACGCAGGACAGCGGGGGGGTCGGGTCACAGCCCAGTGGACTATATGCGGTGTTCTTCCATCACAGAGCCGGGTCACGCCTGGCAGGGGAGGGTAGGTGTCCTCCTGCGGGACTTCGGGGCTTACCTGGTGATGGTTTCCAAGGCAACAATATCCATGGGATCATCAGTACAGGGTGATACATGTCCTACGTGCCCGGATGGATCTATCACGGCTGTAGTGGACATGGCGGGGAGGTCGCAGTCTGTCACTGTGATAGGGCGGTGGGGGGGGGGGGTGATAGAAGGGGACCAGAGGGGAAGAACAGGACCCCAGGCAAGGGAAGGACATCTTTATAAAAATAATATTTGCTGTCTCTTTTTAGTTACTTAATTGCTGATCTAATCAGTCTCATGAGAGTAATGAGAGACAGCTGCTTCAGTTAACCCCACGAGTCCGCGTTTGCTTACTCACCCGTCTTGGGGCTTTTTCAGAACCATCATCCATATTGATTTGCCTTTATTTATATAAACAACCAAATTAAAAGGTGCTTAATCTGGTTTATGACCCCCTTAACAGGCAATGTCTGAGAACGGAGGCTGGTCACAAGTGATGGGCATTTCAGGTCCAGAAGCTACAAATCCAGACCAAAATTTTGTTTCTACGAACCAGTTGAGTGCTCTGTGAGTGTGACTCTGTGACTGTGACTCTGTGAGTGTGACTCTTTATGCTCAACTGGTTGGTAGAAACAAAATTTGTAGCTTCTGGACCTGAAATGCCCAACACTGCTGTTCACTGAGGCATCCGGTGACCGGGTTCATTAGGAAGCAATGAGATGTGCCGAGACGGCAAGTCCATTCGCTGTCCCCTGTCAATGACATGCTGGGGGTTTAGCCATTCATGATAATATCCTAGATGCTTCCCTCCCCCACAATCCCCGCTCAAGCCAGACAGGTGCAGATCAGAGACTATTTCACTCTCTTCCGTCTAACTGTTTTGAGACCCCTGAATATTCCATTACCATGGAGGGGGGAAACCACATAAGTAGAATTAAAAGCCAAACACAGCCATTCACAGTGACCGTAGTAAAATAAAAACACTGCAGGAATGTGGGCGGTTCCTAAAACAGGAATGTGGGCGGTTCCTAAAACAGACACCTTTTAACGTTCCTGACCTTAGTGCTGCGCTCTGTCATAAAACGTGTGGCAGTGGTCGGCTCACTGCTAAGATGATGTTAGCAGCTGTCAGACACACAATCCCCCAACACACACACACACACACACACATATTTCTCTCCTCCCATTCCACTACCCACTAAAGGTTTAACATCTGGAAAAATCCTTTCCTAAAATCTCACTGAGTTAGGCAGGCTCCACATCTGGGTGCGGCACAATGCTTTCAGGGAAAATCAGGCACGGAAAAATGCAAAGTCAAAGCTCAAAATTAAACCAATAAATATTACTCACTTCCTAAGACCACTTTCTACGTAAGCCACTATACACGGCACATATAAGACATATCCGTTATACTTAATTAATATTAGTACATATACCTCCCCCCTGCATAAGCACTTACGATGCATTCTTAAGATCAGCGCTCATCAGTCTGCCCGAATCCTATCCAGCGGTTCTGACTGGTGGTCGATTTCCGATCGTGAGTCCCGATCCGCGCATCGGTTTTCCTGGGTGTGCAACGTCACCCTTGTAAATAGTACCACGCCCCCTCCGTAGGCGTGGAAATGGCCTCGGCCCTCCGCGCCACACCCCTGACCCCCATGTGCGTAATGACGACATTTCGTTATCCTGCTGTCATTGGCCAGATGTCATCATCACACCACAACTGCACGCGCGAGACTGTGGGAGGGGCTCCAGCGGGGAGCCGAGTGCCTCCGGGCGGCGGGGTTACTGCAGGGCACTTTTGGCGGTGCCTAGGGCGGAGGCTCCGCTGGCGTGCACATGCAGCCACCATCAGATCTAAAGAGCATCGCGGGGAAATACTCGGTTGCGCTGCATTAAATTGACACAGTTTGTCAGTTGTGGCTGAATTTCAGATCCAAGCACTCTGCCGGTCCCGCCCTTCCATCTTTCAATTACAGCTGGATATTCATGCCGGTCTCTCTGCTGCACCAGTCTGAAACAAATGACCCTCTAAGCTTTTCTTACAATGCGCAACACGCAGAAACAATTTGCTCAACCTTCGTGTATTTTACTTCTTCCGTGATAGATTCTACAGAATTTATACTCATTTTGAAAATGGAATGGGGTAACTTCAACCCCCAAAATAAAACGGGTTAAATTCATTTCTGGAAAACGTGGCCTTATTTAAAAATGTGCACATCAGGTGTTCCCGCGATTCTTTATTGGTTAAAACTGTTACAAAACATAAAGGGTCCTTTAGGATGGACCAAGCCCACCAAAAGACCGGAATATTCGGATGGAGAAAAGCGTTAACAAAATCTGGGCGGACCAGGCCATTTGCAGATCTAAAGAAGCAACATTGAAACGCAAGTTTCTCTTTTCCGACGTGACCGAGAGCAGACTGCAATTAGCATCGTGGTGCAAAGATACGGAAGCAAGTGTCAGTTTAGCCACAAAACACGCCTTAAAACTCCCCTCTTGCATGTATAATGTTACGGGGACGGTGACGGCGTGGCAGGCGGGTGCTGCATGCGCAAACCAGGGCTGGCATTAAAAATGGGCCCTGGACTACGCAAGGAATGCCAGATATTCAGTCCAGGCCTACATGAATGGGGGGGGGGGTACATTTTTTTCCACTGCTGAAACGGTGGTTTCATTGACCCCATGGGCGCAGTTAATAAACACCCCTAAGTAAACATTAATATCCAGACAGCTGTAAAAATGCCTTCCAGATAAGACTGGATTTTACTTTTGGTCTACGCAAGACTCCTAGTCTCATGAATTAAAATTGAGTTAAAAGTTTTTTTATGCAAGTATTTTATATACTAGCTATTTTTATGCTGGGTGATAGATACGATTTTTTTGTGGGGAGGTTGTTCTAGAAATGCCATTTTGAGAAAAATATCGTGAAGCAACATACTTTTTCACCATTTTTTTGTCATAAACCGGGACCCCCGTCTCTACAGTCGACCAACCGTCACCGAGATTCATAAAATACATAAATGCAGACCACATATTAACCTTTAACTGAAAAAAGTGGTACTGTTTGATATCCATTGAGACTGGAGAGCAGCTGTAATGTTAAAGGGACGGGCTGACTAACGAAAACCTTTAATGACTCACAAGGCACCTGATTGTCAAAGTAACGTTAAAAGTTACATAACCAGTTCAGTAAGAAAGTATTTGCATGGTGCATACCAACGGAGTAAATTCCAGAGGCACTACCTTTATGAATGTGCCAGGATTACTGATTTAAAGGATTAGCGTCTTTCCATTTATTAAAGTATTAGTTTAATAAAGACTAATCAGTTACTCGCCCTTAACCGAGACTGCAGCACCATGGACCCCTGGCTGAGGCATTACCCTTAAAAACTGCCATGCTCAAGACACAAATCACACTACGTTCAACCAATTTCACTAACTGATAATCCAATTGAACATACTCAAGTTTTCATTTAGCTTTGGGGGGAAATCACCGTACAGTACTTGTAGGAGAGGGTCAGTGCATTAGACACAGAGATGTGTGACAGTCCTATTTCCCGTTTATGCTGTTTTATCTGTTCCGACAGCATTTTAATTCTAATTCTTGAAAAAGTTCCGTGTACAGTTTTTTCTGTTTTAGTAGGCTACAGTCTGTTATTACATATACGACCATACGTTGTTCGCTGACAAGTAATAATTAAACTATCTTTTAATATCACGCAACTTCTTGAAACTTTTTTTTCGTGTTTAATGAGTCATCCCCACGCACTTGACCTCGCTGCCTTCGGGGAAATTTCCTACAGTATTCGCTGCACGCTAGAAACGACCCGCGTGTTCGGCGCAAACCAGTTATATGCAACTTATTAGACCAAAGAGCGTAAAGACACCGACGTATCAAACGCTGGCTTTCTGGGTTATTTCCAGTTCCCCATTACAGGTGTTTTATGGCGCAAAATCGCTTGGGTGGTTATTTTACAGAACTGGGTTTAACTACAAATAATTTTCCGGACCCAGAGGCACTTCCAACCCCACAGCCGACGAACTATAGTGTAACGATGATTCATGAGCTGCCGACTAGTAGATGCAATGCAAACTATAGCGGAAAACAGGCTATAATAAGCACGTGTATTCAGTTATTAATAACCTTTGCCGATTTCACGTGCGAAAAACTGCAACTGAAAATATTATGAAACGAAAACCAACGAATAAATAGGTATTTCATTTTCAAATAATCGCCCTCCGAATTTTGAATAAGACATATAATATCTTATTACCGCAGCATTTCAGGAAACAACAGGATATCAGACAAAAATGAAAATTCTTCGCATTCTGTTTTACTGATGGTATACTGAACATACAAGATCATTTTGGGTAAAATGACATGTTTAGCTTACCCAATGCTGTGAACTAATGCAGTGCTTACTAAATAAATCCAGGAGAAAGTTACTGGCGCGACACTGAAGCGGCTGACCCCGTCCCAAGGCGCGACGCGGCGATGCTCACGCGTTAATAGCTGGCTAATGTTCTTCCTTGTGTCGTGAGTGCGGAAGCGAGTGAGAAAAGCCGCAGTGTGATGATTTCCGTGTGCTGGAAACGCGGCAAAAAATAATTTCGTTGATAACATAAATTTACCTCAAATACACTAAGGACCCGGTATTGTTCTTAAGCACATTTTTCCGTCTTTAAATATATCTCGTCCGACGTGCCGGATGCGTGCTCTCCCATTGATGCCTGTTGCTCCTGGCAATTGCTAATCTTTCTTTTTTCACAAATTATATCTCACTTTACATACTTTCCCGCATTGTCAATATAAATCTATTTCAAGTAAACACAACAGCCGAGATTAGCTGAAAGGACTTCTCTGTATGGTTTGGTAAATTAACGTTGCTTCAAGTTGCTGTCACAGACTAATCATTAAAGCTTAATTTACAGTGCATACAAATTACACAAAGAGATTTGATTTTATTGCTTTGTGACGACGATGTTTTGTTTTTTCAGCTTATGATTCCATAAATGGCAATTGCAACCTTAATGAAGGTTAACAAATTAATAAATAAAGGTTAATAAATTTGGACCATCTGGTTTAGTTATGTGGTTTAGTACTGGTCCCCGCGTTATCCATGCGAGCTTTCGCATGTCGCGCGCTCTGTATTGAAACCATGGCGCCATCTCTCGGGTGACGATTGAATTACACATTCAGTTTTCCATCAGCACATTAGCAGAAAATAAAGGTTCATGCTGAAGTAAGTCTTCAGTAAAATATCCTGTTAATAAAATGTAGAACTGCATGCTGTGCAAGTCGCTTTTGATAAAAGTGACAGGCAAGTATGAATAAAAATTAATTCAGGACAACTTCAACGATCTTACATTAATTAGGGTCAAAGCATAAACTCCCTACCTGAAGTAAAAGAAAATCAATTTACCATAAATGAATGTCAAATTTAAGCGTATTATAAATAGAATTTAAAATATATAAAGATTTATTATTGGTAAGCATATATCCAGTTTTGGCCACAGTGATCTATTTATAAGATTGCAGTCCGTTTCAGGAAACTGATACATTTACATCAAATCACATACTAAAGGCACCCTAGACTAGGCTAAATTCAAACTTAAATTGCTTCCAGTTTAGGGAATTATTTCCCAGTAGTAACATGATGGATCATGCCAGCAATGTTCACACGTTAACAGCAATTTCTACAGTATAATACAGCCCTGGAAAAAATTACGAGACCACAGCAAGATTTTCGCTTCACTCATTTCTCTATTTATGCGCATCCTTCTGTGTAAAATATAAACTTTTTATTTTTGCAAACTCCAGCCTGGCTCTTCCCTGCTCCTCACTGATGAAGGGCTTCTTTCTTGCTTTATGGGACTTCGGTCCTGCTTCTAGGAGCCTGTTATGAACTGTCCTAGCAGTGCACTTCACACCACTTAATGTTTCCCATTTTTTCTGAAGGTCCCTTGAGGTCATCCACTGATTCATGAGGCACTGTCAGATAAGTCGACGGTCATCTCTGGCAATAGAAAATCACTTCTGCACTCTACCTGGCTGGTTTCTGGTTGTTCCAAGGGTCTTCTGTTTCGCCTTGTGTACTGCTGTCTTAGAAAGTTTGAGTCAGGAAGCAACTTGCCGCTCAGTGCAACCTTCTGCCAGCAGAACCAGGATTAACAATGCAGATTCTTAAAAAATAAAAGAATGGTCTCTTAATTTTTTCCAGACCTACATAGTGTGCCATAGCTTGTTTGAAAATTATGTATTTGATTGATTGTTCCAAAAAAATAGCTCGCACCATAGCCGGTTAGCTCAGTTGGTTAGAGCGTGGTGCTAATAACGCCAAGGTCGCGGGTTCGATCCCCATTCGGGCCACGCAATTTTGCGTCGCGCTTACCGCTGTGTGTACCTGTATGCAAACTTCCACAAACAGCATCGTTTGAGTTTCCCTTACTACAACAACACACTTTTTCATCAGAGTTCTCCTACAGAATATTTGGACTTGAAGAAAAAAAAGACAGATTTATTACTCCCACAGACTTTCGCTGATTTTTTGTTGCATAATAATAAAATGGACTGGTCCTTAAAAACAGTGCAGAAAGCAGTTTTGCATTTTACTCAATTGTACTTTGTCTGAAAAAAAGACGCTGAAATATTGACATAGGGTTTTCCGAAATGAAGCATTGCGTCCAATTTAAACGCACTAATTACGCAACACACGTGATTAAATGGAATCACCAAAGCGACCTACCGGCAGCCTGTAGCCCCGAGCGGAACTCGTGTTAGATGACCTTACGAGCATAAATGCTGCATGGGGAGCGGAAACACTAATTTGGTGGTAAGAACAAGGGTTAGTAAATTTAAGTCCGTTGCTTTAGAGGAGACTCGCCGTTGTACCTGTGAGAAAAGTAGCTATTCGGAACATATCCAATAAAAATCCGGCTGTATTGCGCAGTAACATTAGGCTGATAACAGTAATAATGCTATCAACCCTTATTTTTTTTTACTTCCCTCACCTTGTAGTTAACCTTAATAATATTGAGTAAAGTTAATTCTCTTGTACACGCAATGTTATCTGTCGTTATCCATTTTACATTGAATATTTTTTAGATTTACCCATTGCTCATTTTGTTACATTGCAATGTTACGTTCTTTAAGAATAACAACTTATCGTATTTTTTTCACCATCCCGCGTCACTTTCGGATATCGGTACACGACCCAGATGAAAAATCCGGAAATTAGTCATAATATACAAATACATTATCATTTTATTAATTTGCTCAGCTACATCGGTCAAATATAATACAAATGTTCACTTCACATCTCATAAGCTAATATTATTATTAGGAAAAACACTAGCTAACTATTTCTTCCTTCACTGTTATAAAAACTGAATGAGTATCTAATTTCTTTTCTTTTCTTTTTGTTGCATGAACTCCCGCTCCGGAGACCGCGCTAGCCAGTTCTCGGCCTTGGCGGGAGTCTTCCAGCAGGCAGCGCGGGAGTTAAAGGGGGCGGGGCGGGGCGGAGCCTGTCACTTATTTGGTGACGTATGCTGTAAAGGGTAGCAACAGTTGCCTTGAGACCCTCGCTCGCCATAGTGACTGTAGTCGTGGAGACAGTTACTTACCAACCGGAGCAACAGGCAGCAACAGCAGCGGTGAGACAGGGCAGAAAAGCGAACAGACCAGAACTACACATAAGGCAAAGGTGAATATACATTTTAATTTCGTACGGCTCTTTCTTACTCACACACTGAAGATGGGATGTGTTTTTTCCCCCCCATTTCTCTCACACTCACATTCTTCCGTTGTCCGTTAAATTTAAAAAAAAATTAGGTAAACCAAGTTAGTTACACAAGGTGAGTGTAGCGAGCCAGGTGTTGCGTGCACATTTCCTTCTGTTTCAGCTCAGTGTTTTCCAGTAATCGTAATTTTGCTAGCAAAGTTGACGTGTAAGTCGCCCAAGGCTGCACCGCCTTGCATTATTGCATCGTAGATGCGGGAACATACAAATCACGCAATCTATGCTCGCTAGAAATCACAAAGTTTGTCCAACTTCTTGTCGTTAACTTGTACACAATAGCTTTAGGCATCTCCAGCGAACGCTCGTTCCGCACACTTGTTGGAAGGGGGGGGGAATCCATCCAAGCTAAGCTAAGCTAATCCGAGCTAAAATTGCAACTCAAACTAGCCTTTTAACTACCCGCCGTCCTTCCCATTTTACTAACACGAGTTTTTCATGGATTATCTGCAGGACGCAACGATGCTGCATAAGTTGCCTTCAGTCGGTTCATTGACTGTAACGCGAAACCCGAAAGGTCATTTTCCGTGTGATTGATCACTTAACTTGGATCAGCTGTTTTTGTGCCTTTATTGTAGCCGCTTTTCCTGTCCGGCCACTAGCGGGCGCTGTCCCCCGGCGCGCTTTAAAGCCGGACTCCGCGCAGCTGTGCAGCCAGTGATCCGTCCGCACGGAGATGCAAGCCGGATCCTGCGCTTCCCCGCCGGTTTTGGGAAATAGCAGCCATGTTCAGCGTTTTTCTCTTTTTTTGTTTTCATAGTCTGTCTGTCTGCTCGCTGGATGACCCGGTGCCTGCCCTCATTGCAACGCCAAATAACAAGTAACGTTAAAAAACTCGAGTCGTAATAAATTAACAGAACTGGAGGCTGATCAGCCTAAAATGCACTGCAATTTCTTGTTATGCTGACAGATTTTCGAAGTGGCTTGCTTTTATTGCCAGGGTGGGAAGTTTGATACAGATCTGCCGAATGGTCTTGGAGAGAGACTTGGGAATACGTTGAGGAAAGGAGTGCTGTGATTATAACATTTATCCCTGTAAACTAAAAGGGAAAAAAAGGTATAAATTAATTTCAAGTTAGTTATATTTAAATGCGACATCCTTTGTTAGTAAGGCGGAATCCCACGGTGACCCCAATAAAATCATATAGGCAGTATTTTCGCCGTACACTTTATCGTATATTTCATGACCAGGTAAGGTTTAATGTTTGCCTGCTCGTACGCCTTTTTAGACGAGTGTTTGTCATATTTAACGCTTTAACCCATTGGTTTGGTTGCGATGCGTTTGACACTTATTTTTAGTTATCGCAATATAGTGTCCCTAAAATCGATGATCGGTTAAGCGTTGCCAGACAGCCCGTGTTTTGCAGTTAAGTGCACGAGCCGCGCGCGTCCTTTGTCTCTGTTGTTGCACTTAAACTACGCACGTGCTGATCCCCCCCCCCAAATCAAAGAGGCAGCTTGTTGGACAGACTTGCCTCGTCTTCTCTTAAAACGTCCCTTTAATATTATGCGCAGTGCCATTGAACAGCCCCCGTGTAAATGTGTCTGTGTAAATGCTGGGTCTGACTCGCCTGGATGGCTGCCTCTGTTCTGCTCTGTTATACAGCCACAGGGCTTTTGAGGGGCAGCTCCAGAGGAACCTGGTTAATTGATAAGAAAACAAGTGGCCAGAGGACCCCCACCTCCCACCCAAACACAGCTGCAGGACACACCTGTTAGTCAGAGTCCGGGGGCAGCTAATAAGCCCCCTCAGACAATGGGCAGTCCTTCAGGTGTCCTTGATAATGTCCCTTCTGCTCCCAGTAGTGTCCTGCGGAGAATGAAGAGAATAAACTTTGGGAGGCACTTGATGGTTTTTCTGAGGCCAAGCAGCTCTTTCTGCTGCCTATTGATCAGACATTTGACAGAATACCCCACTAAATAAAAACTCAGCGTTGATTTTGTTGCTTGTAATTATCATCTCATGTTTGTTTTTCTACACCACTTTGTTTTAATTCCAGTTCAATTAGCTCTGACTTGAAGACTTTGAGGTTCTCGCTTGTAAACGTAGTCAGGAGGTGTCTGTTATTAAAAGGGGGAATGAAAACAGTTCAGCTCAACTATTTCGCCACTTTTAATTAAGAACGAAGTATCTCGTTACTTGTAATGAAATGCGCCGCTGAAGGCGGCCTCCCACTCCAGCCTCATATTCCAGAAAGGGAGCCGCAGCTGAATGATTAATGAAAATGGGGTCATTTATTAAACGGGTGTTGCATCTGTTGCCTCCTGTCGCTTGGAACCGACAATTTTAAGAGTGGCATTTCCACTCAAACGTCTGGCTTTTCATTTATTTTGCTGCCTTTGTCATCGCAGAAGTCATCCATATATTAGTTTGCCTGCATCTAACAGCTCCCAGCACCTGAAATAAGACCTGAACCCGTGGTTTACGGTGGGTGGGGCTTAACCCAAGACTTTTTGTCACAAATCCGTTTAACCAAACGCAAAATGGCTGACCGGTTTAGAGGTGGGTTAAACCTGACGTTAATTTTCCATGTTTTTGAAGACCTGCTCTTCCTCGTTGCACTGAAAGCTAGGTCTGTGTTTCCCTGTACTCAACAGGGGATGCATTCCCCAATTGGCGAGTTATTGGACCTTGAGTCATCTTGATATTTTTGCAGTCACATTGAAGCAGGGTGCTTTGAATTAAGTTTTTTGCTTCAGACTGGAGTACAGCTTGGCAGACTGGGACCAGTGACAGCAAGGTTAGGTCATTGCATTTGGTGCCCTACCCATGACCCAAAGTCTTCCAGTCACCTGACTTATTGCTTTGGATTTAGGGTAGAGTCAGTGATGCACTAGCTGGTGGGGGGGTTGATGGGCCAACTCAATAGCTTGTGGGTGGAGTTTAGTCATTCAGAGCCCATCTGGTTGGTGGGGGGGGGGGTTGAGGTGGCAGTCATCTTAATGCTGTTCCTAACTGCTTGTGATGGCCTTTGCATTTCGTTCAAGTGTGACTGGAACTGTGTGTAAAGGGGGTGGAGCTAGAAGTGTGGACCAATTATCTAATGGCTGTTCTGCATAATTTAAGTTATTTTTCCTGTCCTGGCATGATCAGGTTTGTTACTTTGTGAAGTAGTTTAGAGGGAAAGGTTATTTGGGGGAGGGGTGTAATTGGGAAATTTTGTTTTGGGGAAGCGGTCCTCTAAGTTCAAACAAAAGGATGTTTTGGGTTTAGACCACCTTCTTTGTAATCTGTTTATATTGTCATGATGCCTACAGGAATGGTCTTGCATTGGTATTTTTGTCTAATGATACTTGCTGTGTTGGGTTTTCTGACTTGGACTTGTCAGTGTGCGGAATCTACATTTGCTGAGTCTCAGCTCTGTTTGCTGTTGCCACGCTGTTACTGTAGACGAGAGCGTACTAGACCCCAGGAGTCCTTGGCATTAATTGGGACAGTGAGAGCAAGGGGAAATTCAAGTTTGAGAGGACTTTGAAAGGTTACGTTTTAAGATGGTGGGATGCCTTCAGGATACTGTTACAGGGCGGTAGATGTTATCTGAATCTTTGGCTAGCTCTAGCCTTTCAGTGGGTAAGTGCTTGTGATCCATCTGTTGCACTGGGTCTTTGGTAAACAGTCATGTCTGCTCTAAGGGCAGAACGCTTTTGGCACCGTTGCTCGTAATCCGAAACTACCCTTGGAGCTCGCCAACCGTTTAGTTTACAGGCAACGTCTCTGATCTAACACAGCGTAGCAACCTGCTGCAATGCCTCCTGGGTAACTGAGCAGCCGGGGAAGGGCACCCACGACACGCCATTCATTGGGATCGGATCCAGAGTTTTGTTGTCACTTTTCCAGGTCAGTCAGCTACAAGTTTCCATTTTTATCTCTCAGTGGGCATCAAAAGGAGCTACACTAACCCGGATATCTCCAGTTGCATTCTCGGAGCCATTTTTTGGTATGCCAGGGCGCAGGATTGTTGCGTTGCTAGGATCACTAATTCGGTTGTTCAGGTTATCATTTTCTATAATGATACAACAGAGTGTTGCTGGGGTCTGAGGAATCTGACATGTGGGTTGAGAACATGAAGAGCTGAGAGTATCTAAGGAACATTTGAGGAATGCTGCAGAAGATCTCTTAGGCAAGCGGAAAGGTTTTCTCTGTCAAATAGGGAACAACTGAGGAATTGCTAACCCGGGTTTATTAGTTCGCCAATGGGCCCCTTGGTGCTGGCATCTTCCATACCTTCTGTCAGGAGAAGCCACACGCGAGGCTTGATCTCTCAGCCCCGTTGAGCATCTGGTGGAGACGGGGGCTGTGACTGATGGTTGGCTTGTTACACCTCCACCCCCGATGGATGGCTCAGACAAGACGTGTCCCTGATGGGAACCACCCAACCAAGCGAGTGGCATCTCAAGCTGAGGTGTGGAGCGGGAAGGAACGGGGAACACAAGGTATCTTGTGGAAGTTATTGATTGACAGCCTTGGTGGGCATTAATTATTCTCAGGAAAGCAGAGGAAATCAAGTGCACTCTCCTGAATCCGGACGGATCCTCCATGAATCCTGTTTGTGGCAGTCGGGGCCCCACTGGGCTGGATGGATCCATTGTGAAAAATCCCCCGTCTCCAAGTGACCTTTTTTTTTTTTTTTTTTCTTTTTTTTCATCATAGCGAAACAAAAGCAGGCTTTGTAACATTGAAATAAAAGATTTTTTTTCTGTAGTGGAGGTTCCTGCACTTGTTGAAGATTTTGGCTGTTTTGGGTCTTTTAAGCAACAATGTAGGTATGAAGAGGTTGAGAAACCGCAAGTAGGTTTAAAGTCACGCAGGGAACTTGCGCAATATTACCCAGAAGTGACTTCTCTCACTTTGAAGCAGCAGGTTGAAACTTGCTCAGGAATGCTTTGTCTTTGCCTTTCTCTCTTCCCCCTGTTCCCTCTCCTTTTTCTCTTGCCCTCTTTCTCACCAGGGGCATTCTTTACATTCCACCTGGCCGGTATCGTAGCTACACAAAGGCTAATTACATTTCCTGACACAAACAGCAGCTTGGGCTGACATTTCCATTACAATGTCCCCTCCTTCGGCTTTCGTCTGCACGCGGCGGAGACAAAAACGAGGCCTCGCTCCTTCTAGAAATAGGACTTTGTTTCTCCTTCAGTTTTATTCCCCCTCTTCTCCCCGTCATCATGGGTTTCCCCATTATGGTCATTAACTAATGAAAACCAGCTTGAATTGCAGTCTTAATCCTGGTTTGTGAGGCAGTGTAGCCCTCGCCAGCTGCCCGGGGTGGCTGTTTTGAGTGGAGTGGAGGGTCGTGGCTTTCTGGTGCCTGTGCGTGGTGCCTTCAGTGTATATCTCACCCCGAGGGCTTTAAGGATGCACCGACTCTTCCTGTGGTGGATGGAAATGAGATGATGCAGAGATCTTTGTCTCCTCTTTCTCCTTGGCCGTAAAATCAACCGGTTGCGACCCAAAGCTGAGTCGTCTGCTTGCTGTGATGTAGGAACAAATGGCTCCACTGTCGTTTCTGATCTCTGCCTGCTTTCAGCTATTTTGGGGTCGCCATTCACCCCCCCCCCCCATCTCGTCAAGCTGTTCAGTCCCAGCTGACACTTGTCGCTGTGTAGGGTGGGCTTTCCATACAAGCCCTCAGACTTCTGGCCCTCTTCCTAAAAGCCTAGTCTCCTCTCCTGCATCACGCACCTCTTATGTCTGTTCCTGACAGTGGTTACTCGTGATCATGGCTAGACTGCCTTGCAGAATCTGTTGCTGAGCAGGCCGTTTGTGGTCTGTCTGTTCTTGGCTTTTGAATACAAAGGCAGTCTGCTTGAGACGGTGAGATGCACTTCCTGTTTACGTTAGTCTTGGCGTTTTGGTGCGGAGATAGGTAGGGGTGTGTGTGTGTCTATACACGCACACTTTAAAAAAATTTTTTTATTAGGGAATCCTTGCTATTTCACTTCTTAGTGTGGTTGATTTCTAATCTCCCCAGTATGCCTTTTGAAGAGTATGCAGATTGATAGCCTTCCTGATTCTGCCCTTGAAGATCAGTACTGGGCTGGTGGTAATGGAATCAAATGCTGAAGATCGACTTTGGTTCTCATCTTGTGTTTACTGCAGAATCGTTGTATTGACAGCTTTGTTTGAATAGCTACTGGTCTAGAATTACCCTTTTTGCTTAAAAGTAGCTGCTTAATTGATTTAAACAGTTTCACTCGCTTAAAATTTAAACCACCATTAACCTGGTACTGACCAAATTCTGGATGGAATTTGAACCAGCTATAACAGTGTTGGATTCCTTTGAAACAATAGTGTTGGAGATCAAAAGACAATGCTAATACACAATGAAACTCGCTTGAGATTACTTACAGGAGCAGAATATTTAAGATTACCAGGAGATATCAAAACACTCAGAAACCATTTTCAGAATAACCCTGAGGTAAAGAATATGTTAAGTTTTACAGTCACCTGAAGTGTCTATGGATGGCCCTCAATATCTTAAACTTTCTACTTTCCTGGGGTTCATTTTTGTCTGCTGGAACCTTCCGCTCTTCAAAGTGGACAGGATATGCAGGCACTGCCGGGGAAAGTATTCCTCAGTGGAAGCCGGTGGTTTACTCTTAGGACAGGAGAACGGGACCTAGTGAGAGAGTGACTAAATGCTCTTTAGTAGGCACATCCAGTGCTGGCCACGCAGACTCTTCCCATCACGAAAGGGTGAGGGTGTCCCGATTCCTCTTTGATGGGCCCCGAGGTTCCCTGTCATGGGATTTCCCACCTTTATCAGTGTTGTGTGACAGTCCTCCTCTGCTTCTTGTTGATATTGATGATGCTGAGAGCGAAGCAGAAAAAAAGGGCTGACTGGATGCTTGAAGAATCCACTGTAAGGTGGCAGGTTCCTCTGAGTGAACGGTGCCAGCTAGACCTAAGGAAGCAGGGGGAGAAGATGCAGGTCACCATTTGGCCTGGTTTGTTTGAAACCTGCCATCGTGGGCTTTTGCAGTCTGGCTGTAATGGAGTCTTCCTCTGCAGCCAGTGGGGGAGAAACTGATGACTCTGGCCCTGGTTGGTTTTGCATTCAGCCATGGTGTGGATTTGTGTTCCTCGTAACTGACCTATCAGCACTTAATTTCTGTTTTCCATCCCCGTGACTGTGGAGTAATGGGACTGCCCTCGTAATCAAATTCAACAGATGATTAAAACGAGGAAGAATGGACACTGTTGGGCTGCATCGAAGATGAGGCGTCTAATGGGTGGCTGTCACTACCACCAGTCAACTGGTCATTCAGGTTCGCACCTGGGATTGTTTTGGTCGGAATGTTTGCTATGACAGCTGGCCCTTTTGTTGGTGACGGAATCGAAGGTGAACATGAGGTCACTTGCGTAAGGGCTTCTGTTTGTCATTGAAGTTACCAGCACAGTTACAGTATATGAATTAAAATGAAGCATTCTATAGACATTTCTCACGGATTGTGTCAATTAAAGAAACAAATCTCAAGCTATTTTTTTTTTTTTTGTTTTTGCAAACCTTAAACGCAGAGTGATGTAACTAGGGTAATGTACTGCGTGTACTTGGTGTAACTCTGAGGTTAACTTCACAGGCAGGAGGGTTTGGGGTCACAGGTGCTACTTCCTGAGGTCCTCACCTTTTGGTTTTCGTGAGTTACTGCCAAGACTTCTTTTGCCACTTAAACCATTTATAGTAACGTGCCTGGTTGGCATAATAAATGTTTTTAACGATGGTTATTTGATTATTACCTTTTTATAAGAATCTGATAAATGCATGAGTATCACCTTTTTAAAAAGTTATATTGCCATCGTCAATGATTTTTACAGCATACTTCCACAACACCTGTGATTTCTGCCCATTTTAATTACTGTAAGATAAACCAAAGATGTAATCAAACTGTCAGAATGAAATTGTTGATTTGAGGCTGTCGGGATTCTAATGGTGAAATGTAAATCTTATCCACCCTTGGAGATTTTCCTGGGAATACACGTTCTCCTGCTCACTACCTCAGTTTGTGTGTCTTTGGGGGGGGGAATGGCGATGAAGAATGAATTTTGAATGTTACCATGAATGCAAGAAGAGTCCACGAGCCTGACAAGCGACAGGTAATCCTCTAGTCTTTTCTCAGATAATATATCTGCTTCAGATTGGATTGGGGCTTAAACCCCCCAAGGCAGGTCTCAGCGGATGCCCTGCTCACCTGTGTGCGCTGATGGCGACTTTCTGATGTGCTGAAGATGAGGTTAATTGAATTCTTCTCGGCTGTGAGTATTTGGCGGTCGGCTTCTAAGCCTCCCCCGCTCCAATCAAGGTGGGGGGAGCCCATGTGGTTTCCAAAGCTCAGACACCGTCGGGGACGGCCCTGAGGGGCTGCCGTCTGCATATGGTTATCGGAGGAGGAAACCTGGAGGGGCATTGCAGTCACTGCCCGTGGGTGATGATTAAAAAAAAAAATTAGATGTATGCTTAGACTCCCCTGCCTGGTAGTGAAGCCTGTAAAGAATAATTAACAAAGCCAGGCTGGTGCTGATATGCAGCAGTTCCTGAGATGTCAGTCTTGAGGTGTTTTGAAGAGAAAACCTTTCCTTATGTTTTTTTAATCTCTTGGCCACTGCTACTGGTTTAGTGCTCTGCTTTAAGCTAACAAATCAACATTTGACCTTTATCCTATTTGATGGCCGAGATCATGAGTCATTGTTGAGATATTTCATCTCTTTGGTCTTCTCCATCACTGACCAGTCCTTTTTTGTGTTTACCCACTGAGTGCTTTGGAGAGGTTTGGGCGATCTTCAGCCATCAACTGGTTGATTTTAAATGTATCCACACGCGGTTACTGTTAAATCTCTGAGCTGTGGCACAGTAGTGTCTCTGCTCCCTACCAACCTCATGTCCCAGAAGTTAATAGCTTACACATTTACCGCTCTAAGTGTCTGCTTAATATGAGATATTAGGGATCAGTAGGAGGGATGGCATTGTTTGGTTTTGGGAAGTATTCTGTTGGTCGCCTAGCAACAGGCTCCTAGAAACGGGAGTGGACCGTGTTGCCCCTGGCAACAGTTGTTGCTTGGCAAACAATCTAGGGGCCAGTGCAAACAAGAGCCAAGACTCCTGTATTTAATTGAACATCTGTATATGTTTTTCTCCAATTAAGTGGTGTTTGAATTAGATTTGCCTTGATGGATGTGCCAAACGTTACACGTTTTACAGTTCTGGGCGTATTTTACAAAAGTTTCAACTTTTTTTTTTTAATCACCATTAACTTTTGTTGAATGGATGTTTTGTGCCAGGTTGAGGCTTGTATCTCTTTTACGTGGCTGTTGTCATGAAAGGTTATCAACAAATTCGACAGGCAAGCTTCCATGCCATGCCAGCACATTTAAGGAAGACTCACTGAATCATTTTATGATGAAAGGTGATGAAAGCTGCTCCCAGGATCTCATCACCTCCTGCTTTATAACATTCACATAGGACAGCAATCTGGCCCCATTAGTAAGATCTCACTGAAAACGAGAGTCTCAGGCGAGATCCACTGAAAACCTTCAAATTTTAATATTCATCCCGAAAGCAATTGCGACTTCTCCTAAAATGTACTGTTGGGGAGGATGGGGGAGGGCTTTTGCCTGAAGAAAACTGATGACCCAGCATCACATGGGCCACCTCATTTTCATAGCAGTGGGGGCCCTGTTGCTCGCCAGTCATCGCGACACCCATCCGTGTCCCCCTGCGGCCAGCGCACTCTCCCAGTTTCCTGTGCGACATGAAGCGCCTTTTCCGTTCGGTAATGTTAGGGTGTGTCATTTCTCCGGCCCTGTCAGTGCCCCGATTACACACCTCCGTCTGTCTTACCCTGGCTCTTGTTTTCTGTACCTAAAGTAGGTTGAAGAGCCGTCTCACGCCAAACTCTCATACTTAGCAACGGAGGTATTTACACTTGTTGGTTGCGGGGTGGACTGCGAGATGCTGCATAGAACTTTCCGGCAGCTCGTTTTGTTTTGTTATTCCCCTAGAAATGGGGCTGTGTCCGCTCTCAGTCCTGCCAGGCGGCCCTGAGGTGACTCCTTGTATTAGGTGCACGCCCCGTGTAACTCAACACGCCGCGTGCGCGAAGCAGCAGCCGCGTACGGCCGCCAGCTGACAGTGGCTCACTTGCCTCAGACGTCTGTAGGCTATACCGTCTGTCCTCAGCTTCTTTCTCTCCCTGGTCTCAAGTTACTCGTCTGAGCTTTAAAAAGAAAGAGATGGGGGTGGCAGGGGGGGTGGGGGAAGTCTGGGTGGAGATCGGA
>JAAGVU020000043.1:3293368-3304877 GCA_011763525.2 Mormyrus iriodes | reverse complement strand
CCACAGGATCCCTGTAGATTTCGTAGCACACAGGACAGGTGAGCTCCTCTTCCAGCACAGAGGATCTGGCTGCCATTGACTCTCAGCACAGTGATGGCTTCCGATTACCGAGAGATTTACTTTCACTTTCACTCTCTTCTTTTACGGAATATAAAATATCTAAAACGTTGGTGGTGTTTTATTTTAGCAATGTTAATTGAATAACTTTATCGGTTTAATTCTTCAAATCTTAAAATAAACAAAACACATTTTGAGACTCTTTTTAACTCCCCGTTGAACACGTCATGAATCATCCCAGCCCCACGTAAAACTTACTTAAAGGGGCTGCATCATCGTCCTGTAGATGGCGCTGCACGCTACTGTTTAAGTCCTCATTGAATCTTGTACAATGTGTGGGAACCCAGCAGCACAATGTATAGTTAAATGAATATTTTTAGGCCCTTGAAAGAGGGGGTCGGACGCCGGACAGTATGGTACACACACGGTGGGTAATTTACACAATAACGAGAGACACGCGAGGATCCGAGAGGGTTCCACGGGACACGGGCAAAGGCACACACGACAATCGGGAAGACAAGAAGTACTAACAATAACACACACAGGCTGTTTACAATATCCCAGGATTCTCCGACGCTACAATTTAAAATAATAATAATATGTATTTATATTAAAAATAATATTTAACAACAATATTGTATTTAAAACAATATGTAAATTTGAAAATGTTAACATTTTCGCTACATTTTACAAATCAAAATTACCGCTTAAGTAGAACAATCATAGCGAGCTACTGCATCAAAATTAATGCAATTAAAGCTAATGCGATCAAAGAAATATTAACGGGATCAACGCCAACGGGCTAATGCCCTAACAGCCATAATTCTTTAATTTAATCACCAGTAGTAGCAAAAGTAGTATTTCTTTATTTAGCTATTTCTCTCTCTCTCTCTTTCTCCACAAACACACACGACCTTTAAATATGTATTGTTTAGGTTTAACTTTTAAGGATAGTGAAACTAGAGTGAACACTGATCTATGTCATCCTTGTTAATCGCAAGTCAAAATCACTCGCAGACCAACATTGCATTGCACCCTTAGAGTACACAGTGTACATACTTGTGTAAATAATATCCAGGATACTTAATAATGTTAGTGCAGTGCATCTAAGTGTCACATTTTTATGAAGTACCGAATACAGTGTTCCAGTATTGTGGTGTGTTTGTAACTCCCGCGCCGATGGTGTTTGACGCGTGTACTGGTGACTTCCCCTGTCCGTGCTGCTATAGGAACTCTCTAGTGCTTTTGTATATTGATTAGTGGTGTCTCACCATGCTGATATCTTCAACAATAGATATATAAAGTATAAATATTTTTATTTTTATAAAGCACGTTTAAGTGCTGTACAGATTTTTCGAAGGAAAAGTAAGACGAAGACCGAAAAAGAATACAATTGCACAATAATAGAGACAGACCAAGCCATTCGAGCTACAAAGGAGAGGTAAAAACAAAAAGCAATTAACATATTGATTTGTTAATCTGGAACGAAAAGCAGTCTGTGCAAATAGGTTGTCAGCCGAGATTTGAAAACAGTAACTGAAGCGGAGGACCCGACGTTAAACGGGAGGCTGCTCAAAAGTTTGGGCGCGTATGAATTACAGGCGCGGTCGCCCTTCAGCTTTAGTCAGGCTCGTGGTACAAATAGTCAAAATGTATCGGAAGACCTGAGCTGCCTGGGAACAGTGTGGTGATGGAGCAAATTAGTAACATAAGGAGAGACCAGTCTGCTTAATACTTTAAAAACAATTAGTAGAAATGAAAATTGACCGAACCCCTGAGAAAACAAATCAATGTAATTTGGAGGTCTGAATAGAACAATTAACATCTTTTTTCCATTGTTTTGAAGAAATTTTTTAGCCATCAAAAGGAAAAATATACATTTCATATCAACCTGGGTGGAATCTTGTATTTTACATACATCACATGAAAACTGATCAGTCATGACCTGTGGATTTATTAATGACTAGAATTAAATCTATTACCAGGAAACGTTACAGAAACATTCTGTGGGTACCTATGTGGAACTGATCATGTTTTGAGACAGATCACACTGAAATGGAAGCAGTGTCAGATAACATAGAAAAGGGCAGTTTGGACACTTGATACTGTGAGTGTGATAACTCAAAAAGTATTTGGAGGATCTTTTTCAAATTGTGCAAACACTTTGTATTGGTGAACAACTAAAACTGATAATATTTTCAGACAGACTGCCCCTACATTTTCAGAGAGACTGCCCCTAAATTGAAGCAATGCCACTTAGTGGCAGTAAAGGGAAGTGTGGCTGCAGATGACATTTGACCTCGTGAGTGTGATAAGTCAAAAAGTATTTGATGGCTCCTGTTATTTAGCAGTAACATTTGACAGTGTTGTGCTGAAGTCGAGTCCAAGTCAAGACCATTTCTTTAATAAATTGAGTCCCAAGTCAAAGATTGAATCCAACAGGGGGGCAAGTCTGAGATGAGAGTGAGTCCATTACTGAAGCTGGGTAGCTGAGTACAAGTCCAAGTCCAGGAAAACACAAGTACAATCCTAGACCATTAATCTGAATTCAGAAACTATAAATTGAAGACGAATGCCTAAATTTTTTACATTTAAATACTTTATTTAAAATGACCATCAACTAAAGAAATAATTGATTTGTCAAACACAAAGGTAACAGAAACATACCTCTCATGCATCCTCTAGTAATCATTAATTTCATGGTATCATAACTGTATCCTGCTGAAAACAGTTAAAGTTGGTTCTGGAACCAAAGAATATGCATAAAGCAAAACAAGGCTTTTTTCAACAAACTTTTTCATTAGACGATTTGTAATTTTCACACTCAATGTAAAGATAAAGTGTACACACAATGTTCAGTGGCAGATCTGCCTTGGAGCACATTATGTAAATCTGTTATAACTGGGACTCTCCACACAACAATAAAGACATATTGCGTTTGAGAAACAGAAGCGCTGTGAGAATTTTATTGCTTAAACATGCATGATGGAGGTTAAAGTTCCCATCTGAAAAATTGCTGGTTTGACTATTGCTGCCAGCAGATCAGTCACACCACACTTAGGCCATTTAGTAAGACCTTTAAATTTCGGGCGTGCTGAACACTGATTTCGGTAGGAAATGGACGTCATGCCAGCCACCTCAGTAATGGATGATTTTCAATTTGCATTCCTCAGTGTGGTGCTTTTGACTGAAGGGACTGTCCACTGAACACATTGCTGTTGATCCAATAGCATCTTTTTTAGGTAAAATAATACTCTGACTATTATTCATTTCCTACTTCTTGTTAAACACAGCTGTCATATAAAGCTTCCTTAAGAGGCAGAATCATCCTCCTGTATTTATTAATACTGTACATAATACCTCAGGTTCTGTAAATAAATTAATTAACCATGATAGTAAACAGCCCATTTGCAATAAAACGAGCATGAGTTATCAAAATTGTAGAAAAGAACCCAGAATTACTCCTGATATGTGTCTTTGGTGATAAATGAAAAAAATGATATATGATTTTGAGCAACTGAAGAGACAATATCTGTCATTAGGATTTTGTTGTTCTGAGATTCGCTGCTGCCACTGAAATGGAAACGTTCGCTGGGCGGATTTTCAGAGGAATCCTGTGACCCCAGGAAAAGAAGAACGGAAACAGTCTCTCAGTGAAAGTGTGTTTGAAAGTGTAGAGAGGAGTGTTGTCACTGGGATCAGAGAATGACAGCTCTCCCCTGTCCCAGTCTAGCTGCACTCTGGCCCTCTGGAGTTTCCTCTCCACAGACAGAAAGGTATGTGGTAAGGTGGTTGCTGTGAATTTACCATTATGCAGCTCTATACTCCATACACCCCCTTCTGGCATCAGAGGGAAAAGCCCTTTTCTTTTGATGGATGCTCTAACCACATCCAAGTTCCAGTGTGTTCCATCCTCCACTTCTACATCCCAGCAGTGTTTCCCTGAGCTGAAGCCCTCAGAGCCCAGAAGTCCCCTCCAAATGTCAAACCTCCCAGGATGATCAGGCAGCTCCCGTCTGACATCACAGTATGTTACACTGGTCAGGTCCTCTGCCGGCATTAGCTGTGCATGCGCTGTGTTTGGGTCCAGAATTACAGGAGTTGAAGGGAAAGAGAGAGTGAGAGAGAGAGAGAGAGACACACACACACACACACACACACACACACACACAAATCAGTACTGGGATGTACAGGAATATTCTTGTACCCACCCATTCATCTGTACAGAGAAATTGTGGAACTGCTCTATTCTGACGTCTTCTACTCACTGTATTTAACCACATTCTTCTCCAGCATCTTCTCCCACACTCTGTAGCTCAGGTCCCAGGTGTTTGGCCACATTAATCAGGGTCTCTGAGGCCTCCTCTGGATCCTGCACTGGGCACTGGGCTCTGTAACAATGTTCAGCAGTAACAGCAAATGTTTCACCCTCTGCTCGGAGCTCAGCCCCATGAACAGGAGGCACTCTGAGGCTCATCCTTATAGGGACCTCAGACTGACTCCATAACTGCGATATAATATTACAGCCATGAAAACATGAAGCATTTCACACTAAACTGTAGGAGACACACTAGAGTTTCCTTACCTTCTCTGTGTTTCCTTACATTTCTGAATGGAGTAAAGAAGATGAATATCAGATTTACTAGATACATCTATATTTTAACTAACTGAATCCAGTTGTGATCCATCGTTACCAGTAGGAATGAGACGTCTTCAGCTCCCAGCTCCTGTTCTAAGGCTCTGATGGTTTCCGATAGAGATGATATCTCGTTTGTGATCTTCTCAATCTTCTCCCTCACCATGTGACTCTTCTGCTCCTCTTCCTCCTTCACTGCAGCTATCCTGGCTGCCTCTTCATCCTTTAGGAACAGGTGAAGCTTCTCAAACTCCCCCTTTATCAGTCGCTCTGTGTTCCGGGCTTGAGTCTGAAATGAAAATGAGTTTCCTCAGTGCTGTTACACGGCAGTGTGTCCAGTGATGTCACTGGTGTCCTTACACTCTATAATGCAGGTAGCTCTGTACCTTGATGTGTTCTGCTATTTGGCTACTGGTTTGTTTTACTTCATTCAAAGCTCCCAGCTTCTCCTGCAGAGATTCCAGTTCAGACTTCAAATCCTCCTGGATGAGTAAAACAAGTTTTTGAGTTGAGCTTTTCCTGAATAAACACAATGACAGGAATTATTGACAAAATTTACTATCACCAAAGACTCAACAAGTTATAAGATGATTGTATTTTTAATTAATCCATTGATTGATCGCCGTCCAAATTCCTCCCTCCTGTGACGTAATGCACAGATAATGCACTCGCAATAATGCAATCTTAAGTTTCAAGTTAGCACCACAGCAGGAACAAGTGTTTACATGAATGAAATACGTTTACGAATGTTTTAAAAAGAGTGTATTTTTATTAGTTATTATAAAAATCGTTTATATTTAGCTTGATAATGTATCCGACATGTTGTACTAGATTATTAATGTGTTGTGAGGCTGCGGGTCTGCCGACATGCCCTGCACTGCACCGCACCACATCCGGAAATATTGTCATTAATATGTGATTTGTGAATTCCGTGAACGTGACCGGCACGTTAATTGTTGACCTTAATGTCAGTGGCTCTGCTAGTCTCACCAGTTTTAGCAATGAATGAAAAATTTACTTCCAAAGAATTGTTGTCTCATTTGTTAAATTGTTTCGCGCGCTCGTCACTATATTTAGCTCAATAGCGACAAGTTTTATTGGTTATGGCCCTAACTGTGTATTCAGCTACATAAAAATGTTTCACTGACGTTTTATTGTTGTTTATTTAGCTCGATAGCCTCTTGTTTTGTTGATTATAGCCATATGTTTCGCTCTATAGCGACATGATTTTAGTTTATTACAGTATATTTAACTTGGTAGCAACATGTTTGCTTAACCGACATGATTTTTTTGAATTTTTACCTTGATATTAGGGTTCTATTTACCAATCTACGTTTAATACTTTAAGACACCTATTAAAAACATTCATCCAAGTAGTGAGTCACTTAAGAGTCGATCGGGGTCAAACCAGGATGCGGTCAAATACAGTTAACAGAATCAAACACAAACGGAGTCAATATATACCAAAACTACTTTTGACGGCTCCCTCTCTCGATGACTCGCTGTCTAAAGTTTAAAATTATTCACTAATGAAGCCAACGAGGGAGTGAGTGAGCGAGGAAGGTAGTGCGGACAAAATCGGTATCGGGACACACTTGCATCCTCGATGACTTGCCATGGTCGGTTTCTATGTATGAAGTCATCACTTAAGTAGAAGCTTTTATGCCCCCGCCCCCACAAAAAAGAGGCTGTGTTTAATATCGTTTGGTCCCCCGTTATTCTTTTCCTGGTTCTTTACAATGTTTCCCTTTATTTTACGGTAAATAAAACGTCTAAAACTATTAATGAAAATAATCACCAATCCACATTGAAATGTTTTCATATGTCATTTGAAAACAAAATCCATTACAAAAACCAAATATTATACTTTTAAGTTTCTAAATAATGATGACTTTCCTCATGGAAAATCACGGTTAGAAGTTATTAAAAGTTTCCTGCAAATGTTTCTGGTGATCTTACCTAAGACTCTTAAATTTCATCATTTTCTTTAATGAAATTCAATGTAACCCTAATATTAAACTTAATATAGAACTGTTTTTTTGGAGTGGGGGGTGGGGGAGGTATGTACAAATAACTATGTTCTAGGATCTGTGTGTATGTGTGCAACATATGGAGGAGCCTAATATTTATTTTGCTCATTTGTACTTTCCCATAGTAAAGTCCACAATCCAATAGTAAATTCTGAATGCTTCTTCAGTCTCTCCATGCTTTGTATGTCAAATGTTTCCAACACATGCATTCATCATGTGTGGGTGTCACCAAAGGTAAATTTCTCTTCCGCAAAGGGTACTCTCGACTAGACTTCCACACACCTTGGTGAAGGGGTGGTGTGAGCGAAAATCAGCTCTCGATTACTCATTCCCTAAGGAATTGGGACAGCACTTCAACATCTGGAATTCGTAAAAACTTCTGGGGCGAAGGACAAGACACAGGTGCTTAAATGGGCAGACAGTGAACAGAACATGGGTGAAAACAAGCGTCCAGTAAGTGTCCCAGTGGGGGGAGATGGAGGAAGCAATTGAGACTGGGGGAGGGGGGGGTGCACTGTCACACACGGATGAAAAGAAAGTCCTGCGCAATTAAAATACTGTCAATGAGTGCAGGAATAATGAAGAAGATTACACAACCCAAGCAGAACTGAAAAAAACACAGAACAGACATGCTTCTAAGGAAAATACCCATTATATTTCACTCTTAAGTAATAAACTTCTAATGATGATGTCACATTTTTCAGATACCAGTTATAAATGACAAAATGATGTTTCAACATAATTATAAAACCAAAAAAAAAAACAATAGAGTGAAAACCGAATCAGTCCCAATGTGTATACACCACATGCAGAAGTCTTCGGCAGTCAAAAAAATGTTTATAGCTGTTTATCTGGGTAGTAAGTGTACTTTTGCTCAGAAGAAAAAGCACAATTTAGTATTTGAACATATGCAAATTAAGAGTAACACAATAACAGCTAGTAAGACTTTCTTCTGAACTCATTAAAGTTACTGATATCTAGCGGGATGGCTAGATGAGCACCGTTTACACCCCCAGCTCACTTAATTAATTAATTAACTTAATGAGTCGACAAAGTGAGTGAGATATCGATTAGCTGTATGAGATGCGCTAGTGGTCGAGTCAAAACATACATGTGTGTATTGGATGGTTGCTTATGGTTGATTTTATACGTTTTGAAATGGCTAAACTGACACACTTTGACAGGCATAATATCATAGTTTTACACCAGGATGAAGACGAAGATGTAAACCTCATTTTCTTTGGCTGCCTAAGACTTTTGCACAGTAGTGTACATTTAGTAACTGATATCTCTAGTGGTCTTTAATAGTTTCTAATCATTCTAATTTAACCCGTCAACACTAAGTTCTCTAAATAAGAAATACAATAAAAAAAAACAAACCTTGTACTTTTCTGCAGCTTCCTGTATGGGTCGCAGTTTGTGATTTTCATGTTTTTCCGAGGTCTGACAGACGACACACACAGGCGTCTGATCATCCAGACAGAAGAGCTTGAGCTTCTCACTGTGTAGATAGCAGAGACCTTCAGAAACTGCGGCAGATCTCTGAGCTCTATCCTGTAAGAAAGTCTCACATGCATTCCTCAGGGCCAGACTAGAGAGAGGAGGATACATAGAAGACAAACTGGACATTCCCGAGAGCTCTTATCTTTCCAGTACTGCTGCAGACAGACTTTACAGAAGCTGTGGGCACACTTCAGGACCACAGGATCCCTGTAGATTTCGTAGCACACAGGACAGGTGGGCTCCCCTAACAGCACAGAGGACCTGACTGCCATTTCTTCAGAGTAGTTCTCAGCACAGTAACACCATCTGATCACTGAGAGATTAGCAATAATTTTATTGTGACTGTTTTCCTACTTCCTGTCAAGCACACATTGGACACGCCCAAGAGTCATGCAGAAATTCCAGAATGGTCAGAATCATCAGTTACAAAGAAACCTGGACCAGTAGTAGAGGATGAACTTTCAATTGTTTTTCATTGGAAAAGTGTTGGAATGCAGTGCTTGCCCAGGGTGTTCTGACATCCCTAGTCTGTTGTGCACCCCCCCCATCCATCCTCCAGGGCAGCAAAAAACAAACTTCTGTCAATTCATTTACAGTGGTACCTTTTAACATGAACTTAATTCGTTCCAGAAGGTCAAGTTGCTATTTGGTCGAGGTCCAAGTCGAATTTCCCCATAAGAAATAATGTAAATGAATTTAATCCGGTCCAGATCCCAAATTGATTGCGTATTTAAACTTATCTACTTACCTAATTAATGATAAAAAGCATTAACAATCAATATAAAACTAATACACACATGAAAAAGCACAGATACAAAAGCAATAAACATGAAATTAACGACAATCTCAAACTCTGAAGCGAGAGCAGGCACCTGTGCACCACCTTCCAGTCTCGCTATAATTTCCTCTTTAAGTTCTGCAGTTACTCTCTCCACTTTCCTCTTTGGTTTGCTGTTATCACTGCTCACTTTCTTAGGGGCCATGACTACTGTATCATTAAACGTACTGTAGGTAACGCACAACAAAAATTCACAATGAACAAAGGAACACAGCTTTCGCGCGTCGAACTCGGTGGAGAGGCTGAGAGCGATTCGTAGACATCAGCAGCCCAGCAGGTCCGTTTTGTTTTGTCGTGTTTCGGGTTTGTGGTCAAGTTGTGGTTAGATTTTTCTTGACTGACCCGAGTCAGAAAAAATTTGACAGTCCCGTTCGATGTCCGAGTTGATCAGGTTATTTGGATTTCAGTTTCAAGAATTTCTCTAGCAAAACATTTGGCAGCAATCCTTAATCCAGGCTCATTTCAGTGATTTGATGTACAGGAAGTGATACGACCTCTACGAGCTGCCCCAAGATGACAGGCTGTTACAAATTCACGGTCATTGTCATTGCATGTCAGAGTAACAAACGCCAGCTGGTGTTTACACTGGAGTTAAACCAGGACAACACCAGCACTGCAATAACATTTCTAGGCAGATATTAATTCATTAAGTCTTCTTCCCTTCTATATAATGGACTAAACAATTTCAACCTCTTCAATCCCTGCAGACACATTGTAAGGGTAAAGATCTGGACCTGATTGAATTATAACACAAACTGCATTTAGATTAAATATTTAGACATGTAAATAACATTATTAATTTGAATTACATTTTAAGACATGGAATTAAGACACACACACAGAAGTACGGTTAACCACCTAATTAGTAAAGAAAGATTGTATAAATCGGCATAGAAGTGGAATGTGCAATAAATGCATAGCTGTAATTTTAGAGTTATGAGTCACAACTAGGCCTCAGGGCATTTGGGTAAAAACACATTTACTATCTTTCACATATTCCAGTTGATCCATCCAGTAATTCTAGAAATTGTAGAGTTTGGGGGTTGTGGGGAAGTGAGGATTAGATTGGGGGAGCGTTGACAAGGCTGTCCAGTGAACACATTGCTGTTGTTCCGATAGCATCTTTTTTAGGTTAAATAATACTTTGACTATAATTCATTTCCTTTTTCCTGTTAAACACATTTTGTGAACATCCAGCTATCATGTAAAGCTTCCTTAAATGGGCAGAATCGTCCTCCTGCAGATCGCACTGTAATGTATTATACTACCTGTGTTCTATATATAAATGTATATATCTCCCAAATTATCATAAAAAATACATTTCATTCAAAGGTTTCTCAGGAAACTTGGTACTGTGTTCAACCACCATGTGATTCCTACGATGGCAAATTAATTTAATAAATGCCTCTCACTAGAGCCTTCTGCTTAAAAGTTCATTGAAACAAATAGATGAAACATTTCTGTACAGTTGAATCAGTTATTTGATGTACAGGAAGTGAGGCAACCTCTATGACCCGCCCCATGATGACACGCTGTAAAAAATGTGCTGATCGCAGTGCATGGCAGAGTAACCATGACAACACCAGCAACTGCAGTAACATTTGTAGGCAGTTCTTTACGATTCATTAAGTATTTTCTCCCTGTAGTGATGCTAAACTAAACAAGAATCAGCTTTCTGAAAAGAAATGATACTTTTTTTTTTAACTGAACAAACAATATTTGTCGTTAGGATATTCATGCTGAAAGATTTGTTGCTGCCACTGCAAGTGAAATGTTTACTGGACAGATTTTCAGGTTTAAGCAGTTACCCCAGGCACAGAAGACTGGAAACAGCCTATCAGTGAAAGTATGTTTAAAAGTGCAGATAGAACTATTGTCACTGGGATCAGAGAATGACAGCTCTCCCCTGTCCCAGTCCAGCTGCACTCTGACCCTCTGGGGTTTCATTTTCACAGACAGAGGGACTGGTGGTGAGGTCATTGCTGTGTATTTGCCATTGTTCAGCCCTATACACCATACGCCCCCTTCTGGCATCAGAGCGGAAAGCCCTTTTCTGTTGATGGACTCTTTAACCACACCCAGCCTCCAGGTAATTCCATCTCCCACTTCTACATCCCAGCAGTGTTTTCCTGAGCTGAAGCCCTCAGATCCCAGCACACAGGGCCATGTAAACCTCTCTGAGGCATTAGGATAACCTTGCATCTCATTACTCCAGGTAGTAGTGGTCAGATCTTCAGACAGTGTGAGATGGACACCTGCTGTGTTTGGGTCCAGAATCACAGGAGCTGAAGGGAAACAGAGAGAGCCATTAAAGTTCAGTCACCCCCCCAACCATATAGAGAGATTGTGGAACTGCTCCATTCTGACATCTTCTACTCACTGTATTTAACCACATTCTTCTCCAGCATCTTCTCCCACACTCTGTAGCTCAGGTTTCCCAGGTGT
>JAAGVU020000043.1:3255233-3275085 GCA_011763525.2 Mormyrus iriodes | reverse complement strand
CCCTGGAGCTAGGCCTGGGGCAGGAGCTCAAATGCGAGCGCCTGGTGGCCGGCCCTCTACCCATGGGGACCGGCCGGTCTCAGCCCGAAAAGAGAGCATGGGTCCGCCCTCCTGTGGGCTCACCACCTGCCACCACCACCTTGGCCAATGCAGATCGGGTGGCGTTCGAAGACAGGGGCCTCGACGGACCAATCGTTGGCTACCGAAACTGGAAAAAGAAATATTTTTTTAAAAAGTCAGATATATGGTCAAGACAGAATGGATTGTTAAAATGATTCTTTAATTTCCTCATGTATTTTTATGCAAAATACACAGATGGCAGTTAGTACCAAATTTCTGGCACATGGTTTTGCGACAGTTTGATTCTAAATGACTTTGGTTGGTAAAATATGCAAGGGCGGGATTTACAAATATGCTTATTTTATAAGCTGGAACATGGAATTTTATGGAAGCATGGGATATTGTGTTCAGGTTTAGGATGAAATAGGCAGGAGATGCACACAGGATATATTCCCAGTGCTTTGAGACTGGAATTCCAAAGTCAGGCATATAAACAGGAACACAATCAGCTTCTACAAACAAGGAAAATGGCTGCCATGGCGCCATCTTCAGGCTCAAATCAGACCGCAGCAGCAATCATAAATACTTTTTAGTGTGAGAGAGCAATGGGTCCCACATCTCACTAAGCCTATAAGAACCTTTCATCTAATCTGCATCTAATTTTCATTTGTCCATTAGACCCGGTGTACAGCTTTACACTGGATGAGTTGCAATCCAGCACCAATGGACGGAGAGTACCCTCGCCTCAGTGTGAGCGACCAACGATCATCAAATCATCACTTCACCAAATCCCCCTCCCAAAGCGTCATTCCATCACGCAAAGCAGTACAGGGAAGTAAGCGGACTGGGCGTTGTTTGTTCTGACAGATGCATGTAAAGACATGTACAGCAATTTCATCCAACCGATGAAGTTGGAACTGAAGCCAAATTTCCTCAAGGTGTAGGAAAAGAAATTTCCACTCAACTCAATCAAATGTTTTTTCAGCATCCAAGAGATAAGAGCTTCTCAGTCGGTGGTGCTTGATGGGTTAAAAAGAGAGTTGGATACTAATCTCAGGTTTGAAAAGGAATGTCTATTCATAATAAATCAAGCTCGGTTAAGGTTGATGGATGGAAGAGCATGTTCAAATCACATAGATAAAAGTTTGGCTAATAATTTGGAATCTGCATTCAATAAGCTGATTGATACACCCACACATACATTCACTCTTACGGACAATTGATGCCATCTGGTCCCGTAGCCTTCCTCGGGTTCACCACCCTCAGTGTGCGCCTCACCTCACACTCCTCCATCGTGTGGATGTGGCTGTTGTGGGCTGGCAGATGTGATGTAGCTTTCTCTCATGACTTCACCGCAAAGCGGGCAAAGACGTGGTTCAGCTCCTCAGCCAGTGAAGCGTCACTGTAGGCAGCTAAGGGGGTGGTGGATTTGTAGCCAGTGAGGTGCTGACCCCCCTGCCACACCTGCCTTGTGTTGTTACTGTGATAGTAGTCCTCAATCTTCCGAGTGAGTATGACACTTTCCACGTTGTACAAAAAAAGTGTTTTCTTAGGGTTACAGATGTGTGAAGTTTTCCATCCATCCATCCACGCATCTATTTTCTTTAACTGCTTGTCTAATGCAGGGTTGCGGGCGTCCAGAGACTATCCCGTAGGGTCCCTTTGATGCTACCTCTATGACCCGCCGTTAAATATGTGCCGGTCACAGTGCATGTTAGAGTAACAAACACAGTGCATTCTCTTATCTCTGCGCTAATGTTCTTTCTTCAACAGGGTTTTTAGGTTTGTAACCAAGCTGGCAGCAACTTAGTCGGCAGACAGTTGTTATCTAAGTCTAGCTTTACAAGATTCAAGAATAGTTGAGGACTACCGAGCACTGCTGTATGTCGCTCTGGATAAGAGCGTCTGCTAAATGCTCTAACTGTAAATGTAAACACCAGCTGGGGTTTACATTCGATTTGAAACCATGACAACACCAGCACTGCAGTAACATTTGTAGGCAGTTATTTATGATCCATGAAGTATTTTTCCCTGCAGTGATGCTGTTAAATATATGCACCTCTGGCTCTGTTTCCACTGGTTTCCTCCCAAAGTCCAAAAACATGCGAAGTGACCTAGTGTCTTTACGCTGCCCCCTAGCGTGTGAGTGTGCCCCCTGCTTTGCGCCCAGTGCTTCCTAGGATGGGTTCCAATATTTACTGTGACCTTGTACTGGATAAGAGGTGTGGAAGCAGAAAACCAAGACCCACTGTCCTTTTTCCAGTCTGCTTGGCACCAGGCATGAAGTAAATTTAGCTGACACAATGTAAGATAAATTCCCTTTATTAAGGCAGCATGCACACTGGAGTTGACAGCAAAGAAACAGAGTATCCCAGTTCTACAGAAGCGGATCCCCAAACAAAGAAAATTCTCATGATTTATACATTCCTGCAATCTTCGACCACATTGGTCAAAACAGGGGCTCTTGTCCAGGCAGAGTGTGTAATGACCTTACGCAACTCCGCATTTCCTTAAGGCCCATCACCAGTCACCACCAGTTTGCAGCCCACCCATGCTAACCGCTTACATGCCCCCAAGTTAAACAATACTATGCACTCAAGCAGGTCTAACTACCCATATCTACCCATACATTTGGTTCATCATTATTTCATTACAACACTTCATTACCAACCAATTCATTAGACCAGCAGTGGTGAACCTGATCCATGGAGAGCCACTATGGGTACGTGTTGTTGGGATGACCCCTCAATCAGCCAATATTAAACCATCGATTCTCAACTCCAGTCCCGGGGACCCGCTGCATTTGACTATATGATCCCCGAAATAGGTAAATGTAGCAAACACATAAGTACATAAGCCTGTCTGTCTCCTCTCGCTATTTCTGACTGCTCTCCTGTTATCTTCCTTTGCAGCACTGAGCAGCCTACGTAGTACACCCTGTTCTTTCAGCAAAGGAGGTTCTGATTATCTTCACAAACAGGCAGTTTCAGCTCTCGGTTTCAGGGTCAGCACATGACACACACATGCATATTTTTCTTGCCTAAGGCGTAAAACACTGACAACGATCCCACTAGGCACCTCTCCATAGCCCTACTGGAACTTTTCTTCCACATAGGCCTTGGAAAATTAACAGGCAGATGTATGACAGCCCCTAGTCCAGCTCCACTCTGAAAAAGCTAATTATTTCTAGGAAAATATGAATTATAAAAATGAAATAAGAATCTGCTATCTGGACAAAAATGAAATATGATTTTCAATGTAACAGACTATAAGTGTTATGATTTTAGTGCTCAAATGGAAATGGAAACACTCACTGGGCAGATTTTCAGAGGAACCCTATAATCCCAGGTACCAAAGAATGGAAACAGCCTCTCAGTGAAAGTGTGTGTGAAAGTGTAGAGAGGAGTGTTGTCACAGGAATCAGAGAATGACAGCTCTCCCCTGTCCCAGTCCAGCTGCACACTGACCCTCTGGGGTTTCCTCTCCACAGACAGAGGGACTGGTGGTGAGGTCATTGCTGTGTATTTACCATTACGCAGCTCAATACACCATATGCCCCCTTCTGGCATCAGAGGGGAAAGCCCTTTTCTGTTGATGGACTCTTTAACCACACCCAGCCTCCAGGTAATTCCATCCTGCACTTCTACATCCCAGCAGTGTGTCCCTGAGCTGAAGCCCACAGATCCCAGCACACAGGGCCATGTAAACCTCTCTGAGGTATTAGGATAACCTTGCATCTCATTACTCCAGGTAATAGTGGTCAGACATTCAGAGAGTGTGAGACGGACATCTGCTGTGTTTGGGTCCAGAATCACAGGAGCTGAAGAGAAACAGGAGTTCAGACATTAGAGTTCAGTACACCACCTGTACAGAGAGATTGTGGAACTGCTCCATTCTGGCGTCTTCTACTCACTGTATTTAACCACATTCTTCTCCAGCATCTTCTCCCACACTCTGGAGCTCAGGTTTCCCAGGTGTTTGGCCACATTAATCAGGGCCCCTGAGGCCTCCTCTGGATCCTGCACTGGGCACTGGGCTCTGTAACAATGTTCAGCAGTAAGAGCAGATGATGCTCCTGTGACATCATGACCAGAGAAGCTAACAGACACTAACAATGATCAGTAAGTCCCCAAGATACAAACAAGTTCTGCTACGAGAGCGAGTTCACAAGTCCAACAAAGTTAGCCTAGACATCCAGATGATGATGCTCCAACCTCCAACTCGTATCGAAAACACGTACACATACAGCTATCTGTACATAAGAAAATACTTTTAACAGTTAATATCTGTATTTTTTTTTGTTACAGATCTGTGGTGTATTTTGACAAGAAACAATGGAGAATTATTTTTTATTTTCATTGTTTACCATCAGCTGATCTCGCTGTTTATTGTTATCGAGCTTGCATACACTACATGTGTATACCTAGCCTAGCTCTCTCTCCTCAACTCTTATCGAAAACATTTACATAAGAAAATGCTCTTAAAAGTTATTATCTGTATTTCTGTTACTGATTTTGGGTGCATTTTAACAACCAATAACTGAGACTTCTTTTTTCCCAATGTTTTCAGTTAGCTGATCTTGCTTACTGCTAGCAAGCCTACGTTACTGTATCAAGAATACGTACGCATACCTTCCTCTCTCTCCTCCCCCCAACCCTCAGCTCCTATCAAAAACATGCTATTTGTACTGTACAGAAGGAAATGCTTTTCTGTGAGTTTGTATTTATTTATTGATTTCACATGCATTTTAACAATCAACAGTTGAGTTCTTCTTATTCCATTGTTTCCAGTCAGCTGATTTCACCACTAGCGATCTTGGTTCATACATACAGGATTTTCTGTATATCTCAACTCCAGCGTCAAGAAGCATTCCGAGCTCCCTGATTGGTGCACATGATCACATGATGTACAGGTGAATCCGTGGGGATTTCACACTGACTCCCATTTTAGTGCAATTCAGAGTCACTGACTCCAAACCAGTAAAAGACAAAAAGTGGAGTTTCCTTACCTTCTCTGTGTTTCCTTATATTTCTGAAACAAAATAAAAAATTATGTCATAAACACTATAATTTACATTTAAATTCAATTTAATTTATAATTTTATTTATATTTTAACTAACTGAATCCAGTTGTGATCCATCCTTACCAGTAGGAATGAGACGTCTTCAGCTCCCAGCTTCTGTTCTAAGGTTCTGATGGTTTCTGAGAGGGATGATATCTTATTTGTGATCTTCTCAATCTTCTCCTTCATCATGTGACTCTTCTGCTCCTCTTCCTCCTTCACTGCAGCTATCCTGGCTGCCTCTTCATCCTTTAGGAACTGGTGAAGCTTCTCAAACACCCCCTTTATCAGTCGCTCTGTGTACCAAGCTTGAGTCTGAAATTTAAATTAGTTTCCTCAGTGCTGTTACAGGACAGTGATGTCACTGGTGTCCTTACACTCTATAATACAGGTAGTTATGTACCTTGATGTGTTCTGCTGTTTTGTTCCAGGTTTGTTGTACTTTATTCAAAGCTTCCAGCTTCTCCTGCAGAGGTTTCATTGCAGACTTCAGTGCCTTCTGGACGAATGAGACAGCAGAGTTGAGCTTTTCCTGAATGATACTAACGTGAGGTATTACACAGGAATTATCAGAAGGCCCCATTATTACCAAAGGATCAATATCAAACTAATACCAAAGTTATAACAGGAATATATTTTCACTAAATGCTGATATGCAGGAACAGCAGAGTGGAAAGAATCATGCATATTACCAATAAATGCAAAAATAACAGTAAAAATTTGGTCTAATATAGATAATCTAGGTAAAAAAAATCCAATTTAACTCCTCAGAGACAAAATTCTAAAGACAACGTGATATCAATTAAATGTTAACTAGTTTTTATAGTATAATCCGAATTACTCACAGATATAGTTTATTGACTCCATAGCATTAACCCTTATGTGAACTCTTAAAAGAATAGTTCCTTTTGTATATGATTTGAATAATTCTAAAAGTAAAAATAATAAATAAGAAGATAGCAACTGTCTCAGGGTGCATACAAATATTTTCTGACCAGAACCTCATGGTTTTTGTAATATTTTATAATTACAAAACAAGAAAAAAACCATGCTCCTCAAACCTTGTACTTTTCTGCAGCTTCCTGTATGGGCCGCAGTTTGTGGTTTTCATGTTTTTCTGAGGTCTGACAGACGACACACACAGGCGTCTGATCATCCAGACAGAAGAGCTTGAGCTTCTCATTGTGCAGACGGCAGAGACCTTCAGAAGCTGCGGCAGATCTCGGAGGTCTGTCCTGTAAGAAAGCCTCACACGCATTCTTCAGGGCCAGATTGCGAGAAGGATCCTTTGGAGACCTTCTCCTACAAACTGGACATTCCCGAGAGCCCTTATCTTCCCAGTACTGCTGCAGACAGACTTTACAGAAGCTGTGGGCACACTTCAGGACCACAGGATCCCTGTAGATTTCGTAGCACACAGGACAGGTGAGCTCCTCTTCCAGCACAGAGGATCTGGCTGCCATTTCTTGTGACTCTCAGCACAGTGATGGCTTCCGATTACCGAGAGATTTACTTTCACTTTCACTCTCTTCTTTTACTAAATTCAAAACACCAAAAGGCTGGCAGGGTTATACTTCAGCAATGTTAACTAAATAATATTACAGTGGAACCTCGGTTCTTGGACGTCTCATATCTCGTACAATTTGGTTCTCGATCATATTGTTCGGTTAAAAAAAACGTTTTAGTCGTCGAACGTATTTTCGGTTCTCGATCAACCAGCCTTTTCGCGCTAAATCCTCTCACAGAGCGCGCGCCTCTTTACACATAAACAAGGGAGGGAATGCGCGCGCGCCAGTCAGCCTCCCGCTAACGGTCGCGCGCTGAGGGTTTCCGTCGGAATGTCAGGTGAATATTGCTTGTATGTGTTTCTTGCTTTTGTTGCCCCTTTTTGTTTTTAAATAAGCCACCATGTGTCCTAGGAAAGTTAGTGATAGCATCAAACCAAAAAGGAAAGTTGTGAGAACGGTGTTAGAGCTTAAAAAGGAAATAATTGTATGCCGTTAGCTCTCCACAGTACAGGTACCGTCCGGTTAAACCTTCATTTATTTCATTCATTTGTGTTTTTTTTTTAATTTTTATTAATGGTTTTAGCATTAGGTTTGTATTTAAACAGGTTTATATAGGCAGTCCTTTGGGGCTTCAATTTACATTATTTCTAATGGGAAAAATTGATTCGGTTTTCGACCAAATCAGTTCTCGAACAGACTTCTGGAGCGGATTAAGTTCCAGAACCGATAATATCACTGTATTTGTTTTATTTTTCAATAATAAAAAATACATTTTCAAATATTTCACGTGTCCCTCTTTCCTTGCATCTCATTACTCTGGAGTAATGACTCATTACACACTGCGGCCGCAGGATCAGGCATAGATTCCTGTATATGGCATTTTAAGTATCACTTATATGGTTAAAACGGAATGGGTTGTTAAAATGATTTCTTTATTTGCTCGCAATTTTATACAAAATACACAGATGGTGGTTAGTACCAAATTTCTGGCACATGGTTTTGCGACAGTTTGATTCTAAATGACTTTGGTTGGTAAAATATGCAAGGGCGGGATTTACAAATACGCTTATTTTACTAGCAAGGAAAATGGAATTTTATGGAAGCATGGGATATTGTGACCAGGTTTATGACAACATTGACAAGAGATGCATACAAGATACATTCTCAGTGCTTTGAGAGTGGAATGCTAAAGTCAGGAATACAGTGTGATACCTGTCATGTGATCTGTCTGTATTACTATAAGAAAGCGGGTGCACTCAGAGAGGCTTGGAGTCAGAATGAGAGAGTCAGTGACTCAGTGTATGTATATAATGGAAGCTGGGTTTTTACCCCTTTGAATAAGGAAACACCAGGACCAGCTTGTTCCTGGTCCAAAAGAAGAACTCGGTGTTATGTAAATTTATTTTCCTTGGTCAGTACATTGCACTGTCGCCTTATTCTCAAGGTTTGTAAGACAGCTTCACTTTAAGTGTGGTATTTTACTCCTAGTTATTTATACTGCCGTATAACTACAAATTTGATCAAAATTGAATTATAACTGAAATCCGATCTCTTAGGCTTTTATCCCGAGATAAACACAAGGCCTAGCCTTTAACTGTGTACCACACATACGGGTGCACAGTCAAAAACCTTTAAAGCCCCTTTTCTCGGTTTCAGTGTCAGTGCAGTTGTGGTGCTCTGCCTCTGTAGGGTACTACGCATGTTTTAACAATGATGAGACAGTCCATGTAAATGGTAGGACTGTATAGAGAGGCCATGAACAATTGGACTAACAAGACAGTGTTTCAGGAAACTTACTGTTAGTATCAAGGTTTGTATTCTTTTAAATAGTAATGAAGCCAACATTGGGGCGGCACGGTGGTGCGGTGGTTAGCACTGTTGCATCACACCTCTGGGACCAGGGTTCCATGTCAGTGGAGTTTGTTTGTTCTCCCCATGTCGTTGTGGGGTTTCCTCTGGGTACTCCGGTTTCCCCCCACAGTCCAAAAACATGCTGAGGCTGATTGGAGTTGCCAAATTACCCGTAGATATGCATGTGTGTGTGAGTGTGCTCAGCGGTGGGATGGCGCCCCATCCTGGGTTGTTCCCTACCTTGCGCCCGCAGCCTCCGGGATAGGCTCCGGGCTCCCTGAGACCCCACATGGGATAAGCGGTTACGGAAAACAGATGGATGAATGGATGGACGAAGTCAACATTTTTAAACACACTGGAAATTAGAAATTGAACTGGGGGTAATTCAATAAACTGAACTATCAATTAAACTATCAACTAAAAATATCAGAAATTAAATAGATTCATCTTCACTGGATTAAAAATAATTTTATTTTGTTTTTTTGATAGACGTCATTTGAGCAGATCATACAGTACAACTTATCCTTTATCATGTAACACACAGATGACGTGTCCAAATTAACAAAAATATTCTTTAAACTCCTTCTGGCAATTGTTGCGGTTGGAATAAAAATTCTTTGTCAATTACAAAATCGACATTATAATAGACTCCCACTATACGTGAAACAGGAATGACAGCGCATTCAGTGTTTATGGTACATTCTTTAGCTGGCTGCATCAATTTGCATCAATTTAAATATTCATAATTCATTACAAATAGGCAATAGATGAAAACAAACATTTTTTGTAAAACCAGCTTATATACAAACTTGCTGTTAATATGGCAGATACAGTGAAGTGTCAAAATAATATTCTACCACACATACAAATAAGTACTTATCTAAAAATGCTCATATATACTTGTAGGATACTATAGCTGTGACAGGAATGTCACAGCGAAACACCACTTTGTAAATACTAACATTGATTTGACAAGGATAAAAATGCTAATTAAAAAATCGTGCCTCTCTGTAAATCTGTCTCCCGATTCACACTGTAACGCTTAGACGAACTGCTTCTCTCGCCTGTTATCTTCAGTGTGGGAGTCGTCGTACAGGTGCTGGTTCTGGGGCGGGCCCACGTGCTGGTTCTGGGGCGGGGCCTTGTATGCTACGGTGTTATAGCTAAAACAAAACACGCATCATCTCAAACTGGGTCAAAGAAAAAACACAATATCTCAAGCAATTCAAGGACTATGCCACATCTGAAATATTCTGCGATATTACAGCTTATTCCCATAACTTATAAAATGGAAAGACATTCGTAAACTTACCGTGACTTTTCCGGCATTAACCCTTTGAATGCCAGGCACTTCAGAACGCCACCAAGCAGCAGTACAGCCCCTCCCACCCAGGCTACAAAAAGGGCGGGCCCAAAGGTGTACCTAAAGGAAACCAGGACCGGGTCAAATGGGCACATTTTCTGTCTCAAACCTGTGCCGGCCGGGCAGGACACATAAGCCGCTCACCTGGGGGTGAGGCTTCCGCCCATGCCTCCCATACCTCCCATTCCTCCCATGCCGCCCATGCCTCCCAGCTGGGGGTTGTATGTGGTCATCATGAAGCTGCTCACTATCTGGTTGGCGTAGACTGAGGCCCCACTGATGCCACAGATCCCTGAGGGGAAAAGCTTTTGCTTATTAAAAGAAATCTACCTTTGTGCTGAATCAAACTATTAATGTATTCATTAATACATATTGTTAGAAAACATTAAAAGAAGGCTCATTGTTTTATAAGATGAATAATCTCACATGGCTTATTTAAGCCTGATTGGTACAAAACTACACCCTCTGATGTACTACACGCCCTTTTGAAATCTCTCAGCAATGCAGGAAGCCAGCAGTTAGGCTACCTGACATACTGTGACCTGACACACTGTATGGAGAGCTCTTGCTGTAGCTGTGTTTGCAAAAACACTTGTTACCTTCATTGTCCAGCCCAGCACACACACCTCCCGGATATGAATCAAAGGCAAGCTAAGAGATTGCCTCATATTTTTATTTTTATATAGTGTGCTTCTAGGAAATATATCTGAAAAAATTCAGGAATCTTTGTTTTTGCTCCAATGTGTCTGGCAAATAGTGTAAATGTTAACACTGTGAAACGGGATATAGCGAAAGGTAAACATGAGGAGTGTATATTAAGGAAAGACATCTAGACCCATATCTCAAACCATACTCTTTAACACACGATATATATCTTAAATATTAAGACTGCATTTTCACATTTAAAAAGCACATTTAAATCTCCTGAAGTACATTGCAGAAAATATTCCGTATGAACAATTTACAATTTAGTATAATTTATGTGATTATTGAATGGTGACGTAATGAAATGAAGAGAGGTGGGCACCAGCGACGATGAACATAATGCCCGCTGTGAGGGTCATGTTGGCTTTGACGCCATCCTCCATGGTGCCCATGCGGATGCACTTCAGGGAGCAGATGGCGATGAGGACGCCGATGGCACCCAGGACAATGCCCACGATCATCAGGGCTCTCACTGCCTGGAAGGTACCTGCGGCCAGCCGGATAAAACAAAGCCATTGTTTGCTCTTCAACAGCTGCTCAAAGTACCATGAGATAATGACACAAAACATTAAATACATTATATATATATATTGAACAACAGTATAAATATTAAAACCGAAAATATACCCTATACTTTACTTCAATTAAATTTCAACAAAAATAATTATTTTGGCTGTAAATCATGACTAAATCATAAACACAAACGTTCACTAACTGGAAATAATTCACAGACCATTCCAGCTGGTCACATACATAAAATACTGGAAAACACATGCTGATGTATTGCATTAAGCATCAACATTATTATAGATTAGTTTTAAAATATAGAAATAGTTAGATAAATTGGATACTTAACTAAGACCCAAATGTCAATATAAAAATTATAGCTTAAATCATAATCATATTATGATATATAATTAATCAAAACAATACAAGTAAACAAAAAATGAAGTGTGGGATATTCCGTGCATATTTGGGCCGTCTACCTTGTTCTGCTTAATTAGGCCCAAATTAGCATGTTTTACACCAATTACTAAGTACCGGTAAGTGTGGGCTTGAAGCTCCCCTTTACCTGGCAGTCCAAGGATGGTGTAGAAAGGCCGGCACTGAGTGGACCCGTAGGCGGACCCCACACACGAGTGCCACAATCCAGAATAGGTGTACACACTGGTCACCAGCGTGAAGGAACGGTCCTGTACTTGCCACATGTCCAGAACACAGGCAGCGCAGATCAAAAATAGCCCCAGAGTCGAAAGCATGAACCCAATTAACTGGAATATGGTGGCTGCCATTTTGCCTCGTGGTGCGACAAAAACTGTGACCTTTCCGACCGCACCACAGCGATATAGTCTCCAAATGGAGGCCGTTGCTGCATTACTTATCGCTACACTCATGAGCTAACAGAGCTTATCTCGTCGGCTCCGTTTTTTTTAAGTGTTGCCTCGGTTTCGAGCAATGGGCATTGTTACCTGTTTCGTTTCCTGTTAGAAGTTTGTGCTGCAGCATGATGCCTTTTAAACGACTGTTAAAAAAACTGACTTGCAAAAGTTCGGCTTTTGTTGCATAAATGGGAAAGTAATTAATTCTTCATATATGCAGAGGTGGAGCTGCTTAAGAGAAGCAAATATGTATAATATATTCATTATATGGACAAAAGTACTGGGACACACCTCTTATCACTGAATTCAGGAGTTTCATTCAGACCCAGGTGTATAAAATCAAGCACCTGGCTATATAAGGTCAGATTTACAAACATTTGTGAAAGAATGGGTCGTTCTGAAGAGTTCAGTGACTTCAAGCGTGGTACTGTCATAGGATGCCACCTTTGCAAATTTCTTCCCTGCTAGATATTCCACAGTCAACTGCTTTTCACTGTGACTCAGTAACTGCAGAGTTCCAAACTTCCTCTGGCATTAACCCCAGCACAGAAACTGTGTGCCCGGAGCTTCGTGGAATGGGCTTCCATGGCCAAGCAGTTGCATGCAAGCCTCACATCACCAAGCGCAATGCGAAGTATGGGATGGAGTTCACACCCAACATCAGTGCCTGACCTCACAAATGCTCTTCTGGATGAATGGGTAAACATTCCCACAGACAATCTCCAAAATCTTATGGAAATCCTTCCCAGAAGAGTGGCAGCTGTTATAGCTGCAAAGGGGGAACCAACTCCATATTGATGCCTATGGATTTAGAATGGAATGTCATGAAAGTTCCTATAGATGTAATGGCCAGGTGTTCCAATACTTTTGGCCATATAGTGTATCAGTTTACCAATGTGGTGTTTCCCTGCCTGGGAGGGAGCAAAAACGTGGACCGTCTGTGGGTCCCTGACGACCGAGGTGGGAAACACTGATATATATAAAACATTTTCAAATGCCAGTTTGTGGCTATTAGGATAACAACACTCCACATAACATCCTTTTAACCTGAAGGATCTTGTCAACAACAGCTTATTGTGAGTCAGGTGCCTGAGCTAAGCAGAGCTAACATTCATGTTAGTTTCACCTCTTTGTCATCAGGGGCTGGGTTGGGAAACCTGGCGTGTAACCTGTCAGGAGCAGCCAGTGACATGGAGAAAATGGATATGAACCTCGAAGGTAAACATGGCTGGTTTTGCTGATACTTTGATAAGGCAGCTTGGAATTCAGTTTGAAAGGCCAGCGTCTATTGGGATATATGCAGGGCAATTCATGATGAAACCCTCCCCAGAGTCCCAAAGAAATGCCAGCTTCTTTAATGCTTATCTTTGTCAAATTGATCCTACTACGAACTGCTTTGAACATGCTGAGTTACTGTCTAAAACACACGCTTGTGGCTTGTGAATACGTCAGCCTGCAGAGGAAATTTAGTTTCATAATGTCTGTCCTGTTTTCTGGGTATGAATCGGTGGTTTTTTGGTTCTTAAAACCTTCTCGACCCTGCTGGCTGAGTCTGTGTCCCCTTTTCATTCCCTGTCAAATGGAGGCAGCCTTCTTTCGGGGTTTCCTTAAAGCTCACAGTCAGTCCCTTTGCGACCCCACCCTGTTCCTGCTTGAAAGGGCACGGTTAGTAAAGATCTTGTTCATTGCCCAACCCTGTGTCATGTGGTTTCCAACCAGAGAAAAATTCATGTGGACTAAAATAGCTTGATAATGTAATAAATTAGCATGACCTATTTCATGTTGTGCTACTATACCATTTAAAGATTTTTAAAACTTGATGTACAGAAATGAAATTTCATGACCAGTGGCCTTTGTGACATGACCCGAAACTGCCAAAGAATGGGAATAAGATTTAAAAGCACCATCATATATCCATCTATGATGCAGTGAGATCGTCCTTTTAGACAGCAAACGGGAAGCTGGCACAACAGTATCCCAACAGATGAATGTCACGGAACTTTGAATGGAGAAGTTTTTCCTTGCAGATTAAATACAAATGTGAAGGACGGGAAATGCAGACAATGGCCAACGATAAGAGAAGCTGCTGAAGATCTTGCCAAACTAAAGAAAAAAGCAATAGCTTGGAAACTAGTTTATGCGGGAGACTATATAAATCCCACATAATAGCTTATATTATATACGTTACATATTCTATTATATATGTTACGTTTTTTATATTGTAAAATTAAAATTGAGATAAAGGAATTCAGGAGCATAAAAGTGCCTTATGTCCATATATATACATGTGTCTATGTATAACTATAAATATAATTACTAAATACATATACATATGCATGTGTGTTTATGTTCTTATACACATAATATTTTTAATTTATTGTCCAGTTTTTCATTTCTTTCCATGACATAACAATCATTTGTGTTAATTTGAATTTGGAGATTTTTATTTTTAAATATACAAATAAATAAAGATTCTACTTTTACTTTGTGCTGTGGAAAACGTTTCACTTTGTACCATTACAAATATTTAGGATAAAAATATGTTTGTTTTATAAGTGATAATATTCAATGCAACTTGATATAAATTCAAATACTGGAAATATGAGTAAACAAGACTTACGTCAAAAATCCCTATGATTCATGCAACATAAAAATTCTGTGATCTTATTTTTATTACTTGTGTGATAAACCTGGCATCCATAAACGCAAACTAAAGTCAGACCATATGGATCCTTTTCCGATGTGAACAAATCCTCTAACTAATTCTGATATTTTTTAACTGCCCTTTCAGATGGAGTTACAGAATTTGCAGATGATCATGAAAATGGGGCGACCTGAGATCTCCCTGTAGAAAGATTCCCGCTCGAAATGTTACATTACTCAGCCAATCGTATCGCTATAGCAGTTTCTCAGCAAATTCAATCAAGAATATAAGCACATTTTGATACAACTGGTATCCAATCAGATTTTGGAGACGAACTCCCTAGATTGTGAAATGTACTTAAATGTACCTCCTCCACAAATATACTAGAGATCACTTTGCGAGATTTTACGATTCATCCACTCAATCATCCAAAGAAAACCCACGTTTCCTACTGCCGTCAACCCCATGTTTAGCAAGTCGGCTCAAATGGCCCTCCCCCCTGGCCCCTGCATTGAGTGGTGTGGGCCCAGAACCCACCTGGCAGCCCGAGCATGGTGTAGAAAGCCCGGCACTCTGTGAGACCCGAGGAGGCCACTTCGCAGGTCTGCCACAGGCCCTTGTAGGTGTAGACGGAGGTGACCACATCACCCTCGCGGTCCTGGCTGCTCCAGTTGTTCATGCCGGTGGCGGCGATGACGGCAGCCACCCCGAGCAGGCCCAGGAAAAAGCCGGCAGTCTGGATCATGGTGGAGGCCATCGTCCCTGAGGCGTGCGTCTCCGATACGATCAAGCTTCTTTGTGTCAGAGAAATCTGGACTCTAAGCCCGCTGCAGAATTGAGCCTGGGTTTTTTGGCAGGACGGGTTCACGTCCGTGACTCAGAAGGGTAGTGGGAGGGGATGGGTCAGTCACGTGTGCCCTGGCAGGTGCTTTCTGTGTCCATTGCCTGGAGACGGGTCTGCCTGGTACCTGCAGGAGGGCGGTGAATCTCCTGCCAGGGACTTGAGCAAATAGCTGTGAGTGCTGTGGTGTCCAGTCCTACACCACTCTGCTCTGCAAATTACTGACTACACCCGGGGGGGGGGGCACACTACCTAAGAAAAAAATGTCTATTTACAACAAGGTCTGAACCACACAGAATTTACAAAGGTCTGAGCCACACAGGTGCGAGGTCACTAATCTGATCTAATTCAGTGGGAGTTAACACCTAACCCGGCCCCTAAGGAGGGCTGAGAGCGGTTTCACCTACATCACGTCACCCCACAGTGCAGAGAGGCCTAATCAGTTACTCGACTTGGCAAATTAATACTTTGATAATATTCTCTAAAGCAAACAGAGGCACCACCCACAGTTTGCATGATAAGGGTCACCATGCTGATCATGGCTGCTCTTTAGAAACAGGGGGATTGATTGTGTGGCAGTCAGGGCTGTTCATGCTAGTAGTTTGCACATAGCTAACAGATCAAAGCGTTTCATTGGTTCATACTGTTTATCGGGTTCCTCACCACTTTACACCCCCCCATCTCAAACGCAGCCCCCTGTTGACGACCCCAGGACCACACTCTGTTCAAATTCATGCACCCTTTTGACAGGGGACTGCATTGTTTCCCAGAGTACCAAGACTGACCATTGGAACCAGCCTTTTCAAACATTTGTGAACAGCAGTCACAACCTCCTGTAACCTTTTCCATTGGTTACCCAGATTTATTGTGAAACTTTTGAACTCTCAGCATTGTGAATAATATTTTGTCTGATAATGTTAGCATGCCCAGGGGGGGTTGGGCGGCCAGTTGACCTTGGACCCCCAGAGGTTTTTTTTCTCCTTACTTCGGAGTTTTTGGTTCCTCTCCTCTGTTGTTATCTGGCCTTCCTTCTTTCTTTTGTCAATTTGTCCTTTCCCTTTTTCTTATCTCTCAATGTCATGTAAAGCGCTTTGGGGCGACTCTGTCGTGAAAGGCGCTATAGAAGAATAAAATTGATTGATTGAATAAGTGTTTTGTATGTATTTGCATTTGTTTTGATTCATTTGGCCTGGATAAAATTTTGGTTGCTTAATTGTTTAATGCAAAATAATAAAGACTGACCACTGTTTGTCTGACATAAAGGCTAAAATAACAGAACCAATATAAGCAAATGTCAGGAGTGAACTATATGTGTAAGAAGATACAATACTGGATTGTGCCCCTCCTCTGGCTTTGACCAATTTTTTTTTTTGCTTGTCTTTAATTCACCACTAGAGGGCAGGATTACTTTATAAATGCAATCTCACAACAACACTACCAAACAGTCCAAGGTGCTTTACCAATGGCTCTAAGTGGAAAAAAAAAATTCTAATATGAATAATATGTTTTATTGCCCTTATAATTGGGCTTCTGGGCCAGGATCATACACTCTTCTAAAAGCGAAAGGTGTAAATAAGGTATGCCTGGCCCTTTGTATAATGCGTGTGGCGTGCTCAGTGTTCTTGTGGCAGTCACTGTGAGGTTCACGGCTACCTGGTCATTACTCCTCTTTGCTCTAAACAGAAGGACAGAAGGGGGTAAAAGAGTTTTGAAAGGGTGCAGGATCAGGTACAAGAACCTGCTCCCATGTTTTATTCACTGTAAGTAAAAGCAGCAGATTCGTGCTCAGCTTCCAGCTATGATGAACAAGATGTAGAGGTTAAAAAAGTAGGTTTGGGAGAAGAAATCAGTTTTCCCACAAGTCAGGTCCCATAGAAAGGGGGACCTTTCAAGCCTGTAGAAGGATGGCCTTGCTGGACCCGCAGGACAGGTCTGTCTAGACGAGGCCTGTCTATTTGCAGAACACGTCATTTTGCTTTTAGGACGGCCTGCTTTAATGTTCCCCTGGGGATCTGGCCTCTTTCGGCTTAAATGCTTGACGTTTTCTTTGCTGAATGACTTGTCACAGAAACTTTTCCTACTTCTTTTGACAAACAGCCATATGACCCGCTAATGGCTGCCTCAGTGCGAATGGCCAATTTATGCCCTGGTTTGTAACTCTCAAAAAACCAACCGCACCAGGACTGAGTTTTGCGTGGAGCAGCTCCTCATCTGTTCTGGGGGGGGAGGGGGGGGCTCCCCCGGGGAAGATCTCCATGATGGGGCAGGCCGCAAACAGGTAACCCCCCCGCCCCCCCACCCCTAACTGGCCACATGACACACATCCCCTCCTACTCCATCACTGTCACTATCTGGAGAGATCACACCCCCCCCCCACAAAGAGGGCTGTGGCACGACGTCAGCTCTTCATCGCCGCAATGGATGGAAACTTCAAGCGGTTACCGGAGTGATTAACCAATCGGGCGTCGGCAGCGGCGGATTGACAGAGTGGCCACGTCGTCGGCTGACGGCCGCGCATCCGTCATGCATTCAGCGGTGAGATCTAAATTAGGGAGCCAATTAACTCCGCTAATAGCTCTCTCCACTTTAATCTGGGAGACAATGAGGACTGAGGAGGATGCCTTATTAAAGGCTTGAGCAGCACAATATCCTCTTTATGTGACAATTTAGCGGGCCCTCACTCACAGGCTTGTTTTCACTTCAATTAGACCCCCGCTTTCAATGATTAACTGCCTATAATTATTTTTCAATTAAGGCTTTGATCTTGTGTACTGTGCGCTGGCTCTTGGAGAAACAGGAATGGCCAAAATGAGTTTATACAGAAGGGGTGTGATAGTGGGGGGAGGGTAAGAAAAAAGTTTCGTGGCACTTTCAGGGGCAACCCCTCCTCTCAACCCTCCCAATTTTTCAAAAGTTCCCTTTTTGATATCCTAGCTCACGGCTGTGCTTCAGTCCCACGCAGGGGGGCGGGTGCATGGTTTAAGGAACCAGATGTCCGGACATCCTGGGTTCAAAGCCCAGCTGTCAGCCCCAGGTGTGTATGGGGTTTATTCTGAACTGGTTCAGAAAACGTTACATGGTACCAAACTGTCATGAGACGGTAAAACACATCAAACTGCGACTGAAGTGGCCAGTCAGGACTGTTCACATGACTTCTTTCTATCCTTTTCTTGATTTTTTGGTGCCCCAATTTTTCCCATTCTTTGTCAAATGGGTGAAAATGCTCTTACAGGATATCATTCAGTATAACACGGGGCTGCACCGATCAGCTGATAAAATACCATAAAGTCTAAAACACTTCCAGATACGAAGCACACTACCACACCAAAGCCGGAACCACCGTGTGACCCGATGTTCTCAAAGCAATGCACATCGGCGGGAAGATACCACTCTTTTTGGAGGGAAGCGAGGACATCCCACTTCACAGGGGATTCCGGTGTCTGGGCCCCTTGGAGACCTGCAACATCTCAGCTTCCTGCAGGACTAAACCCAAGATGGTTCCCTGATGGAGTGACACCATGAGAGATTTTGGTTCGGGGGGAAGATTAAGCCTAGTATCTCGTTTCAGGTGGACGGGGGTATGAGGTGGAAATGCTGACCAGGGGGACACCCTCTGGGGCATGATGCACCCCCTCCCCCCCCAAACAGCACACAAAACACAGTAGCACCCTGAACACCCTGAGCACCCTGAGCACCCTGAACACCCCGAGCACCCTGAGCTGACACCCTCCTTTTTACTCACCTGATGGAGAGAATGATCAAAGTGGTGGAAAAAAGGACATGCTGGGTTAATTATCTCCGCAAACAGAGGGATTAGAGATGATCGCTTTCGGGGTGGGAGGGGGTCGGGGTAATGTGACAGGGTGTGCGGCCCCCCAGGCCCTGTATGCCACCTGAGGCTTTTTGGGAAAACCCCAAACTGGGTCCTTGCACATTTGGGTGCAGTTCCCCTCTGACAATGACAGGAGCTGATGGGTCTCTGTACGTACCTGCCTTCTGGCTCTGCAGGGCCCGTTTATGGGCGCACAGAGGGATTGTGGGAACAGGGAGTGGTGTAAGAGAGTCTGGCCTGGAAGGCCGAAGGAGAGGGGATGGAGCTACAGCAAGGACATGCAGAAGATCTGAAGAGTGGGAGCTGGACCGACAATAAGCTCAGGAAAGGGTATTTTCTTAGCAGTCAGTTGACGAGGGGAGAGTCACGAGCCGTCAGCTCCAAGCAGCCAGCAACATTAAATCACTCAGTGATTTCTGCCACTCCTGACAGAAAAACTGTGAATCCTAAAACAGTGCAAAGCTTCACTCCTAACACTCCCTCCCCCCCAAGCTTCACTGACAACACCCCTTCCCACTGGCGAGCTTCACTGCCAACACTCCCCCCCCTGCAAGCTTCACTGCCGAGACCCCCTCCCCCGCAAGCTTCACTGCCAACACCCCCTCCC
>JAAGVU020000043.1:3232272-3245233 GCA_011763525.2 Mormyrus iriodes | reverse complement strand
TGGATGTCGGGGAACAGGAGGTCAAAAATAAAATAAAAGATTTACATGATATAACACAACGTGACACAGCACAACACACCGTGACACAGCACAACATGACACAGCACAACACAACGTGACACAGCACAACGTGACACAATACAATGTGACATGGCACCTTTTAATCATGTGACCACACAAGGCAGAATCAGAAAAAAATTACCAAAGGTCACTGGTAAACACGACTACAAAATATTATATACAAGAAAATACACATGACAACAGGCGGGATGCAGATGAGTGTGCCAGGAGGAAAGTGGTATGAAGAACCGGATACAAATTGAAGGAAACAAAGGTTTCTTGTGTATGGCAAAGGGAGGGGTGTGTGTGTATTTTAGGGTTAACCACACTAACAAAACCATTTTCTTCAGTTTAGTCCATTGACCACTTCTTGGATACTGGCTGAATGTGTCAGTGAATTAGTGCAGGAAAAGTCGCCATGCTGCAGTCCCACGTCTGTGAGACACTGACGCAACTAATTGAAATAATTGAAACGCACGTCACGCAAAACAATGCAGAGTGATAAACCCAAGTTGTTTGTTTCTTTCTGCTGCAAGACTTGGCAATTCCAGGTAACTTTATTTAAACATTTAATGGCACGTCTTAGTGTAACTCTAGGCCATCACCATGCGAGACACCCGCACACAGGCCAACGTCATTCCCTGCACATAGGACATTTTAATGTATTTAGTAGATGCTTTTATCCAAGACTGATGTACAACTGAGAAAGCGGGGTCAGGCCATCCCCGAAGTAATTAGGGATGTCTTGAAGTGCCCAATGGTCACTTTTCCAACCATAGGATCTAAACCAGCAACCTTCTGACCACAAGCACAGCACCTTAATTCACAGAGCCACCCCTAATATATAGTGGCTAAATGCCCTGGGTCAATTTGTAATTCATTCATTTTGAGTCTCTCGTACCACATTAGAATTAGGGTCAGTGGTGCACTCCCTCAGTCGGGTTTAGACCATGGTCTGATTCTGCGCATTCGTTTTCAGGCCCCCACTTGTGTCTGGCACGTAGGGTGGTAGGGTTCTCTTTTAGACACTTTGAAGAATGTAACGGTTGTCGGAGGAGGCACATTAAGGCTGGGCCACGACCGCCTGATCAAAATCCGATCAACCCCTGTGTGGCCCCGACTTCCCTCCCGGGGCAGCCGTAGGGGGGACCTGAGCTGAGGGTGGACAAAGGGAGTGGACACATGCTAGATGCCTGGGGAATGCTGGGAAATGGCTCTGGTCATCAGGGACGGCAAGTGGCAGGTAGGCTCCAGGGGTGGAGGGGCTGACGATGCCTTTCCCACGCTTTCTGATCCAGCTTGCTCCCTGTTCCTCCTCTCTGCCGCTGGTTCCATACACGAGATTGCTACGGGATAAAAGGCTGATCTGTAGGCCCAATTTAAGCCCGCAGTTTCTCTTGGCGCTTCATTACAATGCACTATTAGGCGCTTAGCCGAGGCTCTCATATCAAAGTCCCCCGTTCTGGCCCATTTATATAGCCGGATATTCCGGCTCGACGCTCATGAGCCCTGCGGAGTTTTTCAATGCAAACATCCCTCCTGCCCTCAGCCCATTCCTGGGTGCACACGATGTTGTATACCGCCGCCCTGCTGGCAGAGTTCATTTGCCCCGATCGTGCCTCTGTCTTCTCTCCCTCCAGATGCTTCTTTTTTCCTTCCTCTTAGTGCACCTGCCACCCCCTACTTCGCTCAGCAAAACGAGCTCCGGGGAATAATTGGGAAAACGTCAGGAGTGTCAGAGCAGCTCGATCAGGGCGTCGAAGCTGCTCTGCCAGCTGCTTTGGGGGGTGGGGTGGGATAGGGTTGCAGTTTCCTGCTTTGGCCACTAGTGGGCACTGCAGCCAAACAGTTCTGGCAGCGTGTGTGCGTGTGTGTGCGCGCGCGTGCCGTGGCAGCACTAAGGCAAGCGGGCCCGGCTCTGATAAAGCCAAGCTACCCAAGGTTGCATCAGATAAAGGGGAGAACGCGCTCCATAGGGTGTGCAGATTCCAAAACATCCATTATCTGTTCCGATTCATTCCTGACTGCTAAATATTTTTGACGGCAAATCCTCCCACTGGGCCAACAACCTCTTGCCTCTCCTTCACACTCTGTGTCCTTGTGTCGCTGTTTACTATTTCAGAAAAAGGCGCGGGCTGGGGGTTGGGGGGGTACGTCTTGTCTGGGTGACGCTTTCAAACGGTAAGCAATTTCGCAAGAAGACAAAAAAATCAATCTTCCACACCTGACTCCATCTGCACAGGACACAAAAAACAAAGAAGTAAACACCTGAAAAAGGATCCATGTGGTCCATCTTCTTTTTTCCCCCATACCCATCATTCCCTGGGTGTCAAAGCGAAAACTCCAGTGGGATGAAAAGAGTTCCCTTTCACCTGTGTTAACACTTAAAACACAACTGTTTACACGCATAAAGGGTCTATATTTATTTCTGCTTGTACAAGAACAACGCGTTCGTTTCTCTTTTATCGCTGCGTGAACATGCTGGAGCCGCATTTCCCGCGAATATAATGGTTTATGCGAGACCATCAAGGGAAGCGGGAGGCAGAGTCGGAGTGTCTTGTTTTAAAAGGCAGGATTAACGCGCGCCGAACGGCAATCCGCGCATAATCTGCCCGCGACTCAACGTGGTTTCGCCAACCCTCGAGAGAAGCGTCGCGAACGGCGCGCTGTGTGGCTTCATTCTCGGATGAAAGACTGAGTCATTTCACCGGGAGGAAGCGGCTGTGAAAGGGCCCCCGTTTGCCGGCTTTGTTTGATATATTTAATTTCTCCAGTGTTCAAAAAGCAGCCGCATTCATCTAATCAAACGATTACAACAGACTTCCAGGGAAATTATACGCAGTTTGGAAAGCAAGTCACAGTCGATTAACTATCTCACCACAAAACACACTTTGGGCTGTTTTTTTTGGCTCTGAGTTGCCGGTGAGGTGTAACTGTGTGACCATCGGGATTCTGAAAGTTCCGACCAGTGAGCAGCCTGCCTCCAAGTATGGAGCATTGGTTCACTGCTTTCCTCACTGCGGATGGATGGATGGATGGATGGAAAATGGCCCATATCCTTTCAAGACGTTGGCAATAACTACAAAAATGTTTATGGAAAGTGGCACCAAGGCATCGAGGGCCCTCCAAATGGCCGCGTGGCTTTGGTGGCACTGTGTCTTTTCAACACATCATAACGTGTGAGTAAATTCCTTGCGAGCCGAGGAGGTATAAAGGATACGTGTGGAAATCAGATGTACAATTAAGGCTGAGTTTTTGATGACTCTCGTTTGGCTGTTAATTTAGTCATCTGGCCCCCAGGCATCGATAAACGCTCCCAGAGTGATCCACTTAATGAGAGATCATTAAACACTCGTGCACCACTTTGCTTCCTTGGACTCCATCCGTTCACGGGTGACCACATAATTACCAAATGGATAAAAGCTAGGCAACACTTCATCACACCTGTTTCATCTGAGTGCCAGTATACAAAAACTGCCGGACACATAAATAGTGTGGATTTTATTATTTTTAACAATTCAGGGGCATATTTAACTTTATTTGCTGCTGAGTCACAACACTGATCTGATTGAGGCAGTTAACTGTCGTCAATTACTCTTGTGCTTGCTTTGCTGGTGGATTAAGGTTCCTTAAAATAATGCTGTCATTAATCCAAAAAGGCACCATCCCCTTTTCCTGTGTCTACAATACATTTAATGAGACCTTTTTTTATCCCGAATAGATTTTTGCTGGTGAAATCTGACTACCATTTTCATCAGCATAATTGTATCTGAAAAGTATTTCATCAATGAGTCATTCTTGTTCTGAAAAAGATTGCTCGAATAAAATGTATTTTTATGAATTTCTCTCCAAGACTGAGGTGCGGTCATTTATCCTATTCAATGCTCCATGGAGCCACCATGTGCCATAAGTGGCTCACCGAGAACATGGAGACCTTATCTGCACATTCAGAAACCAGTCAAGATGTTTCTCCAATAGGTTCCCTCTCAGATTTCAAATGTATGCTGCCACCTACAGCTAGTGCTCAAGTTTTTTCCTTAATGGAAGATCTATTACTGGATGCATTTATATAACTCCGATCATCTGCAGAGACATTATTAGCTTGATAAATCATATGATTTAGTGAAAGGAGGCAAAGAGACACATACCGACCGATTCACACCTGAGGACACTGTTGCTTAGGAATGATTTCAGTTGCACTTTTGCAAAGCTGAACACCTCAGATCTCCAGGACCGTTTCATGATACGTTTACATTGTGATCATCAAGCCATGCCCCCTATGGATATTCAGGAATGAATTCATGGATTTCATCCAAAACCAATTAGCCAATAGGGTCTCGTCAACGAGACACACGGATCGGAGGACCACCCTCTCATAACGTATGAATAAATAACAGTGGTGACCTTTGCTTTATCTGGCATGAATTAGGAGGGACGTAGGTGAGGAAACCTGATTGCTTCATCGGACAAAGGAAGCCATGCTTGGTGACTGCTTGACCCCACAGTTCCTCTATAATTCATGCTGCCGTCCAGAACCCAACGCACGAGTCGGAGAGGTCAGGCGATATTAATATGGCGGCATTGAGGGCCTTGTGCTAAGAGATTGGGCATTTCGCGCAACGTTGCCCCTTCTGCCGTCTCCCTGATTTGATATTAATATTAATCTTCATTTTTTTGCTGGATTACAGCCTCACCCCCCCCACTTCAAATCCACATTCTGGGAATGGCCCTGGAAGGCATTACAGAAGACAAATCTACCCACACTCTGGCTTCAAAAAGTGGACCCTAATCGAGTTCCAAATCAAAATCTATGGACCTTGAAGTTCTCCAGTGCTCCGCGCTAGACCATTGTGACCTGTTGCCCTCGGCTCAAGTAGCTTTCGGCCTAGCGGGACAGGCAACGCAGAGAGCAACTTGATTAGTCTTGGCCTTCTGAAATAATCTCCCAGGCCAAAAATAGATGAGATATCGAAGTTCTGACGCTGGAGCAATGTTTGGGGATGCTGCCAATAATCGCAGAGTACAGAACGCTTTGCTGTGAGTCCCTTAACAAAGGGTTGAAATGGCACCTTCTTCTGGGGTAGACAATGGCCTCTGGTGAGTAGAGAGGTGGATAGGAAGTGCTTTGGGTTAACAGGACCTCAGCTGGAAGATTGATGGAGAGGTTAGGGTTAGCTAGGTGAGTGGCTTGCGCTTGCTTGGAGTCATTAAGGGGCTGAGGGAGCTTTGGAGATATCGTTCAAGTGACCAAAATTGAGCACCACTGGCTGAGCAAAGGCCCAATGTTCCTTCTGTGTCTGTCCGTGTTATCCTGCTGGAGGCCTGCATCTCTTTCTCATAATGAATAGCTTGAATTACAGAGGATGAAGTCAAGAAACTAGATTTCCCTATATTCACACAGAGAGACCCCCTCCTCACAACAGGGGATGGTTCAAGGCCATTCCACCAGGGGTGTATACAGGGGTGGGCTCACAAAGCCACTGGCCCCAACTGAAAGCTGATTGGCCCCCAGAGTGTACCCTCCCCTGTCACTCACTGTTTCAAAGCACATTATTGGCTAATGATAAGGTTGGCCCCTTTGTATGAATTACGGTCCCTCTTATGCCCCCCACTTAAAAACATTCTATAATTGTGCCTGCATTCCAGAACTCACTTGCGTTTTAGGTGGTAAAAGGTGTTTCCTCTATGATGGACATGGTGTGGCAAGAGGGTTCAAGGGTTCTAGAGGGACTGATTCGTCTGTTCTTCCCCTTCTGCCCCCTCAGGATAGTTCTTCTTCTAGTAATGGAGATTGAGGTGATTCTCTGATGCTGGTTTGTCAGACAGGGCATTTTCGTGGTCATACCAGTCATGACCAGATGTGGCAGGTCCAGACAAATTCATTCACTGACAAAAACGCTGTCAGTAGTGCGTAAATGAAGAGAAGCGAGCAAGTGATTCCGTAAGGCAGACATCTGACGTGGAGACAAAGGCCTGGCTTGCCACAGTGGGGTTACGGTCGCGCAAAAATGAAAGCCCTTAACACGGTGTAACAGGCAACCAGTTCACAGGCCAGAGACACGACTCCTTCTGCTCCAGCGTGTGCAGCAAGCTCTGTTTGTGCAAATCGCCACCTATGCTGCTTGGCGTCGAACATACCCGTAGGGGTGACCTTAACGGAATTAAACCTTTCAGCTACAGACTGGGGTTTGTTATATAACGGTGTGACTCAGCATCATGTTGGGTGGGAAGGCAGCCCTGGCAGCCCCCACCCAGAGCTCAGGCCTGCCGACTGGCACCTCTGCCTGGCAAGACTTGTGGCACCCTTGGTTCCTTATGAGAACGCCAAAGGCAAGTGGCAATAGGGGTGATTCATTTGTTGGGGGTCAACTTCTGCTGGGGGAATGGAGGTTGGAGACACTGAGAGGGACACCCACCCCCCCGCCACTACTGTCATGCCCCACAGAAAAAAACAGAGAACTCCACCCTTGGAATAAATCAAAATGACAACTGACAACACAACCTGCAGAGAGGGAAGCATGGTCTCTGTATTGGAACCTCATTCTTAGTGTGGTCAGTTGTTTTTTCACTTTGTTAACAAAGGACCCTTGATAAGAAACCTTCAATTCTATCGGGGGGGGGGGATCAATCCAGAGAAATCCTCAGTTTTTGCATTTCAATGGCAATAACAATATCGGTTGCGTAACTAGGAGAAGCACTCGATCCCAGACTGTTGTGCTCGTCTCAGAAATGTAAATACAACTTAAGTGAAATGGTGCGGCAATCTAGATGCTTCAGCAGAGCCAGACTATACACACGTGCCTTGGCACATATTTGCTGGTGGAACCTGATCCTCCCTGTAGACGGGTCTCTCACGCCCCGAGGCCGGTGGACATTGAGAAGCAAGCAAGTGAATCCGTAAGGCAGACATCTGACGTGGAGACAAAGGCCTGGCTTGCCACAGTCGGGTCACGGTCGCGCGGAGAAGAAAGGAGAGCCCGACAGGTAAATAGGATGTCATTCTGGGACAACAAAAGCTCGCCTTAACCTCCCAACCCTATTCCGCAGCCTTCTCCATCTTCTTTGGCACATTCCAACAAGTCCCACGTGGTCGTAGAGGAGTCTCCTAATTCCCTTTTGCTGTTGGTGTATCGGTGTCAGTCGGGTGTGAACCGGGCATTGCAGTAGCATGCTAATGCTAACACACAGGCCACAAACACTGCATTAAATTGAAATATGAACGTGAAGTAGCCGTCGCTGTTGTAACACGTCTGGTGGCGTGATGTAAGAGATGAGAGTCGCAGGAAGTTAGCGATTAGCAATGTCATGAGAGCCGACGAGCTCCCAGAGAGATTAGTGCTGTTTGCTTAACGCTAATTTCCCTGCATTATTCATGCACACACTCTTGGTGCAAAATTCACACTACATGATGTAATGAAGCAGTTTAAAAGCCATTCTCCACATGCTAGTAGACAGCAGGGAGCTGACAGGTTCAACCAGCATTGCTCTGCGCCTCCCTTCCCCCGGAACTGCAAGTGGTTGAACGATGGGGGTCAATTTCCATGTGATTCCATATCCTTTTCGGCCTCTGCGTCACAGGAAAGATGCATTTCGAGCCCACGGGGGGGGTCTCCCCGTAAATATGTGCTCATCTATGCCAGCAACTGTTAGCATTTCATTGGGTGCAATTTAGCTCCGTGGAGGTTTCTGGAAAGGCCACATGGAGGCCACAGAGCTTGCCCGTGCGTGTTTGCGGCACGAACCGCACCTCCCTGCTCTTTGATTTTTGTGGATTACTCAACATGGGCGGGAGTATAACTTGTTTCTCGATATAATGGGGCTGCCAGTGAGACCCGTCTCATTAAACCTGTTCTTTTTGTAAGCGGCGCTTGCGAGAGTCCGTCTGTCCCGTGTGTCACCGTGGGGTCCTCTGCCGCCTTTCTCAGCTGCAAACGGCAGGCATGTCTGCATGTGGGGACGCGCAGATGGAGCTGCAGGAGTCACTTTAAATGGGCCATATGTAATCAGGAAGTAGCGTCCAGGGAAACAGCAACACCACACTCTGATTTGCGCTGCTGTATGAAAAGAAACGGGCAGAGACTCATTTTCATACATATTCCACTCACTCTGCATGGTTGTGATGCAACAGAGATGGCAGACAATGCAGAGGCACATTTGTTGGTTCTCGGAAGCCACTCAAGGTATCAGAAATAACTAGTGGGTCAGAACATCATAGCTAGCTAGCTGGATAGCAGGCATCTCAAAAATAAGGAATGTGTTTATTTAATATGAAGTGTAGTGGCTGTTTGTGGCCAACAGGGGGCCCCCCAAACTTTGGGGCCCCATACAAATGTGTGGTTTGACTGAGGGTAGACACTGTCCCTGCCCAACTGGCACATGTTCCATGCACTGCAGCATCCTGGGTGAGACGGTCTCCCGTCTGCACCAAGCCCAGACGGGCATGGTTGCCCCATTTTGGGTTACGCTCTCCTGCAGATTAAAGCCTCCCAGACTGCCACTTACCCCTAAGCCCCATAATTGGTGCCTCTCGCACTTTCTCCCGCATCACCCCGCAGAGCTGCCCCAGCCCTTCGACTCCCATGTCTCCGCGTTTCTCTGCCGCTGTTTTCCCAGTGCTCAGAATATCATTCCCCGTTCGATCCCCTCCTCTTTCTTTAAAATTAGCTACCGCTGCACATACACACAGACCGTGTGTATATGTAATGAGTCATCTGCAAGGCATAATTATTTAATGTGAAGAGCTGGAGTGAGTCAGGCGGTGGATTTTTTACACCGTTCGCTAACGCAGCCCCGAGCCCAACCCGCCGTGTGTTCAGACACGGCTCATAAACATGGACAAAAGAACTTATCAGCCTAGATGCGCATCAAATTTAGAGCAGTGTAAACTGGGTCTGTTTCCTGTACTTTGCCTGTAATTGCTCTGGCTTATTTAAGTATAATGAATGTTAATGCCTCATTAAAGAATGGTTTGGTGGTCCCATTCCCTGTTAATTTCTTTGCTAAGAATCTCTGCTCTGGACGTCTGGTCAGATCGAACCTGTGATGAGGGGGGGAGTTTGAGGGTGGTTTCTTGTTCCCTACACTGAACAGAGTTTGCTTGGGTGTAGGAAGCCTCTGACTGTCACATGAACAGAAAAGCTGGTGCCACAAACACGACCGAGGCTGTCGATCTTCTCGCCACACAGATAGGGGCTGATTGCCTGCATCCCTTCCTGCGGCTAACCAATAATACCAGTAATACTAGTAATGTTGCGTAATGCGGATATTGTTGCTTAGAAACGAGCGTTGACTGTGATTTACCTCTTTCAGGAGCTCTCGTACCTCTGGAAGACTCTCACCAAGCCCCTTGTCTAGATCTCGTTGTGCCTTTAAATGCCCCTGAAGTCCCCAAAGGTGGAGATATTCATGATCAGCTAGTTTGTACCCTATTTAATATCGCCCTGAGAAAGATAGCGACAGCTTGGAATGTTTTTCGCAATGTGACCGCTAATGAATAAGGTACTGGCAGGCAGAGGAGCATGCTACATCGCAGAGCGCTCCTGGGAGGCGCTGTGCTGCGCCGGAGGCATGTGAAAAGATTAATCCGGCCATGTACACACATGCAAAGGGGGGTGCAGTTGACTCCCCACCTGCCTGTATCTGTGTGAGAGATATTCCCAGGCGCTTTAATCTAATCTCAGCTCTGTGGGTCCGGGAGCCAATGGAGACACGTGTATTGGGGGAGACGCGGCCTGTCGTTTGCGGGCCGGCGATTTTTACTCTGCGCTGCCATGATCCTGCCTGTCGCCAGGCAGGTGACCAGGGAATACGAAGGCCAGACCGCCATTCCTCTCTGGGGTGTGAATCACAGCTGTAAAGTAGGCGGCAGGGGGCACAGCACAGGATCAGGGATTTAGGGATTTCGATTTAACTCAGTGGGTTGGAGATCTTTGCCGGATGGTCATAGGTTCAAATCCCATGGCTGGCAGAGTAACCTGCAACTTTATTTAAGATTAATAAAGTATCTATCTATCTATCTATCTATCTAATCAGATCACCACTAAGTCCCTGTGTAAGGCCCTTAACCCCAACTGCCGAGATAAAATGGGGGCAGGCATGCCTTTTCCACAGACCATTCAGCTGACTCTCTAACCAACAGGCGCGTGGCCGGGTGTGAGGCTCATGGACCGTCTGACAAACACACACAAACATCACCTGAAGAGATGAACCACAAACTATAGATATCAGCCGCTGGTAGATGGTAGACTCACAAAGACTTTGCACTTTGGCATTTTGTTTCACCTGAAAAGCAGGAACTTTAGCCTTATATTCAGTCAGCTGGTTAGACAGCAGAACCCCCCCCCCGGCATGGCTGAGCCCCCGCCTCTGACACTATGCGCACTGCACTTCATGCTGCCATATTGCTCATTTACCTTGTTTCTGTTTCTCGTTTTTATACTTCAGTCATGTGTCTTGTTCCGGCCATTTCTTTCATTTATGTCGTCGCTGTTCCATAAATACCCGCCGCGCTTCCTAGTCATATGTCTGCCTTGATGTTCTCTTTGTTTTGCTTTGTGTCGCCTGATCCTGTAACACGCATGAGTCACATTGCTGACTAGTTGGTGTGAGTAAGAATTCCTTTGCACCGTCGCACATATGTACAAACGGATCTCGAAACGCCTTCACTGATGTCCACGGCGCACTCTACTATTGACCTTTGCCTCTGAGCATTCCCGTATTCTCCGCCCTGCCGGCCAGTCTGCATAAATTCAGGCTGGGATCTCCAATTCACGTTGGGCCTTCCTAAACCTTTGCAGCTTTCGCTTCAAACCTGGGGTCCGCCAGCCAACCCTTCAAGTCAGTGCTTATATACCACTGTAAACGGATCTGGGACGAGCCAGCAGTTAATGCCTAACGCAAAGATGCAGGGCCTGCTACTGCCTGCCTCATTCCTTTGGTAAATACGACCTAAGGATGGTAACCCTAATCCTTTCAGATCAACAAATAAAATATCACTGTAGGCTTTCACTAGAACAATGAAACAGGGAATCAAAACTACACAATATCCCTTTTCTTTTGTCCCCACGGATTAGACGAGGTTCTGTATGGCTGATTAACTACTTTCTGCCTTTACCCCCAGTGCTTTTGATCTCCCAGCCCGGGGTTTAAGTAATAAAACGTCCTGAATGATAGTGGCCCCCAGGGGCACCTTCACGAGTAACAACACGTACCGGGAGGCAACTCCCGGCCGAAATCAAAGGATCTCACACAGCTCTGACAAGTCTCTCCCTGACCCATTTGTCTTCCACGAGGAGTGAGAACCCACCAGGATTCGGTTTAGATTCAAGATGTACTTCAAGATGCACGTTGTTTCAAAACAGGCTGATGTTAATGTGGACGGGCGGAAAAAAAAAGTAACCCTGTATTAATCTATGTCTAACACATACATAAATCCACCTATCACAACATTCCTGGAAAAGAAAGGATTTTTTTTTCAGCAGAATACTCTTACTTGAAAAAGAAAAATCAATGTCAAAAGAGCCTGGAGCGAAGAGGAGAGTGACTCCAACAGCAGCAGTCTCTTTGAAAATCTGTCCAGCTATTTTCATCACCGGACACAAAACCTGAGCCTTTAAAGGTCACTACAAAGCCGGATCACAACAGAGTCCATTGGACAAGGAGCAGTGATAAAATGCTGGGTGTGAAATGTCGTTTTTTTTTTGGCCCACGACATTTTCGAGAGCGGAGCAGGTGTATCCGGAAGCTTCCGTGACACTTCGTCGAGGAGCGTCCGCAACCTCAGCCTACCCTGTGATGTGTCTGTCTGGCAGGAAAGGGACTGCGTGGCAGGACAGGGGGGACGAACGAACACACGTTTGTCTTTTTCATCACAGAGCGATGCCCGTTAGCTGCTCGTGCGTGTCAGCTGGCTAATTACCCACTTCGCCGTTGTTTGCAAACGCTCCTTGTTTACGTTCTTGACGGCGTAGCCGAGGATGTAATTTTATGTGGCTGACAGGACAGGCGGCTTACGCAGGCCACGGACGAGACAGGATGGGGCGACGCCGGTGGTGTAATCACACACGGGCGAGTGCGTTTTCTATTCGCAAGCATCGGGAAGCATAAATGGGCTAGTGTGGATTTGCGTCAGTGAAAATACCAGTTTAAGTATAGGGAGATGGGGGGGTGACAGGACAAGCTGACAACCAGAAATAACATAAACAATCATCGAAATGTTAATGTCTGGTCCTTAAGTCACAGGACGCAGAGCCAGTGCACCCCCCCCCCCCGACTGATAGTTGGTAACTGCTGAACTCACTGCACTTTAATGGCCACGTCCCGTGTCAGCGTGCCGGGCTGATGCCATGGTAACGATAGGCCCTACATGATGGATTGTCTCGGTATAATTTATTCACACAAAACCACCCTGCGGTTTCGCCTTGCTAAACACTGCCTGAGGAAACTAGTCATACTAATAGGCAAACATTTATTTATATATAAATTACAAATTAAATACATTGGTTTAGGGTGACACGGTGGCTGTGTTGCCATGCACCTCCAGGGTTGTAGGTTCGACCCCCACCTCTGCTCTGTGAGTGTGTGGGTTTCGCCCCGCAGTCAGACACGCAGAAGGTTATACCCCTCTCGAAATTTATTCCTGGCTACTGGACTGATGTGTTCTGGATCTCAGTGGGCTTAGGAGGTCCGTCATCTTTTCTTGGCCTGGCCTTTGCCCCGTTTACCTGCCCTGTACAAACCCAGGCATTTCTGCCATAACTGAGGTGATCCAGCGGGTGGGGGGGGGGGGGGGGGGGGGAAGGTCACGCCTTTTTTTCCTTTTCCTGCCCTGGGGTTTTTGGCTGGTGAAGAAAGGGCGGATTCTCTGCTGAAACTCCCAAACCCCAACAAGCTCAAGAATTGA
>JAAGVU020000043.1:3213667-3232172 GCA_011763525.2 Mormyrus iriodes | reverse complement strand
GCTCTGCGCGGCGGTTCGGCCGCGTGGGCGTGGTGGTGGGGGGGGGGGGGGGGGGGGGGGGGGGGGGGGGGAGGAAGGTCACGCCTTTTTTCACTTTTCACTGCCTGGGTCTTTGGTCTTGTGAAGAAAGGACGTAATCTCTGCTGAACATCCCAAACCCTAACAGGCTCAGATATTGACATTACAACTATTAATCCTCTCCTCTAAATAAGTTTTCCACCAAATTGGGGGGTGGGGAGCAACAAACTGAATTCCTGATCCGGTAAATTCCTTTCTGATCATAAACCAAAGTGGGATCCAATTATCAAAAAGTACAAAAATCTCCTCCAGAAGCAGGAGCTGGTTTGGGCATAATTATAGGTGTGGAAATTCCTGTTATCACCCGGAAATCCTTCCGAGGCTCGCTACCAGCTCATCTGCCTTCGACATCGGCTTCCCAAACATCCCCGAAAATTAAACTCACACTCCAAGCCCTTTGTTTCGTCGGGGATCTCACTCTGAATGATCCGCTGCGGTTGGGAAAAAAAAAAAAAACAAAACAAAAAAAATCATAAAGAGGACGCCAACAATAAGTGAGTGGGGGGGTATTTAACATCAAAGGCTCCGCTATCTTCTTGGCATGTAAACAGTGCGTTCTTTCAGTAAGTCGGAGAGCCGTTTTTTAATGATTTCATGGAAGATCGCCATGTCGACAAGGCCTGTAATAAATAAAATTAACAAACATTTCTGTAGGGTCTGTTCAAAGGAAAGAGAGCCCAACGTTTTTCCTCCAGATAAGCGGTCTATACAGTCCCTGCTCGCGCCTGATTAGTTTAATCCAGTAAGAAGTGCATGCGAGGTTTTGATTGAGTGAGCTGCGCGGGCCCTGGGGGAGCCTTCTGATAAGGGCCTTTACCTTTCACCTCCGGAACCCCTTGCATACCTCTCCAGCGCCCACCCCCACCCCCACCCCGAATCCCACTAATCTCATTTTGGTTGGGGAACAACAGGCTCAGTACAAGAACACCCAATTAGTAGTCACATTGTCGAGGGTTCGACTGCTCGGCCCTGTTTCTGGGGGGCTGGTGAGAGGGTGGTGGTTCCTGGTTGCCCCTTCTGAAAATTACAGTGCAGGGGGACAAGGAGGTGTGTCTGAGATGGAATGTATGTCGCAAAAGCAGGACTTTGGGGAGTGTGGGGTGGGGGGGGCAGGTTGGTGATCTAAGATGTCAGCTGGGTTGGGGGTTCCAATAGAAAAATGGGAATTAGAAAACAGGGGCTGGCGCCATGAGTTTGCCCTGGGAATGATCTACCGGCCAACTGACGTCCTTACACAGGAACCATGTGGTCATGTGATCAAGCATTACAGGAAATATGAGGAAAATGAATGGCTCAACTTCTATTAATCCATTATACTATCAATAAGCAAATGCATTATATCAGTTTGATAGCAAACAGACACATATAAGCAGTATTTAAAATTTAAAAAAACTTCCCCGGTTTATGGTGGATCAAGCGACCTGCTGTAGGTGTGGAATCCGGAGTGTCAGGTGCTGACCGGCTCTTTCCCCTCTCCTCCCATACAGCACCGGGTTTCGGGTACCGACCAGCTTGTAACCGTGGGAACAGGCTCCAGAGCTCCATAGTAAAACATGGTCTGGGTGATGTTCTACATCCACCCTGGTGCCAGGAGTCGCAGACCTTGCCGTATCTGTCAGAAGCTCCACCTTATCACTTTAGAACCACAGACACGCACAGTGCAGCACAGACACGCGCAGTGCACCGCAGTGCACTGCAGGCCTGATGGGCTCCTGTGAGAGCCCCTCTCAGCATCGCCACCTAGAGGTCTTCCACGGCTATGCCAGGGCCTGGCTGCGCAGTGTGCACACAGCGACGGCGGGTATCTCCATTCCTATGTCAACTCCGATGTCATTACATCAGGGCCGATTCTGAAATTTTTTATGGCGGGGGGCATATGAGGGGCCATAATTCATACAGAGGAGTCAGCCGTACCATTAGCCAATGATATGTATTGAATCGGTGAGAGACAGGGGAGGGGGCACTCAAGGGCCAATGAGCTTTCAGCTACGGCCAGTGCCCTTGTGGCCCCAGCCCTATATACACCCCTGTTTCCTCAGTGCCATGGGCCATGCATGCAGTGCCCTCTGGGTAAAACATGATGGGGGGGCAGGTTCCCAGATTTAACCCACCGCCAAATCAGGACGGCATTCTGTAAACTTGCTGTAATGCGTCACAAGATAATTATTGCTGGTACTCTAGACCTGTCCTTGCAGTTAACAGCACATTACCTCAGTGGGGGAGTAAGATGCTGACAGCCACACCCAAACCTTTGCTTGGGGAACCAAGCTGGTGATCAGGGTAATTCCAGGGGGGGGCATTGACATCATGCCCCTCAGGCAGACAGAGGGGGTGGGGCGGACCCTGCATTTCTGTGTAACTCCTGCCTTTAAAATGATGTGTTACACAACTGGGGGGGGGCGCATATCCAGGTAGATGCAGGTGGAGGGTGAAATACTGGCTTCATGATTGCCACGCCAGCAAATCCTTCTTTCTAAATGCAATACAGCTATTTTATCTGCAGAGCGAGATTACCGCCCCAAATGTTTTGACTGAGGGCAAAAAAATGTTTGGTGTTTTGTGCAGAAAAATACATTCTTTTATACAGCTCCCTGAAAACAAACTTTCTGACATCAGCGATCAGGGCATAAAAATGTATAAACAATATATACATGTTATTTGCTTCACTTCCTCCGTGCTGACGGACCAAAGACAAGCTCTTCTGACTGATAACTCTTGTACCTGTGGAAGAGCTGGGCGAGACATCTAAGGGCAACACCAGGAGGAAAAAAAGGCCCTCGTCACGGTCTGTCACGTGCAGGCAAAGCGACAAAGCTCGGTTCGCGAGCCATGAATTTGCTCTGATCAGTAAACAATGACAGCATCAACATTCGGGTTCCGGACTCCCTGCTGCCATCATTTCCCCCCGAAGATCGGTCCTAGGGTTCGCCTGATGGATTTTACGTACTGATCTTGCATCTTGATGCTGGGCCTAGATCCCTTGGCTTGAGAGGAGTGACTGCAAGGACTGTCAGAGGAACAACACATGAAGGGCCGCTGCCATCCTGGTCGCACGGAAATCACATTTCACTCCATCAGCACGCACATGAATTATTCATGGAACAACACTGAAGCGTTTACGGGACTCTATAGCACTGAGGTCCCGGATTCCTATATGTTCGTCATGTGTATGATATGTCTAAAGGAATCCTTTACACTCACAGCCGGAGCGTGGACAATTTAAAAAAAAAAACAGCTGTCACATAATATTATTAGTCTTGTTATTAATATAATGTTATTAATATAGTTTTCTTGTTATTAATATAAAATAAATGTCCAGGAAATGTTTTTCTATAAAAAGGTGTTTTCTCTCCTGCCACCTGAAATCACTGCGGCCCTCTCCGTTCATGAGGAAAGTGTGGGACAATTTTTCACAAATATTTATAACAATAAAAGTGCACTAGGCTGTGACAATCATTTCACTTACATATCGATGCGATACATTTTTTATCATCGCATTTTCTAGGGAGTGCTGATATGGGGGCGTCCGTTCATGGTGGTGCTACGATCGTTAGTCAGTGGTGGTGTTATGGTGAATCATAACAGATAATGCAGAGAAGAAGAATCCAAGTAAAACTTTGCACGTATTTGGATTGATGCAGATCTTTACATTCTCAAATCCAAACTCAATAATGAAAGCTCACAATAATTGAAACCTTTTAATAGGATGTTAAGTAAATCTTGTTTAAGCTATCCGCCCCTTGCTCCCAAGGCATGTGAAATAAGGGCGTGTCAGGGTGGGGCAAAGTCAAGTGACAAGCCCATCCAATCACCTGAAGCTAAGTCACTAATGATATTAAACAGTCTTCTGTAACTTTCAGCCCACGCAGACCAGATGTTACACCCAAACCCTGTGTCCCCTGTAGGTACAACACCCATCTTGTCAGGCAGGTTTGTTGCTCCTGGGTCCCCATTCACTTTGGGTACTCTAGGGGCCCCTCCACCCTCGTAGTGTAGTGACTGCTTATGGCCAACAGGGGGCTCCCCAAACCTCGGGGGTACCACACAAATACATGTTTTAAGTGGTGGTAAACTTCGCCATGACAACTCATCTTCCCTGCCTATTTTCCCCTCTGCAAGTCTGAGGTTACCCTCTGAACCCCTAACCCCATTTTCCCTCCCTGGCCCCTCGCCGTGTGAATGTCTTTGCTGTCCCTGAACTGAAACCGATCTTGCAAAGTGGAATGTGGGATCTTGATTCTCGACATGTTCTACTGAGATTAAATGAGATTGCGAGTGTCACGTCCCAAGTACCCCCCCCCCCAAAAAAAATCCTTTAGACAGAGGGGTCTGCTCTGACAGGCCAGGTGGAACAATGTGGAAGAATGTTTTTGCCTGGCTCAAAATGACCTTGACACTTAAGTACGACCAGTCTCCATGAAACAGCCATGGGGCAGAGGTGCCCAGGTGTCTCCTACGACCAGCTGTGATGAAGAAGGTAGCACGGGTGAGCAATAATCTACATTAATACATCTTTCTTCAAAGACACGTGTTGTTTTCATAGCAGGGAATGAAAATAACTACAAAACCACCTTGTCACCCGGTCGCTTCTTAAGGGGGATAATTATCAAAACAAATTAATATTTGTAATTACCACATATGTTTTGCTCAGAGTTTTAAGCAATTAATCCTTATGTGGAAAAGAGGGCGATCCCAATGAGAAGTGAGATGCTTTAGAGAACAAAACAATGGCTTGTTTTCAGCCTTTTCACCAATTGTTCTTTTAGGTCTCCTGCTTAAAAGGTAATTACGCCTCTTACTAATTAAGCTGAGACTACGAGGTGACTGTGCAGGGGAACCAACGCGGGAGGCAGTGTTACTCTGTGGCAGACGGCCGGGATGTGAGGGGTTAATTCCGAGCTGGGTTCATCAGCTAGCGGCCGTCCCGCCGTCAGACCGGCCGGCCGGAGAGCACCGGCGTCTCTTATTGAATCGACAGGAAGGATCGTAAAGGACCAAAAGGCACGTCGACTGGCTGCCGTTTTTGTTTCAGTGTAATACTTCCGACGCTAGCATCCTGGCTTTATAAAAACAGTATAACAGACGACTTCCCTGCTTTCCCGTGCAAATGTACTGAATACTATACAGATATTTTTTGAACACTTTAGGGGAACGAAAAATTGTCCATTTGAGGCTAATAAAGCGATATTATTTACCCTAATGGGATAGTTTCGACGCCGATACGAGGCCAGTAGAAAATCACCTTCACATTCTCTTATAGTCCGTTTCCACTTGTCCACTACACGCCCTGTTGCTTCAATGTCTAATAATGAGTAACTAAGAAATAATACAATTCAAGGGGACGCGCTGCCTTAAGATAGGAGAAGAGTAGTATAACGATATAAAAACTATATTGAAGAATTAACTAAAACTTAGATGTAGCCCCTCGCCAAATAATTATTCAGTAAAGTATTAGAGGTTATCATGGGGGTAATATGGCGGTGATTGGATTATGAATATTTATTTATACGTTAAGTATGTAACTTAATTTTACTTTAATTTAACCATGACTTTACATTCATTTTTGTTCAATGGAAAGTAGTATAGCTAGATAAGCTTTATAATAAGAGACTTCAAACCGAGCTCTGAATTACGCAATATGTTCGAGAAAATAAAAAGACTGCACCAGAAAGTGTGGGATTAGAACATAATGGACAATAACGATAAGTAATTAATTCAGTTATTATGAGTGTTATACATAACTTCAACTTTATGTGGCGACAGACATCGTGTCGCTTTCCTAACAAATCAGTACTTTCAGCTATAAAAACAGTAGTACTGACTTCAGCCTCAAAGCTGATATATTTTGAAAGCCTGTGAGTTAAAATCTATGCTTTTTTGTCAAATCACCGATATACAGCCCGACTCGCCACTGCAAATAGGGAACAGACTCCAGTCGTAGACAGCAGATCCCGGATGTTTTATCTTTTCAATTCCATACTAAAATCAGGGCCTTATCTTTAATCATTCCCCAGACAAAACTGGCTTGGCTTTACGGTTGCAACTTTGGGGTGTTCATTACACCTGTGATTGAAGAATTTAACGCGAACATGTTCCTGCAAAACTCTGGAAGCACCGTTTCCTAACATCGCGAGTGTTTTCTTTCTTCCTGGAAACCAGCTGTGTATTGCAGCAAAAGCCAGATTTAAAACACCTTAAGCATCTCTTGTCAACGCCTGCTCTGCTGAAACACACACAGCATATACTATTTTGAGCTCTGCAAATCACTTAACACCTTTATAACCGTCTTATCCACCACTTTAATAGCTGCGTGTTCAATGCCTTTAATCGCACGTTGTTTTATCCAGGACTATTACGAAAGTACAATTAGATGACTGTCAGTAAAAACTAGTTCACACACGTAATTATTTTTCTTCTCATCACAACCCATCACTGGTATATGAATAATCACATAACTCGTGCTGACAGCTCAAGTTTTGAGATTATGGGAAGTTAGGAAAGTTATTTATACGTTTTAATTATTAATGTGCTTCTTTAGGTGCTACTTAATTTCGTTGCAGATTTGGCTAATTTACCCACACAGGCCCTGAGACAAAACTGTTGATAGGATACCTGATCCTGCAAAAGATCTGTGGGTTCTGATTTTTGAAAGTAGAAATAATGTTTTTTTCATAATATGTTTTACGACAAATAGTGGGTATATAATATGTACATAAAACGGAAAGGATATTTTTGCTGGACGCGCGTGTGAGGGTGTGTTACCGCGTGGATTTGCGTGCGCGCGTGTGTGTATGCAAATCACTTTTTCAACTGGAACCGCATGTAAATAGCCGTAGCCTAATTCCCTTTCTCTTAGCATATCCCTCCCCTATTTCCTTATCAGCTCATTCAGCATTTAATTTCTCTTGGATGAGAATGCTAGGGCCCCAAATTCGACGTCGGCGTTACGAACTGGGGGACAGCGGTTTACCTTTCTGTGTCAAAATGGTGTCCCTGATTCAATTTCAGATAGATGGGGCTTTAGCGCTGATGCGTTAGGGTGTTTATACGGGGAGAGAGCGATCAAAACAATAGTGGGGAAAAAATATGAACCGAATTTTCCTGCACACATGGGCCAGCGAATATTCTCATTTATAATAATCAGCAATGTAATAAACTAATCTGTTGAAGGGCAGACGACCCAAATTCAAAATATCAGGTTGTTGCATTATTGCAATATTAATACCTAAAACATAACAAAAAAGATACAGCAATGGTAGCAAAAATTATTATTATTATTATTATTATTATTATTGCTGTTGTTGAGTTTCTTATTCAGATTTCTCCTTCAAGTACACAGCAGTTCAGAGGAACAGTGAAAATTAGCATGGCAAGATGAAGCGCTAGATATTTCAAAGCGTCGTATCACATGTAATTGTGCACTATTGGTTTTGAGGTGACATTTACTGACAATGATGCAAATGACCCATGGCATTCAATTAAAAGTGTTATGTCCCCTCACTTTTGTTTCTGATGCTTAATAATTTGGACTAAAGTGTTAGAGTACAGAAAAGCGGAACTTGTGTTCCCTCCCCATTGACTTTTATCACTAAATTAAGCATATAAATGACCTGAAAGCCAGGCTGTCGCATTAAATTAAATAAAATAAAGAACAATTATCCCCTCTTTTCCTCTGATCTCGGTCTGAAAGGAGTCCTAGTGAGATAAGGAAGATTGAATTCGACTTTGGAACCGCTGGCTTTATGTTATGCTCAAATAAAAACGTCTGGGAGAGCAGTTAGGGAGAGATTTAGGATGAATATAATTTCAAATCATAATTTTCCTCTTCTTATTTCTCGGGTACCGTTTGTTTTGTTTTGGACCTCGGCTTGTAAAAACAGATGCCAGTTCAATGTGGGAGAAGTGATCACAGTCGGTTAATTGCATTGATGAGGTCATAAATTATCATCCTATTACGAACATTTATATATGTCATATATATATATATATATAGCTTGAAATATACTCACACTAAGGGCTGTGTGTGTTTATGTGTGTGTGTGTGCGTATGTATGTGTATATATATATATATATACACACACACACACATATATATATATATATACACACACACACACATATATATATATATATATACACACACACACACATATATATATATATATACACACACACACACACAGCACGTAGGCATATAGTACATAGAGCTTAATGATAATGTCATTTATTTTCTAATTTTTAAATGCGTTGCATTTACTACATAAATGCGTTGTTTTGTTGAAAAAAGGAAAGAAATGTATGCATAAAATATCCTTCAGTTTGAAGTGCTCGCATTTATTCATTGCAACTCATCCTACTCTACCTCAAGACCCGTGTAATGATTCTGCAAATTAATATGTATCAGGGCTGAAGTGTTATTAATTCGGAGGGAGTAAAGGGGTTGAGAAGACGGAGTGTAATACATCATCGCTGAAAATACACATTTCCGTACTCCTAAAAGTAATTATCATTGTCCAATTTCAAAGTTGAATCTGCATGCTTTAAGGGGCTGATGTAAAACTTCATATTCGGTTCAATGGAGTATCACCATAATTTACAGCGCGAGATAAGGACAAAGTCTGTCATAAAAATCTAAAGCTGACTCCCTCTCCCCCCTCCTATATTGAATTGCACCTTGGGCAATAGTGCAGAATCCCGAATCTTAACTTCTCTCAGCATATGTTCCTGGCAGATAAGTAAACAATCTGGATGTGAAATGAAATTTTTAATTAATACGGTAATGCTATTACACCTTGGTGTGCAAATCCTATTCCGTGCCCCGCGACAATAGACGAAAGTCGAATTCCTATCCTCAGTCTGTAGACTCGAACCAATTGTTTTGCGATATTGTTTCTCTTTAATGAATCTCATCATATGTTTTAAAACTGCCGAGGTCCAAGCATTTTTCATTAAAATAAAAATAAAACACTAGCGATGTCATTTCTTGCGAAGCTTTTCAACTGAAAGGTATTAACTAGCACGTGATCCATCCTGATCAGGCCCGCTTCTGTAACGTCGGGCTATTTATATGTTGTTTGCGTGTAATATATATCTGAAGTGTAATATAATTTTCATTATTAACAAATCTTCCTTGAACAGTAGTTAAAGACTAGACTCAGGTATCGTCTCACACCTCACACAACACGACTAAATACGGCTTTTTCTCAGGGTGAATAACTTTCATAATTTACTGAAACACCTGACACGTTCAAAGAACGTGTATATATATATAGCGAGAGAACGAATATATATATATAATTAAAATTGTACATTTAAAAAATCAGTTCAGCAATCAAGTCCCTCTCAAGGCCTTAACGACCAAAATAAAAATAAAAAGAGATAACTGCTTTCGACGGCTTGGAGTGGTAAATTTAATGCTTGCTTTTGCATTATAACTTTAGTTGACCTTAAGCTTAATTTACGTGATCATTTTCTTTTTTTTTTAAAAAAAACGGTTTTTAATGTAAAGAAAACCAAAGCTTTGGCAGTTAATTAAACGAGCGATATCAGACCGTCAAGTGGTCACACTGGGTCGCTTGAATACCAAATAATCGAGGGTAATTTTTTCGATTTTCCCTCGATAACAGCGAGAGAAAAAAATATTACTCAAAGCCGAAGACCTAACAGTTAAATAAATTTGAAAAAGTTTTTCCAATACATAGGATCAAATAAAAAGAAACATTAGTTGAATGTTTACCATTTTTAATGTATTGTGCCTCACTGGGTGCTTTCACAAAGTACAAATCTTTATTAATGATTTTTTTCTCCGTCGCAATGACGCGGAGATGTTGAAAAACAGGTTAGACCGCTGATTTAGACCCCCTGCGGCGATTCTGCCTACAAGTTTAAACTACAAGCCAACGATCATTTCACTGGCATAATGATTGGAAATGAACACCTATGCACTCCATGGACCTAACAGGTATTAGAAAGCTGGCTGAGCATACGGATAACATCTTTAGCCTAGCAAGTATATGTGCCAGCTAGTTTGAAAGATACTTGTTTATTTAACCGCACTGTTAAAAAATAGGCCTACATAAAAATATTTGATCCATTTTTAAGCTTTTTGTTTTATATAATGGCAATAAACAAAGCAGACGTGCATGCTTTTTTGATTTTTTTTTTTATTCGAATGCGTTTTATTTATTTAAAACATTTTGGCACCTTTATCTCTAATTTGTGTATGAGTATGCATCGCTTGACTCCGCAGGCTACCGCTCTGCTAAAATGATGAGGCTATAGGCCTCGTCTAGCTGTAATAGTTTGATACCACTTATGCAAGAAGTAACAATAACAGTTATACTCCTGAAATTCGGCGAGTGCAGATGTCAGGCTGTTTTAAAGACCAGGCAGAGCGACAAACGTTCTTCCAGCGTGAAGCTAGTCTGGGAAATTTCAAATTCAATTAAATTACAGTCGCTTCCCTCGTATCCTCCCCAATTATGCACTGTCGCATGCATTTGTCAATAAAGCATATGCTAAATCTGATTCGTAATTATATTTTACATGCATATTGTAGCTGTGTTTCTGTTCAGCGCTGATTGCTGTTGAGGTCACCTCCTGCATTTTTTTTAATGTGAATGTTTTGTGATGCTAAACGGCGTGGCTAAGCTATTTTGAACCACCCCCACCTCCCCTAACTGATTTCCGTTCCATTGTTTGCCTCGGTCTGAATTATAATTCACGCGCGTGTTTGATTTTTTAACGGGTCTATTGTACACTAATTGTATTTGACCATTTTATTTTGACTTAATTCTCAAGAGCACTCGAGAAAACGACGTGCAGACAAACGAATCAAACAGCTATTAATTCAATCCAGATGGACAATGGCTGTTCTTTAAAGGGAAACGCGTCTCTTTCAGTAATGAGGATTCTGACTAATTGTTTTTGCTAATGGATTTCAAACGCCACTGATTGCTACGGATTTTATGTTACTCCCCCAAAAGTGATTCCACGGGCGCGTTTAAAATGTAATATCTCTTGGACCATCTATTATATAACCAGTTAGTCAAGGGTCAGGGTGAATAAATATTAATCTGTTGTAATACATGAAGTTTATTTGAATTGAAATTGAAGAGGGTTAAATGCACGCGATACCAGTCTTGCACATGCTATTGTAAATCAAACATAGTATCGGCTATAGTATGCTATAAACAAGATATCATCAATTGACCAAATTAATCAAGACACTAGTAAGCAGCAGGAAAACATTTACACTTCAATGTATCAAGTGCATACCTCTGTTCACTTTGTAAGCAAATGTATATATCCTTTGTAATTACCTTTTTAGATTGGAGACCGGACAGTGATGTCGTTTAAAGGCACTAAAATATTTAATGCTGCGGTATCATTTTGAGGTGGAGGATTCGCTTTAGAAAATGGAACCGAAGGACTGAAATATAATAATATTGATATATTTTGAAGACAGATTGTCTTTATTCAAAACGTCAAATGAACAGAGAGAAACATCACCCTGGACACATTTCCCTTTCCACAAATTGAAAGTACCATTTCAGATATGAAAAAAACAACAGTGACTGTCTGGCTTCGAACTCGAAGTGCTTTTAGAAGGAAACTAACATATAGCACTGGATCACATGAGGGAAAATGTAAAGCACATTATTATTACCATTATCATAAATAATAACAATAATAATAGTAATAATAATAATAATAATAATACAATTTGGTATTTTGAATAAGCAATCAAAATGTACGTGCCTATTTAATAAATAGAAACAATATATCCTTTATAATTGAACTTCTGAGTTTATGATTTTTACTCTAGACTTTTAAAACGTTCGGGTTCCAAGAAATTCATTCTATTTTTACAGTCAAAACTTGTGCAACCCAAATTTTGTTTTTGGAAAAGGATATGTAAAAAATGAACCATTAAATAAAAAAAATGATAGAATAAAAATGTACATAATAAATAAATTCAAAGGCCGCCTTATATTACGGTAGCCGTCGATAAACGTTTTAACATTTACAATTCTTACAGTTCACAGGGCACCTGCCTCGCGGCTATTCCAAGTTCCTTGTTGAAGTCTTAGAAGAAGCGTCCTGTTCGGAATCGTAAAGAGTTTCTTGTTTGACTCTTTGAAAACAAGTCCGTTGCTTCCCATAATTTCTGATCGCCCGACTCTTTCTCACGGTTTTCATATTCACATGCATTGCTGTATTCAAGTTTCAAAAATCAGTTTTTGTGCGTTACATAGCAGTAGCATGTGCTGAAGAGTATGGGTCTATTCCTGACTTGGTCATACCTGGAAAAAGTATGTAGGCAACTGGGGGCTGTAAACTCGAGGTTGACCAGGCGGTACAGTTACAGGGCACTACGTAACCCGGGTTTGTGGGCGATGGATGGGTATGAGTGTGTTGGCTGGGACAGCTCAAGCTGCCGAACGCGCCGTTTTGGTATCCCAATGAGGAGGCGTATGGCAACGTGCTGGTGGTCAAAGCGTGGGGCATCTCTGTCATCTTCTGGATAGCACTGGAGCTGAACTGGCTTGGGTCGAGAAACGAGTACGGGGCCGATGTTGGCGGCAGGAACGCTCTGGCTTTGTCTGACGAAGCCAAGAGAGAGTCCGCGGAAAATCCTTTCAAGTGGTCTGTGTCCCCGAGGTAGGGCAATGGAAAGACGTACCTGTCTTTTTTGAGCAGGTTCTTGGGCTTGCGTCTGGGTCTGTACTTGTAGTCTGGATGTTCTTTCATATGCTGCGCCCTCAGTCTCTTTGCCTCATCGATATAAGGTCGCTTTTCGGATTCAGAAAGCAGTTTCCATTCGGCTCCAAGTCTTTTGCTGATTTCTGAATTGTGCATTTTAGGATTCTCCTGTGCCATTTTTCTCCGTTGACCCCGGGACCACACCATGAAAGCGTTCATGGGTCTCTTGATGTGATCTAAAGGTTTTGACATTTTAAAAGCACGCGTTCAATTCTCCCTCTTCAACAGCGGAAAAAAAGTTCTTAAACCACCAAGAAATATATTCACCTCTCCAGCAGATAGAAACGGCTCATACCAGTTCTCGTGGGTTTTCGGAAATGCGCAAAAAATAAAGTCATAAAAATCCAGAGGCCGATCAGTCACTTTCGGATTCAGCGGGAAGAGCAGTTATCTTGTCCTGGAAACATAGGTTCCGCGGTGAGGCTGCCGGAGCGCACAAGATCCACGGAGGAGGTGCAAGTTCCCAAGTCAGACGCCGGCTGCTAAAGTGAAAGTGTTTGCGCGTGTTTCTCGGAGGTGTCTCGCCTCGCGAAGCACCTGGCTGAAAAATGAGGAAAAGCTGGTGAATGGGAGCCAAAAGCGGTGAAGTTCAAAGGCTGGGCTGGTTTGGTTTGCACGCAATCTGACATAATCGCAGGGCGTTAACTCGCCAACCTGCGCGCCCAATCAGCACAGAGACAGCGACATAATACCTTTACAAAAATATGTATATTACCACACAAACAAAGATTGGGGAGGAAAAGAGGGTACTCCATTTGAATCCATTTGCTCGAAACGTACGAACCGTAGACTTCAACCTCTGTGCAATGAAACCAGGCGTTTTGACAGCGTACACACCAATGAGATATAAATTTAAAAACTAATCGATTTTATATATTTAATTCTGCTTATCACGTTCATGAAAACAACAGTATTTTTATTTATAAAATGCTATATACTATATATAGATTTAGGAAATCAACGCAGAGGACCCCAGTTAAATAAATAATGGCCTGTATAATATTTAAATGCCCTGAAGGGTTATATGTCTTAAGTGAGAATAATCTTCCCCGAATTCCATACATAAAGTTTTCGGGTTTTTTTTCAATCACGTGAAAAGAAGCGGAAAACTATCATACCAATGGGACTGATTCTGAGACCCCGAACCCGGTTACTTTCAGCCTTACAACGCGTAAAAATAATATATCTAACACGATAACAGATATTTATAGATATAGCATGAGAAAATGTTTTTAAGTTCATCACGTTCCTTTTAATCGTATGTATTATTCCTATATCACACATTAATATCAACATAAATCTTTCATTTTACAATTTAATAGAGATTTCTCCAATTTATATTTGATTTTTTATAAATCCATTTTATTAAAAATCATTAAATTTATTATTAAAATTAAGTCTCTATATGTTTCATGTAAAAGGCTAAAATTAATATTTTCACTGCAGCGTAGTGAGATTTTGAACCTGCAATCAGTTCAAACAGGTCAGTAAATTAGCGACCCCGAGGCAAACTTCGTATGGTTTCCGCACTTGTGATTATTAAGTGAAATACTCGAATGATCCTTGACAGAATGATCTCTATCAGTATACTGAAATAATAGCAAGCATTATAATACTACGTGGATACATTTTCAAGTCTATTTAGTGAGGATTAAATGTGTTCATTTAAATATAAAAAGATTTAAATTGATACAAGAAATATGGCACAATAGTACATAGCGTGAACACCTATCATTACAATTTGAAAGCGTTTTAAAAATCAACTGATGAGACAAATATTAAGTTCGTGCACACCCTTGCGTCATTTCTTCGGAAGGCTGCAAACACGTAACGTGGGTTACACAGTCAATGAATACCCTCACATACTTAAGAGACATTATTATCAGTTATAATAACTAGCCCACCAAAAATTAAATAACCGTCCATCAGGTTTATATCTATTTTTTGGTAGTTACAGGTAGATCCGTTACGAAATTCATACGTATACAGTCGTCCAGTCGCGCAGATCACTGCCACGCTCCTGTAGGCCCAGCTAATAATCGCCTACTCATCCAAAAGTCCTCCGAAGACCAAACACTAATTACTTTTTAACAGATACCCATAAAATATGATCTATCGCGCACATATTAAGTTCTTAATCTCCAACTTTAGCCTACATTTGTACTGTAGACATTTCCCCTTTTTTCTGTGATTCATCTGTGGCAGCGTGTGAATCATTTTTTCCTGACAGAACTGATGAAGTCTTTCGCAGTTTGTATGGGACTGGAACACTCACAGAAACCTTGCCATTATTGGTGTAAGGAATAACCCTCATGTAATTAGTATATTTCCAAGTTGTAAAAATTATTCTTTGTAATACTGAACGCTAAGCAATGATACACACATGCATGCATACACCCTTACTGAAATATACTATTCTGGATCCAAATCATTTATGCTGTAAATTGTGTCATGAAACATTTTTTAAATATAGTTTACGGAGAATTGTTCTGAGCGCGTTTCCTACACGCGCTGAATATAGGCGCCATTTATTCATTTTAGTTTTATGACCGCTTCGCTTAAGCCGCGTTCATTTCAAAACCCATCTCCTCTCCCTGGCGCTTGGAACGCAATGCAGCCTGAAATCCGCAGAACATCAAAGCGTTACAAAACGGGGAAAAATATAAATTATAGCTGGAATTAAAATGAATTACCGGGCCACTTCGCATTCCTGTACTCGTTCTCCATATTAACATGAAAATAGACTCTCGGGAAAAAAAATTAACAGAAATTGTGCAAGCGGTCATTTAAAGTAATCTTCGGCATGAAAATCGACAAATATGGGGAAATAGGACGACAGTATTGAAAGTGCAGGGAGAGGGAGAAACAGTGACATTGAGTGTCTATCTTGTGTTTAAAATAAGGGGGGGGTACCTTATTCCTTCTGATACTGACATGTTCCCACTCCACAGCTACGGATCACCGCAGCCTAGACGCCCGGCAAGCCCCTGTATGTGCTACACAAAAATATGGGTACTTAGCCTAAGCTTCAGTAAAGGAATTTCTAGGTTTATCCCCCTTCAATTAAGGCACAGAAATCTCCACGTGACAGTAACCGATGATTGTTGATATGTAATATTTAACCCATTCAATACGTGCCGGTATAAAGCGGTAAGGTACGTTTCTATTTTATAAATCATCGATACGGGTAGCTTAAATCTCTCCACTTAGTTTCGAGCCGTCGTTAATAGCGCCATCGGCGATCAGAGCAGCGCTGCGGGGTAATGTGTGTATTTTTCTGGTTTATGATAGTGTTTCTGTACGTTGCGATCCTCTAAAGTACATTTCATTAAAGCTTGAATAGCGGCACGGATATAACGCTGGAGGTGCGTTAGCGGACTCTTTCTGGCCGCAGCACCTGAGCATTGGGATGAGTACAAAGGTATTTTAAATCGATTAAAGCAAGCGCGTCAGGGGCAGGAAGTAATTAGTATTAAAATGCTCCAGTCAATTAATGCTGCAGGACACGTTTTTACTTTCATTAATATATTCACTTTCACTATAACTGTTTTAAAGCAACTGCATGTTACGTCAACTTTGATCAAATGTGTAATTTTGCAAATTGCCTACGCTTGGCTCCTGAGGAGTCAATGGCAAAGCTTGCATTTTTTTGTAGGACGTATAATTGAGTGTTTCGGGCTGCGATTGTAAGATTATTTCCCACCCACGCCTTTTTAAACGGCGTTGCGTTGTTCATATTTTCTAAGCAGCGCAAAAGTCAATCGCAAAAAGTTTGGTGTCTTTACCGGCTATACATGCATCAACGAGCTTAATTTTTTTTAAAAGGTGTACAAGTTGACGTACGACCTCATTTTCTGGTCAGGGAGAAAAGTTTTACTAGACTGATATTCAAGGTAATTTCTTACAACGCGTCCTAATATAAATGAAAAATATTATGCAATTTACAGCATTGGCGAAATCACAAAATAATTCTGCATTGCGTTTCTAGAGAAAAGTAAAATAATCAAACAGCTCCCTATTAAGTAGATACCAAACAGTTCAGATTTGTTACACTATTTCAAACATTCGTTTTTAATTTCTCGATAAATCTGGGAAACTGCCATTATGCTGATTAATAAAATAATTACACGTATGCCTACACAAACTTACACCATTTTTATAAACACGGCACTATTTTACCATTAGACTAAATTTAAAAAAATATATATTTATTATTGATATAGTTCATTTAGAATATTGACGAAATGTAAACGTCATGACGAGCAGACTGTACTTTTACAGCAGATATAATTGGCCCATTAGCGTTGAGAATATGTTTCTACCGCTACTGGAGCGTCTGCGCCGCTGTCCGTGGTGCTGAAGCCACGACCAGAGCTAATTGTACCCCACTTATGAGCCGTTTCTAGGCTGGCGGAAATACCTCTGGGAAAAAAATGGCATTTATATTAATTTCCGAGTTTAAACTGTTTAAACAGTTTAGCAGTCCGCAGTGAAGGAAGCCTTACGTTTAGGTGCAAATTATCATTAACCACAATATCACAGTCTGACAGTTTAAATCAATTGCTATCCCTTGGCCTAAATACGCGTCTCTATAACATTTTAAAAGACCATTTATTAACAAAAATCGTAGGCACTTTTCATTTCCCCCCAACAACGTCATTTCATAAAATACAGGGAGTAAGGCTTGAAAATAAATTTTATTCATATATTTACTAGCTAACTTTAACTCATCGTGGCATTCTTGATGAGTTCTTGGTAAATGCTTACTTAAAGATAATTAAGTGAGCAAGATAGTCATAATTACAAAGGGAGGAGAATTTCGCTGGTTTTATTTATGCTCTGTTTCATTCAATGCGTACTGTTTCGGCAAACTGACAGCTGGTCCCAATAATCTCCGATCTTCATTCATTTATAGGCTGATTTATTAAACTCTTTATTTGCTGTCCTGCCCGGGGCTGATGCTGTTAACCATGGACACTCCAGCCCGCAGAATACAGATACAGTCATTCTGCCAACTGGCTGCCATTCCGCATCCCAGAAAAGCTGCTCCCTTATTTGGGAAGCCCATGCCGGCACTAAGAGTGGGAGATCTCAGAGATTCAAAACGACTTACACATGCAACTCTCTTTCAAGGTGTCCGGCCTGGAAAAGGCCCGAAATATATAAAGCCTTACGATGAGAATAGTTTCCAAATTTATTACAAAATCACTTCCCATTTGCTGTTATTAGGGAAATATTATAAAAAAGGCCCAGGGTATTATTTAGTAGCCAGCTGGAGGTGGCTGTCACAGAGACACCCTGACGTGCCCGGCACCGGTGAAAGGAGCTGCACAGATGGGCAGCTGATGATGAGTACGGCCTGAAAGTCGGCCCATTCAGAGGCACGTATCAGCACCGTATGGTGGCTACATTCCAGTCACAGGTGTTTATCTAACGTCTGACTTCATGCAAAATAAGAGCAATGAGGTCCAGACCTGTCCTCCTGGTCCAAGGAGGCAGGCTTCTGGACACCCTCTTCTAAACCCCCCCCGCCCAAAACCTCAGGCCCAAAAAAACCCCCGAAAGCCGCCCAAGGAGACTGCCCAAGGGAGAGAGGGGCGTTACCCCGCAGGGAGAGGGGGGGGGGGGACGGGGGGGGGTGGGGGGGGGGGGGGGGGGGGGG
>JAAGVU020000043.1:3194717-3213567 GCA_011763525.2 Mormyrus iriodes | reverse complement strand
GTAGCGCAGCTCCACAGACCGGAAAACCCCTTTCTGACACAGCACCGCCCCTCCGCAGCCACTCCCCCCCCCCCCACTCGCCCAAAACCCCTTTTCCCCCCCCAACCCCCCCCCCCCCCCCCCCACCCCCCCCCCCCCCCCCCCCCCCCCCCCCCCCACACACACACACACACTTTCCCATTGTACTTCATACATTCAAATTTCAGTGTTTGTTCTGGCTGGAGAACTTCATTCACTGCTCGGAAATTGATTTTAGTCAGCTGTCACAGTGGCGGCTTTTGAACCACCGCGGAAATATATTTACAAAAATGCAATCGGGGGGGAATGTCATTAACTCACGAGCCATAAGAAGCTGCAGAAATGGACAAAGTGATGAATATAATGTATTCTGCGTGGGGACAGCGTGGGCCTCCGGCTCTCGGAGGGATGGCCAGGAACGGGGCACCAACGCTGCACGGATAGACGGGCATCAGCGCTAAAAATAACCAATCAGACGGTGATGACCCGGGAAGCTGCACGTCACGGCACAGAGAAAAGAGCGACGCACTTAGTGCACGTGCTACGATAGCACTTTCCAGCAAGAATGAAAGTCTCATAAGTTAAAAAAGGCACGTGGGATGGGAGAACAGGGGCCGAGACAGGTTCCAGGCATCGGGTTATATCGGAGGGCTAAGGGCAATGCACCAGGGATGTGGCGCATGCATCACACAATTATGCAATACAATTAGGATTAGAGGCGCACGGGTGGCGATAACAGAAGATAGCGATAAATTATCGCAGCATGGGGGGGAGACATGACCCTCCGTTGACCTTCATTAACAGGCAGAAAGTATGAACAGAGTTGACAGGGCATCTGCCAGGGACCGCACTTCTCTGCCGTGTGCTCTGGCTGACCTGAAGTCCATGGGGAAACTTTTCCAGCCTTGTATGCAATGTTTGCGTGTTTATGTATATGCAAAAGAAAACTCATTTACAATGCGCTTATTGACCACCAGGCACAAGGCTTTCGAAACGCACCTCTCAGCTCTTCAAGCCAACGCGGAGAGGATGATGGGCACTCATCTCTTAGTCCACATTTTAATAGGTTTTTAGAGTTTTTATTTACTGTACCGAGGCATCAGAATGACTTTTAAAATCTTCTTCTGCTTCGTTAAGTAAAATAAAGCACTGAATGGATGTACTCTCTCACAGATTTTAAAATTCAGTTATTTTTGTTACCTAACGTAATTGTTTTTACAATGTAACCAAACTGAGCTGAGGAAATTTTAGCTAAACTTCACAAAAAGCGATCCTTTGACCTGGACATTTTCCAGGCCAGTTTCCCCCCAGAATGCAACATTGCGAATATACAAATGCGTTGCATCTCGCCGCTAATCCCCAAGAACGAGGCCATTTTGCAGCCATTTCTCATTTCTTTAGGCCCTCGTTCCTTTTAGAATAACATGTAGGTAAACAGGGAGAAAAAAGATCAATCCCATCAGCCCGTGCTGTCGAAACGCTTGAGGAGAAAGCATTTTTCCCCCCTTCAAAATATCATTTCATAACAATTATGATAAGGGTCTCTTATTCCCAATTTAAAACTGGAGCTCCAGCAGCAGTATTGGCAGCGTTCCGTGAACAGCGCTCATGTCTGATTGTAATCCAACAGCACCTTAACGTGATTCCTACTGCCGGAGGACCAAATGGGCTGCTTGTAAACCCTGCTTTGTCAGCTTTGGATTTAGAGGCCAAAACTGGCTTTTCTGAAGGAATCTCTTTCTCCAATGGGACGAGGTGAGAGGACAGCGTTGTTGGGTTTGATGCTCACCTCTCCGGCACAAAGGTCACGGCACGGCTACAATGCAGTCAGTTCACGTTCACAAGCTACTGTGTTGGCACCACTAAACAATTATTATGGAATTTTAGTTCCATGCGGTATTTTCTGTGGAGCATAGATGTTATTAAAATGTCATGCGACCCAAGGGTGTAGGTTTGGTTGGAATACTGGTAGGGATCAAATGTGCTCCGATTCCCCCCAAAATGCACATGGCACCCACACACTATCGATAGGGGCACGCCCCCACTGTGCATACCCAAATCCACGCCTACTGCATGTCACTGTGTGGCACAGACTACATAACTCACATAAAGACGCTGACCCAATACATGTACAATATGCTCCAGCCCCGCACACCACAGCAGACAGGAGGTCACATGATCATCCTAAGGTCAAAGGTGAAGGACATCCTGGCCAATCATGTGACGGTGATCGCAGGCCTCTCATGATACAGACAGCTAGCCTCAAACTCTCCTTCTCGTTTGTTGTTTCGTTTCGTTTTCACAATTTTTAAAATGTTTCTGTCAGGTCTTTAGGCCTCTCTTACGGCACCACAGCTGTTTTAGCATCATAGGGTCAGACCACTTTTCCAGTGAAGTGGGTCATTTGTTACATTGTAGGGCCCAAAATTTGCGGGGAAACTCAATATTATAAAAATCTGTGACTGCAATAAAAAAACTAGAAATGCCAAACATCTTGTATTTTGTTTGGTTACTTATGGTTAAGGTTAGGGCTGGGTAGGGGGTAATGAATGGATAGTCTCCACAAAGGTATTAATGCAAACATATGTGTGTGTGTGTTTTAAATAGGGGTCTCTTGTAGCCTTCAGTGTAATTTTAATTAGTTGAGAAATGGGTATGGAGGTTGAGTCAGACCCAGATGATCCAGCTGCTGAAGCACTGGACAGTTTCCGGAGCTTTCTGGTGTCCCTGTTTCAAGGTCCGCATACACGCCATCCACGGCTGAGCAAACCAACATTACAAACACTTCTTTAGTGGCGTTTAACACAATCGCGCTTCCCAGCCCTATAGACTGACCATCATAAGTGACAAGAAAGACCATGGGAACAAGGCAGACAATCCATCAAAAGAAGCTGAATCCATACATCAGACACCAGACACCAGTGTGGGAACCCGTGCTCCTGCCTGTCCCTCCAGGACTTGTGTTCCCAGCACTGCTCCTCAGACCAGAAAGACTTCAAAATAAAGTTCAGTGGTAGCTAGATACAGGCAGATGAACTCCGCCCCGCAAAGACGTGTGTGTTATTGGTAAACATTCTGAAGTTCTGTACTTTTTCAGTGTCAGTCGTCCTACGTGCTGTCAGTCCCGCTGGCTGGGCTCAGACCTTGTAAAACGATCTGGCTCGTCCCAAACCTGTAGGATCGGCACATCTGCCTATTTAAATAATCGGAAACAAAAACAGGAAGTGACTGTGCTGGGGGGGGGGAGTGGTGGAAAGCGCCTGGCCGCGGCCTCTGCTGCCCCACTTTACAGGCCATTAGAAATCAATGTGCAGTTTTTTGAATTTTTAGGACGCTATTGTAGGTCGTCACACAAAAGCTTTTTTATCAGACTCTTAATGTAACCCCCCCCACCCCCCCGGCCCCCTCTACTCCATACCGTGGCCACCACCTTTTTTTTCTTCCACTCCTTTCTCATTCATTTATTCCACTGTGTGGAGAGAGTCTGGGCAACAATTAATTTCAGAGTGAATTGAGCCAGGATCTATTACTCCACACAGCTTCCCCAGCTCTAATGGAAATCTATTTTACTTCTCTTTTGTGTCCAATATAATTTAATGCCCATTTTATTAATGGCCTGAAATAATTACGGAAGCCTTTTGTGATTCTTAAGTATGTTTCATTTAATTGTACAATAAATGTCTAATCAGGGCCTCCATCTGAAACTATTATGGCATTAAAATTAACAATTATGCCACAAATGTCTCGCTGAATGCAGCGGGGGCTATAGAAATCACAGCCGATAACGGGACACATATAAATCATTCATGAGAAATATCAGCCCACCCCTCCCCAAAAAAAAAACGAAGGAGAAGAAGAGAGGAGATTGAGAGAGAAAATCAAAGGGGTGAAAGAAGAGTGATGAAAAGCGGGGAGAAGAAAGAGGGCTGTTTAAGAAGTGTGCCACCCACTAAACTTCTTTTCTGGGCCTCGTTTTCTTTTTTTTGGAAATGACACATTACTTTTGGGGGAATTAATTAACAGTCAACAGTCAACATGGAGGCTAAAATATCTATCAGCCGAGTGGGAGCTCCGCCTCCGAGCCGCACTGCCCACGCTCTGTCACCGTCGGCAACAGACACTGCCTGAACTTGACCTCATCTCCGCTTCTTGGGCCGGGACCGAGGAAGGACAGTTTCTCTATAGTTGCCGAGTGCCTGAATTTCACGGGGGGGTGGAGGGGTGGTAAACTCCATCCACTACTAAAGAGTTGCCCCCTCCCACCAGCCGGTCCCAAGCTAATATCCCACAATTGGCTTTGGTGAATGTATTTTAATGGTTGAAGGTTCTTTGCCTTTCCTGTTTGGTATTCAAACTATCCAGAGGGAAATAACAGCCATTGAGAGGCCTGGATTATTTTTTTATTGTAACTGGTGTGTGGGGGGGTAGCACATTCTGTTGCTAGGGGCCATACAACTGCAGAGCAAATGTGTGGGAAAAAATATGTCTTCCTTGTTCCCCTTTCTTCTGCCCATTTTCTTCCTGCTGGCCCTCATTAGGTAGTCTTTAGTGGCATTAGTGGGCTATTTTTTCTTCGGATGGCGGTTTTCTGCAGAGTTAAAACATGAGACTGTTTCACCCTACAAGTTTACTCACTTAGTGACTTTTTTTCAGATTTTCAGCTGATCGACTGCCTGCCAAGAGGGGGGAGACTACTGCACTTGGATAATGGACAGGTCTGTCTGCACGTGGATGGTAGACAGGTCTGTCTGCACATGGATGGTGGACAGGTCTATCTGGACGTGGATGGTGGACAAGTATGCTTGGACATGGATGGTAGACAGGTCTGCCTGGACGTGAATGGTAGACAGGTCTGCCTCGAATAACAATGGGCCAAAGTCGCTCTATATATATTAATTTCAGAAACTTTATACAGGATACACAGGTTAATTATATCCATGTAACTCTTTCATAAACAGAACAAAAATGTATGGTGAACTGATCACTGGTCTTTTAATACACAGAAAGAAAATAATTAAAGCCATGAGGAATGATCCATGACAAGCTCAACATCATGCTCCATCCACGTCACATCTACCGAAGCCCTCAAGCCACCGCTCAACATCTACCACCGACCTCAAGCCACCACCCAACATCTTCTACCGACCTCAAGCCACCACCCAACGTGTACCACAGACCTTAAGCCACCACCCAACATCTTCCACCGACCTCAAGCCACCACCCAACATCTTCCACCGACCCCAAGCCACCACCCAACATCTTCCACCGACCTCAAGCCACCACCCAACATCTTCCACTGACCTCAAGCCACCACCCAGCATCTTCCACTGACCTCAAGACACCACCCAACATCTTCCACCAACATCAATCCACGCTCTGTCCTTTGTAACCCTTCTCTTTTGGTCAATAGCATAGGGGGATGTCCTTCTCTCTGTCCCCTGGGCCCCTCTGTGGAGCCATTAAATGCATTTCAGATACAGTGTTGAATTCAGCTCAGCTAAATGGGCTGGAATGCACGAGATTTACCCCGATTCACATGTATGCAGTCACGCTATTTCCAGCAGCCCCTTTCAGATTTAATCACCTATTTAACTGACGTGCAAATTAACCTTGGCATTCCTACAAAGGCACATTTTAAGAGTTGTACTGCAAACAGTTTTTTTTATTTCTTTTCCAGCCAATTTAATTCCAAGCCCAGTTTTCATGGTCAATTTCCTTTTTTTTCACTCTCGCAGAGCCCGTCATCAATTCTTTGAAACTTTTTACGTTTCCTTTCTGTTCCGATTCAGTGCGAAATTGCCTATTTGGGTTTCTAAATAAGTGTGACAGTCATGATTCCTTGCAATGCCCTGAGCTTTTGAATATGCATTTGGTGCTCTGACCTCCACCAGTAATTAGTTTGAGTCTTTGTTTATTCTTTATAAAAATACACATTGCCTCCCTTTCATACCTGGTTTTGAGTCCCCTTTCATACGGCAGACAAGGAGAAATCCTTGGACACTCTTTCACTTTTATCAGGACAGACGTCCAGGACAGGCCCCACCTCCTCCCAAAAAAAAAGCTGGTAAAACGCCACACTACCGCGTCAGTGTTCAGATGCATATTGATGCCCATGTGTTATATGATGAGAAGTAGCAGATAGTGACTCTTAACCACCCACACCCCCCACCCCCACCATTTTCCTCACACCGCCAGCTAGTGCAATAATAAGATGAGACTGCCTTAACCAGCACATTATGTGTTAATACAAGTTTGCTAATACTATTTATTAATTATTTTGATGTTAAATGACATTCAGAGTGCTTCCTCTTCTGCTGTTTATCTTCAGCTGAAACAGGAAGTCCTGCCCCCAAAGCGCACTGTTGGAGGAGAAATTAGACTGTTTAGTGGCAGAGGGACTCACACGGGAGCCCTGGGGGGAACACAAGCAGCAGGCAGTTGCTATTTGTGGGGTATCCTGGACCATTGGCTAGGCATTCCCGAAATTTCTTCACTATGCGCGGTTGGAGCGTCTAGCGGGCTCACCATGTGACTCAGGGGCTCTCCAACGCCGTCCTGGCAACAGGGGACCATGAGGTCTACTTGGTGTCTATCCCGGAGCGATGCTGGCACACGGAGTTTATGTTTAGCCGCCAGATGCAGGCCGCTGCCGAGGCCGACTGGGTGAGCGTATCTTCTTGGCAGAGGTGGAGGTACTGCGGCGAGCCCCCGTGATTACGCTATTATGGAGGAACATTACACTAAGCCCCACACTCACACATGTTCCTTCGCACATCGCCCATCCACTTCAGAACGTATCCTGACAGGAGGGCTTACTGAAATCTACATAATCCTTTGCATCACAATTAAAGATACTACGGGACAATAAGAACCGCCCGGTTTGTTCCATCTCAGGCTCCCCATGGCCAGCGACTTGAATGCAGGGTGTCGGTGTGCGGGGGCAGGGAGGTGCTGTTCACTTAGAGACTCCCAGAATGTTGGGGAACACAGTTTTTGGCCAGAGTACATATATTTTATTGAAGTTTGATGCTGAATGATGCTGCAGCAAAAATGCCTTGGGAAATGAATCCTATTGGTCCAAATGAATCCTGGCAGTCCTAATGAATCCCAGAGGTCCAAATGAATCCTGGCAGGCCTAATGAATCCTATTGGTCCAAATGAATCCTGAACGTGATGAGAAGCAGCAGCCAGGCACCTGTCTAAAGCTCATGGCTCCTTTACAAGCTCTTTTCCTCATGGCCAGCCTAATGCAGTGTTTCCTAACCTGGCCCTCAGGGGCCCTCAGGCAGTCCATGTTTTTGCTCCCTCCCAGCTCCCAGCAAAAATGTGGACTGTCTGGGGGTCTCTGAAGACTGCGTTCGGAAACACTGTTTTAATGTCTGGCACTTTACATGTTTTTCATTCTTAGCCAGCTGGTGTTTTGGTGGCTTGCCTGTTGGTATGAAACCGTTGCAGTAGGGGGCGCCATAAGTGGACTTGCATGAACTTTTAGTTTATTTAGCTTATGTCCAAAGCAATGTACAATTTAAATATCCGGTCCCTGGAGAAATTGGGGGTAAAGGGCCTTGCTTGGGGCCAAATAATGAAATCACTGTACTAATTGTAAGACTTGAACCAACAACTGTTTGATCCCAGGCACAGCAGCCTAACTTGCTGAGCCACACACAGCCCCTTTTGTCTGGGTGCGCATTCATATTTTAAATCTATCAAATCGGCAAGAAACTGCTGGTTCAAAATCTGCGAGGCAAGGTTTACTGAGAGCACGGCGCCATCCGGAGGCTCGACAGACACGCCTCACAATGCCCCCAGTCAGGCAGCTCTGAGAGCAGGATAGGAGTTAAGGTTTTGACCTTGATAAGGAAGCTAAATCCCAGAGTTCACATAAGCCCAGTATTTGCAGGTCAGAGGAACTGGCAGCTTTACATACGATTAAAGCTTAATGAGACGCAGAATGTTTGTCAACATTTTTTTCTTTTGGACTAATAATCTTCTCGCAGCCTGCAGGCTCTGGATGGCCCGATAGCATCTTAAGCCTCTTGTTCCAATGCCCTGGCCTAGAAGTAACAACAGTAGCCAGTCGCTCGTCCACAGCAGCAGTGAGGCCCTCTCCGATCTCCCCCAGTCCCTGCCCACTGTTCTCGCCTGCCTGCGGCCCCATCGAGTCGTCGCACAGTCCATCTCCATCCTCATGGCACCAACTGCCAAAACACAGGGGCCATATGTGGCTTCACACTTCCTGATTTTAAAAGGCAAAACGTGTATTAAGCACCCTGCCCAGGACCTGACTGTTCCTCAGTTAAGCAGCGTCACTGCATCATATGAGAAATGCCCACATGACTGTTTCCTTCCTATGACTGTATTTGCTACCATGCACACTATCACAGGAGCGTCCAAATTTACATTTCATTGCATATTGTGCCAGTATAGCATGTGACAATCTTGAATGATTTGCCTTACTGACATATATGAAGTTTTATTTTACACTTTTTTTATTTCGCAAGATTCAATAGTGAAATAAGACGCAGCTCCCTTCACCAGCACATCATGAGTTAATACAAGTTTGCTAAATGCTAATTATTTAAATTATTTGGGGGTGAAATTACCTTCCTGGCTCTCGCAGACAGCTGTCTGTCTTTGGCTGAAAGAGGAAGTCCCGCCCCCAAAGCTCACTGTCGGATGAGGAACTAGACCGTTTAGTGGCAGAGGGACTCACACGGGAGCCCCGGGGGCACACAGGCAGCAGGCAGTTGTGATTTATGGAGCACACTGAGCTGATAAGGTGACTCCCTTCATTTTCACCTTATCGCCGACTCCAAAGAAAGACAGAAATTTGCCCCTTTTAAAGACCCCTGTGTGAGTAATCTGTGCATCCTCGTCGGCAGTGTGTTGAGGTAAGGACGCTGTATCACCCACTTGTATCGGCCTGATCCCACAGCTTTTCGTGTCACTGGTACTGCCATTCCCGGCCAAGATTAAGGACCGGCATTGCACTTTACGAACCGTTTCAGCACAGAACGAGCCGGTCCGTTTCCTCCCAGTGCCGGCGAACCCATTAGGTGATATAGGCGGCCGCCTAGGGCACCATTTTCTGACTCAGCAAACTGCTGGCGTCACCAGCCCACCCTTCCCGGCCAGCTTCATCGTCTGAAACCAAATGGAACTGGCTGGTGAGGTTTGCCAGGGGATGCCAGGGGCAATGGTGAAGCTTGGCCACGGTCCCACATGGGCATCGACTGGCAATGCTTTCCCTGGTAGTTTATACGTTCCCTCCCTAGCTGGCACCCCTGCTGTGCTACTGGACCACTAAGCCTTGGCCCTCTGGTGTTGGCAGCAGACTAGCAGGAAACATTACTCTGAAGTCATTAGTTAAATAAAGCAGGTTATTATTTAAATTTGTCTACTGACAACAGATGCAAAAGATATATTTTATGTTGTTGCAGATGAATCTCAACCAATCATTAAGTAAATAAAAGTCACCTACACATCTTTCCTAAACACAGATTGTTCTGAAAGTTCTTTATAATTTTTCATCCAAAATAAGGCCTCTTATTACTCAACCATTATGTATATTTATCCAAATTAAAAAAAAAAAACGAGTAAACTCCTCATACGATTAACAATCCAATTGTAGCTGGCCAGGATCTCTCTCGCCATTCACCTCCAAGGACGTTTTTGGGGATGCAAGCCACGCAACTCATCTGTACTTGAAAACCAGGGAGGGGTTAATTCTCAGCTTAGAAAAGAAGACTCTTTTTTACATCTTCAGGTTTCGTTTTAAACATTCAAAGCAGTTCGTTGAGAGAGAGCCCTTAATAATAATCAATATTAATCAGAAAAATAATTACACCACAGACGGAGAGGTTTATCGATTTGAGAAGTCGGGTGTTTTTTCGAGCGCTTATCTGATCGGAATTATCTTTGAGATGCCTCCCGTTGTGTCGCGATGATGCAGACTAAACCTGCCAAAGCAGCAACGTCAGGGCAAGACTTTTGAGAAGCATAAACTGCGTTAAAACTCACTTTAAGAGCTCAGAAGTTGACCAAAGACCTGCCACACTGGGAGGGTCCTGCCTTGTCTCAGTCCATTTGTTTATGGCTTACGCATTGTAATTCCCTTGATGAAAACACGAGGAACCCACACTGAAAACAGAGCAGAGGACTGTTGGGTTATCTGTCGTATTTTTGTCCCCAGGCACAGGGTCTGAAATTGAGTCAGAGGAAATGATACCTGCCTTTGATGTCATGATGAGGCATCAGAACTGCAGGCCAAGTTAGTCGGGGGGGGGGTGCAGGGACCCCAGCCTACCTGGATGAGAGATGATTACCCACTTGTGTTGGACTAAGAACTTATCAGCTTGTTATTTCCCCATTAAGGGCGTGCCGGAGACCCCAAGGCCCAATTCGACTGGTTGGGGTGGAGCCTGTCCCGTGCGGAGAGGCGGATGGTTTCTATGGCGACTCAGTGACTCCTCCCCGCCTCCCCGCCTCTAGGAGTGATGATTTATTCTGACGATTCCTCCCGACCGCTCGATGTTTAACCTCATCGTTTAACCTCTCTCCCCAGCAACCCCATACTGGGTGACATTTCCGCAACGCGAGCCACGGTGTGTGAAATTCATGGCTGGCCTGCTTCTAGAAAAATGGGATCGCAAATATACCCTGGAATTCTTTTTTTTCTTCTTCTTCTAGCGGGGATAAGTATTATGTTCCTGGAATTTGTTTATTCCACTTTTTCCGACTTTGAGTTTAATTGGTTTGGGGAATCTGGAAGCCTATCTCCACCTTCCTTGGTATTCATGAAGCCTGACAATCTGACAAATGAGATTTTTTTGAGCTCTGGAGCATCAGCATGGATTGTATCACACCCCTCATTCAGACTGATAATCCTGTTAAAATATTCGGCCCAATTGAGGCAGGCAGGTAGGGAGGTTCCCTCACACACACACACACACACACACACACACACACACACACTGTGGGAGGCAGACCTACATCAAACAATCAGAGAGCAGAGGGAGCGGACTGAGAGAAATGGAAAGAGAGCAGGGAGAGGAGGGAGGCAGAAAAATTGGATGTGCGAGATTGAAAGAGAGAGACGGGGCTGCGTCCGGCGGATGCAAAATACATGTTGATTGTCAGGATAGATTAGGGGCCACCTTCCCGCTTTGTTGGTGTCTGAGGTATTAAAAACACTGTGACTGAGGCCAGCTTCTTGCACTCCACATGGAGGACAGCCTGGACAGCACCATCTGGTCCAGAGGGGAGCGCCAAGTCAAGTCAAGTCAAGTCAAATCAAGCAGGTTTCACTGTCACACCATCCAGTGGTCCAAGATAACCTCCACCCAGGTGCAACATACCAACAGCCAGGGACAATGGCAGGGCTCTCATGATCCTTAAAGTGCACAACACAGGACAGAGCGAAACGGGGGGCTGCACGCGTTTATGTGCATAATACAAAATGTATGTAAACAATATCTGGACCATTAATGTTTTTTTTTACCAAACTTTTTCAAATGGTCTTGAACTCTCTCAATCATATACTCTTAGCTACTGACCGAGCACATGCCACACACTACATGATGGGTTCATGTGACGCAGCATACTGCAATCTGGTTGCCTAGTACAATACACCCCACATGACGGTGTTCCTTAAGTTAAGCTCCTTGTTGGTGTATATATGTAAGCTCACATAACCCAAATCCCAGGATTGTTCCCTAAGGCGTCCAACCACCGCAGCTTGTTCGAAGGTTCTCTTACAGGCGCCCTATTGACACCACCCCACACCCCCAAAAGGAAGAGGTCGTGCCCAGGATGTTGGAAGCTTGGCGATGCCCCCCCACCCCGCCCCCTAGCCCCAGCTGTATCCATTCTCCCCTTGAGGTTCCCGTCTGCCTGGCTGACAGACAAATGCAATCTGGTGTCCATCTTGGGGTCCAACCAGCTATCGGCTCCTACAAACAATCCCAGGCAGCATAAGACGGCATACATTCACCTCGCCTCTTTCTCAAGATAAGGACACTATCAGTGACTGAACATATTTTATTTATGAAATGCAGCCACGACAAGCAGTCAAGCATTGGGTTTGTCTAAATAGATGATGTTTATCAGCGATTCTTCCAACGTGCAGCCTGACATTGTTCTGCATCCCCCCCCAGCCCCGTTCTGCCATTTGTTTACTTACCCTGTCGCTTCCGGGAACGTCACCAGCCTTTTTAAATTGCTCACTAAACCGACAGGGCGTTTTTTAATTAGCCCCCGGGCCCCGTTTCATTTGCCCACACTTATTGGTGGGGGCTGAAAATATCAGCGCCTGACAATCTGTTTGATGTATAAATATATTTTGTTGAAAGTGGGGGGGGGAGGGTATACTCCATCAGCGGCAATGATCTGCACAAAGTCAGTGGAGTGAAGGAATGATCCCGTCCCGCCCCCCCGCCGGTCGCCATGGACCAGGCGCTGCTTTGGTTACAGTTGTCAGGTGATACACAGTGTTATCGAATGCTAACACCCTTACGAATGACAAGCCTCCGGACATAACCCTTGGTAAGAGGAAAATAAAAACTTACTCAGCCGCCCTGACTGTCCGGACCGCTCAGTTATGCTCTATAATAAATGTTACAAATTTTGAACATGACTTTGTGTTTTATTGCTGGCTTCCTCTTATTTCCGTCCAGTCACACGCCACGCTATCTCTCTGCTAATCCCATTTAAGGTTATTGTATTGCATCAAGGGGGCACTGAACTACACACCCTGAGGTGCCTATGTCAGCCGACTGGTGACCCCTCCCCCACACTCCCCCCGCCCCGCTCAAACACCTCCCATCTCTTTGACACCAGCCTTCCATGACTGGGTCGTTCTTCATGGTCATGCACAGATGTTTCCTGTGTGTTTTATCAGGGTTTTTAAATGGGCTTGACCCCCCCCCCCCATCCCTCAACCACCCCCATCACTCCCCCATGTTTGACAAAAACACACTGGGGGAAGGGGCTAAAAGGTGGCCTCTGGGGGGGAGGGGGGGCAATGCTCACTGGTCATTATCATAACAAGAGAATCTAGAGATTCAAGTATTTTCTAGAGGCTTGATAGGGACAGGGTTGGGAGTGGGACTTTATTTTGAAAACAAAAACCAAGATGGACGAATCAGGCATGAAATCCAGCTCCTGACCCCCCAGCAGAGGGATTGCACACTTATGATTGGCCAACATGCTAATCTGACACTGCTGTATGGCTGTACTCACATTAGCCAAGCTGAACCTTGCCAGTGTGCGTTTGATCCCCAAAGTCCAGTTTGTTTGACTACTGTGATCGCTCCGTACCTGTGCCCTGGCCCGCTTGGAGAGGTGGGACAGAGCACGGTTAGTTAGACTCGGGCACGGTAAGGATGTAGTGTGATCGCTAACCGTGCCCGGGTATGGAACACGGACATGACGTCAATGATGTGACTGGCACACGCATGCGCACATGTACACTACACATGAACCGAACCCGGGACGGACTGCGTGGACTGTCCAGATCGCGTCTTTTTTTTTACAGATGATATAAATTTGTTTTGTTACAGCAGTTTATTCCGCTTTCTTCCATTTATCTACTCAATAAATATAGAAAAAATGTCCTGCACAGTGCATTATGCTTGATTATCTAACTGCTTGTAGCCTGTTTGCTATATTATAAGATCTCGCTATATTATAAGATCCCATACAGAAATCACTGACTTGACGGTAGGGGCATCATACTTAACTAACTGACATTTTAAATATTCTATATAGCATGATGCCCGCAATTCATGACATCGAGTATAATAGGGTTTTGTAATATAATAGGGCAGTGGTTCTGACATATTGAGTCCATGGATCTGATTTGATGGTTAGCGTTAGCCATATTAGTGTTAGCGATAGCTGTAATAGTGTAATTAGTACTGGCACTAAAGAAATGTAATGCCTAACAGCTTTCAGAAATGGGGCACCACAGTACCTTTTCAGTACCGATATCCCGTGCAATACTAGTCTGCACAAACTCTGAGATATTAGGTCAAATGTGGGATCTTCTTATTGGTGCAGGATGAATAAATAAAAATCGCTGTGTTGGATAAATCTGTGTTATCGTGCCCATAACCAAGCCAAATAAGTCATAAAATGTAAGGCGCCAATCATCCACTCCATTCTGCTGTGCCATAGCACTTTATTTCCCATGTTTTCTTCAATACAAAAAGTCACATGGTGATGAAGAAAGCAAGCTTGGGCTGGGACCATTAAGAGCAATGCGAATTGTGCTTGGGCATGGTGCACGGCAACGGAGCCAAGTGTGAGTACGGCCTAATTGGCATTTACGTTCTTTTTGCCCCTAAACATCCGGTGGTCAAGTAGATATTTTTGTCCACAGCCAGAACCTTCTGGTGCAGACCCTAAAAACATGGCCGATGTCCGCCTGCATGACCCCGACCCCGAGCTGCTAGTCCAGCTGTCCTCTGTCTTCCTGTCCGGTATCTCTCTGTCACCAGTTAGTGAGGACACTCGGCTAATTGCCCATCGATTTCCATTCAGAAAACAAAGACAACAACATCAATAATTGTGGTGCAGTGGTGCGTAACATGCAGCCCTGTTTGTGTTGGTGGCGTGAGGTATCCTTGGGGAGGGGAGGGCACCCCCAGGCCTCTCTTTACTAGAGCAAACACTCAATGGAAAATCGCGACTCATCTCTAGTTTACACGGGTAATCCACTACTGCAGATTGTTGCGTAAACTCCCTGTTCAAACAACCCGCCTCCTCATTATGTAACGCATCGCTAAACTTCAGTGCGCTTGCTCATGCTGAGCGCGGCTTCGCTCGGACTGGGCCTTCACGCCTTTGAGACTGCGGTGAGTTACCGGCACTTCAGGGTCTGGATATACACCAGTCCTCAGAGCCGGTAAGCAGCCACAGAAACAGGCTCGATCATCAGAGCTCACCGGATAGGGTTGGGATACCAAGATGCACTACTTAATACAGCAAACTTAGGGCTGAATTCACTTCAACTACAACTTAATGCACTAAATATAGAACTTAAATGATTAAATGTAGAATGGCTAAATGTAAGACTTAACTGATTACATGTAGTAATTAATGGGCAAATTATAGTACTTAAAGAAGTAAGCATAGTGATTAATAGATTAAACAGAATAATAAGTACATTAAAAGTGCTTAATTTACTTAATGCATGAAATATACAGGTAGCCCTTAATTGATTAAATCTAATAAAATGTAGTAAATGTAATACTGACTTCTGCCACACAGGTGCACAGGCGCACAGGCGCAGCTGAGGGAACCTGACAGGCACATTTGTCAGAGTAAGAGGTAAATGTCGTGTGACATACGGCAGGATATTTTACTTAAGTAATCCAGGCTAAACACCAGGGTCTAAAACCAGAATCTAACTGGAAATTTCAATCAGCAAACAGGTTATGAGAGAGAGTCCCTAACTTAGCTGTTTTTAGTGTTTCCACCCTAAAACACATACACAAGTTTCTTTGGGCAGCAAACTAACGAGAGAAGCATTGTGGATCTTCCACCATAAAATCTGGAGGATTTCTAGAAACCTGACATGAATGTGCAGCTCTCAGAATATGTGCAAAATCAATATGCTTGCCAATATGCACAAAGAGTTTAGGAAAACCCGAGAACATCAAATGTCAAGCTGTCATGAAAAGCACAGGTGCACGGTCCTCCAGCAAGCCACGTCACGGTGACCTCTGACACTTCAGATCTCATCTCTGTCCAAACAAGAAGCTTCAGGACAGCAAACGACAGGCCCGTACCACTCCAGGATGGGGCCTGTGACCTATCTGAGGATTTTCTGGGAGTTTCCCGTGAAGAGAGAGCGAGAGGGAGAGAGGAAGAGAGAGAGAGAGAGAGGGAGAGAGAGGCTGAGGCGGTTGGCAGCCTTGGGGAGAATGGAGGACGGCCCACGTGCCGTTTCCAGATGGGTCCCTGTGCATACAGCTTGATAATTGAGCGGTGAGAAGGATCAATATGACGATAAAAAAATATATATAAATGGGGTGCGAGCCTCTGTTTAATACAGTTTAAATGATATTTAATATTTTCTGCTTTTTCACTCCCCTCTTTGTCCACATTAAAATACTTCAAAAAGAATTCTAATGAAGTGGAAATTAAAAGTGGGCGCAGATTGGGGCTGGGGAGAGAGGGCTCTAATCCTGCTATCTCTTAATAATTCAAAGTCTCTTTATTTTCCGAATAAAAAAGCAGAATTAATCCAGCACTGTGAAGCCGTCCTCTCTTCTCACTGTTTTAATAAATCCCCCCTCCATGCGATTCGGCCGGGGGTGGGGTGGTGGGGGGGGGCTGGGTGCCAGGCTCACTGCCAAGATCCGTGTCAATTCCCTCCTGCCCTTTCCTTTCTCTCCTGGACCCCCCCGTCTCCCCCCCCCCTTCTTTCTCACCCTGACAGAGCGGGACTGCAGGCAGAAGCGGCTGGTGCGGCTCACAGACCCATTATCTACAAAACCTGTTCAATGGGGATTCCCTGCCCCCCCCACATATGGGGAGCAGACACAGCAAAGCACCTGGCCCTGAACAGGCACTGCGAGAAAGTTCACAAAGGCACTGGGAGATTTCCCGTAACTGTGGGCTTGTATTACAGAACCAAGTGGAAAAAAATGGCAGGCAAGGTGACCGTTTGTGACAGACCCTGGAGCGTTCCTCCCCACTTCTCCTTCATACCCTGACTTCCTGACATAATCCATCCATCCCTTTTCCCTAAAACTGCTTATCCAAAGCAGGGTGGTGGCTGGCCTGGGAGTTGGGAGCACATCACAGGGGGCACAGGGCAGGAGCCTCTGTAGATCCGGGACAGAGCTCCAGGCCATGAGAAGGTCCAGACCCATGCACACACACACACACACACGCACACACACACAGACGTGCACACGCATGTGGATGCATTCTGCGGGCAGCAAAAACATGCTTCTGAAGAGGTAAATATTAAGCCACGTAAAGTATGAGAAGCTTATGAAATACACGGCAAACAAGCTTTCAGATTTTCCCGGTAGGGTTTTGTTAAAGGGCCAGAGGCGGGGGTTGGGGGGGCTCATACAATGGGCAGAAGATCGCTGTAAGAAACACAGCCTTGAATTAGGATCATGGCATCATCCGATTGCTTGCGATCTGAAAGCCAATTCAGGCTGGAGGAGGCCGTCATTCTCAGGCCTGCCCCCCCGCTCGCCCACACGCTTGCTTAAACAGCTCAAGACTAAGCATCTTTGAAAGCCTCTTGGCGGCAATCCTCGCGACAGACTCGCCCGTTCATTGTCCATGTGACGAGATCCTCAGCCTCTCCACAATGGGCGCCTCTCTCCAGCGTCCCGATGCAGGCCCCGTCGGCAGCTACGCCATCCAGCGACGCGGATCAGAGCCTGGTTATCCGTGCCAAGACAGACCATTAAGGAGAAGCTCTCAAACACACAAAAACTGGAGATCCCACTCCTGATCCTGGATCACCGCGTCTTCCCCAGGTCCCCGTGGCGCGGACCAGCTTTCCTGCTTAGTTGTTTTCTTCCCCTCCTTCTCGACATCGCTCGCATCACTGGGTCGACAGACTGGGTCCACGCTCTGGTGCCAGGCAGGAGGGCGCTCCTCTTGGCAGGATGGAAGGAGCCTTTGTTAGCACGCAGAAAACCCGCCTCCGGTATATTAGTGCTGAAGCTCTCTGGCCGTCCTGAGGAGTTTGCCACAGCAAGGACAAGTCAGGTGGCAAATCTGTGAGCGAACGGCCCAGCAGCTTCATGGCTATCCGCCATTTACGCTCAACAAAATGCCCCGAGGACCAACTCCACAATCATTTCCTCCAAGCCTTCTCCTCCAGCACCACGGGACAACTTAGAGCGCATACAAATGGCACCTCCTCACCCAGTGACCTGCCCTGCAATTCCCAGTTGCACCAAGGGAGACCCTATACAAAAATTACTACTATTTTTCTGGAGTTTGAGGCTCCTTGCGATAATCTATGCAGTGTTTATCATAAAGAGATAAAAAAGCAGGAAGAGGCCTCATCGCTTCAACTGACTGAAAATAAAGGGATAAAGGCGAAGTAAAGTCACTAGTGAAAGACGCATGCCCAATATTCTTATTTTCACAGCTCCCTCCACAGCATTTATATGATAATTGTTTAGCCAGGCAGGTGGGGGGGGGATTCTTCACATTAGTATCAGTTTCTGACTCCAGGCACAACGCAATGACACTGTGCCTCTCAGAAGACCATTATAACCCCCCCCTTCATTATTCCCCTTTGACCACATCCTCTGTAGCATCTCCTTCTACACTGATGTGGATGCATGGGGGGGCCAGGGTGTATTGGGGGAAAGGGGGGGGGGGCGTCCGGGTGTGTAATTGTTCTGGTTAGCACTGCACTGAACCTTGAACAAACCAGGCTATCTAAGAATTGCTCAGGGATGGTGGGTTTTCGGTGGGGGTGTGGGGGGGTGCCTGTGGCAGTGGGGGCTGTAATAGGAACTCTTCTCTCATGGAGATAAATAGAAAGTTCCCTGTATTTATCATTGGCCACTGTTTGGGTCTGAGGCTATTAAGTGGTGGAGGTGCTATTTATCCCGCCGAAGAGGGACAGGCTCGCCGCGGGGTGAGCGGGGGCGAGGGGGGGGGGGCGCTGGACGAGCAGCCGGGAGGAAAGCATCACGCAAAAATCGACAAAAATGGAAGGTCAAGCTGTTTGTGCGCCCCCCCCCCTTGCCCTTCTCAAACCTTCATCCCCCGCCCCCCCCCCCCCACTCAGACACACAGGACCACCCTGATCTGCACCCCCCCCACCCACCGAATTTGCCGC
>JAAGVU020000043.1:3169607-3185201 GCA_011763525.2 Mormyrus iriodes | reverse complement strand
GTGGGCGGGTGGGGCTGTTGTTTACTAGTGCTTGGCATTCTTCAGATGATCCTGGCTTTTTCCAGAGGTATGACAACATGTGCTCTCAGTGTTGCTTCATTCGTGACCAGCCCGTCTTGACCTGGGGTTTTGGCACGGATGTTCTATGAAGGCACAAGCGCCTACAACGCACATGACAACACACAGCCTATTTTCACCCTCCTGCGGAGATCCTCCACCCAGCCCAGCCCTCTGAATTACACCCTCCACCCTCAGCAAGCTAACAAATCGGAGCATTCAGGGGAGAATCATGAAAAGTTTTTGCTGCCATCAACACTGCTGTGGATTTGCCCTCCCACCTCGGAACTGGATTGAGGACGAAATTTTGACACCTGTAAATGACTCGGGGGCCTTGACAGTTTGCCCACGAACCGATCCCACCAGCCCACACCTCAACAAACAAACAGCGTGTGGAATCAGCCTTGCAGATAAAATGTCTCTCCCTATATCCCCCATGTCGCTCATAAACGGCCCAGAACCGGACCACGAACTACCTGGTTTCAAACAGTCTCACATGTTCATTTTTTAATCAATAAACGGCAATGCAACATATGTTAGGCACATACCCATGACATTCATACATACGCGATGCATAATTAAAATAGGAGATTTGCCCTTTGACTGGACACTTTCTTCCTTGAACATCCTTTTCCTACTCAGAATTCATATTCGATAAGATTTTCATTGTATTTGATACCTGCACTGCTTTGAGAAACGGGCCAGAGATTAAAAAGGAACGAGACTTTATACGAGGTCTTTAGTGCTTATCGGGCTTCTGGCTCAAACCCTGTTCTGGCTGCACCGGAAACTAACGGGGCCGCGCTCCTGCCTTTAATTTCTCGCTAAATTCGAGCAGATTACCTTCTTGGCACAACGGAACTGGCTCTCCGCCAGCCGAATTACGCTATTAGGGGTTGAGGACGGCTCTCCTGCACCTGATAAGGAGCTTCAGAACTGTGTAGGATTCCCTACCAGGAATCTCGGTGACTGTCCAGTCTGGACGGCCAGCGATTCCGTGACGTTCCCGGATGGCGGACTCGTAATTACCCGTTTACGAGCGTAGCCGCGATAACAGCGGATAACGGTAATCGGATAATCTATGGCCTTGTCAGATTCACGCCAAATGGATACAGGACACGCCAGAATTCGGACCTTAATCCGTAACAAAGAGAACTATGCGTATCCCAGCAGGAAGAGGTGTGGAATGCGGCTGCACGTTGGCGCATTTCACAGTTTCATCGCAGCAATGGAGGTGCGGCCTGACATTATGACATTTCCTCCACCTTTCCCACTTACTCCAGTTCCTAAAGACTTTAAATTCTCTACGCTCATTTAGAGCGGCCAGGAAATGGCGCGAGAAAATCATTGCCTGTCGGAGAGTGTCTGCTTAAAATTCTGCCCATGCCGCTGTTTAACCCCCAAAAGATATCAGATAACTTTTTTCTTCCTCTCCACAGATATTAAGTGCCTGTCATTATCTCAGAAGGTCTGTATCATATTAGAATCAGCAGCGCCAGGTCAGGAAGTATGCCCCACTCTTGTCTCGCCGGGCCTGCCGAATTACTTTCCCTCACACAATGGATGCTGAATGGGTGGACGCTTTGTCATTTAAACCACATAAAGAGGCCAGAAATTGATTTTTATTGTAGATCTTCATATCTAATAAAGCTCCGAGGATCTCCTTTCTTCTGCGTGTGAATGTGGGCTGAATGCTTTCAATCTACTCGTGTGTTTCATGCATAAAGTGGCAGCAGGCATGATGGGAAGGCAATGGTGGGGCATGGGGGGAGAGGGGGTGGGGCAGGCAGTTCTGCCAGTGAAAAACAAGCTGCACTCCCCCAGGGGGCACAGACCTAGAGATGATGGAGAAGTTGGATGAAGGTAATTGAAGGAAGAAATGTTTTCTCTTCTCCTCCTGTATGAATATACCGTTTTTTTTTTTGTTTTTTTTTATCCCCTCGGTCCAGCAAGAGGTAAAAGGACACTTAATGCGACACTCGAATCTGCAGAAATAAGTTGTATTTCGAAGAAAAGTAGAAAGCTCGTTTTTTGGCTCATTGTGCAGAGACCGGAGTCTAAATCATCGTTTAACTTCCGCTGCCTTCCCTCAGCCAGGAGGCCAATTACATTTCCTGTCTAAAACTTTAAAACGTCCTTAACTGGCACGTCACAGTCACACGCGGAACGTGAGGAGCATCTCGCATCACGTTCACTGCTAACTAATCCCAAATATGTAAATACGTTTCTCTTTCATTCAGCTGAATATGACTAATTATCCAGTGTACTTGGAGGCACTTTTCAGAAGGGATTACGATTCCCAAACAGACAGCCACGGTGGCTCAGAGTATTTTATAACCCTCAGATAAAGGTCAACAAAATCACTGTGCTGCCTTAAGACCTCCCCCAGCAATAGGTAAAGAAACGATTCTTCTATAAACAGATTCGATTGCAGCCAAATTCATCCAGTGAAATCCCCCCTCATAAACACGATGTGATTTCATCGCTGATTCGCGCACATACTCATGTTTCATCACTTTCAAAACACTGGGGACATAATGGCATAGCAACCTCGATACATTTGTTAATAAAACGTATGACGTGTACGTTTGACACGACCTCCTCCAGGGAAGATTAATTTATTAAGAATAATCCCAGTACTGGCAATTACTAGCAAATGATCAAGACAAGGCCGAAAGTAACATCTTGACTTCATAAGACTGCAGAGGGTCTTTCTGGTTTTCTCTGAGGCTTTGAGAGGGCACAGAGCGAAATCCTCCTCGCCTTTGTCCTTACGCTGTAGATGTGCATCCTGGGCGGTGAACAATGCCCCACGCAGCACAAAGACCAGGCCCTGACATGAAATTCCCTTCGTGTTACAAGGTCGACACCCTCGAGAAATGTTTGGGAATGACCAAGGACGTGCCCTTCTCTGTCGAGCACCATCTGCTCGACGGCGAAATGGGCTGTACAGGAGGGGAGGCTTCTGTGAGACGAACCACGGGACCCTCACTAACTCTTGGGCTGCTGTGATTGGCTGAGAGGGCCTGGATGCCAACACAAACGTAGAACTAAGATAAACAAACAAAGACAGCCTCGAAAATGCTGTTTATGTTAGGTCATGTTGGGTCAAAGGTAGCTTATGATGTAGGCCCCAAAACTGATAATACGCTGTTTTTAATTTTACATCATCAAACAGTCCATCACTGTCCAAGATCAAATTTTCAAAATGAAAAGTGACAGTGAAGATCCTATTCTATTCTAGACGTGATTTCTAATGGACATGTCTTAATGTATCTTTTCATTAAATCTGGGTCTCCTTATCATGGCAATAATGAGTATAATTTTTAACTACCCTTACACCATGCTAGTCATTTATGGACAATTATTTCGTTTAGTACACAGCAAACATCACTACTTTTCCCCGATTTTTGTTCCTCATAAAACTACAGAACCAGTAGCATTTTTCGCTTAAATATTCATCCACAAATTTAATGCCTGGAGAAGGTACCTAGCCAGAAGCACAAATGTTCAAATGGTCAGTCGCAAAAAGTAATATTGCTTTTACAGTATAGCAGCTCTTAAGGCCCATTGATGTTAAGGACTGAGTGTCCCATCCCTCAGCTGCTGTAATAACTAATCGCAGTCCTCATGGAGATCCTGTCCGCAAAGAGATGGCCACCCTGTGGTGTCGGGCATGTCCGCCCATCCCACTCTCGTCCTTTGTGTCCTGTTTGATATTATTATATGTGAAGTTCATCAGACGTAGGGGTGTTTTTTTACCAGTCTTGGACTCTTGGTCCACCTGTGCAGAGCATTTCCATAATTTAATTTCCTCTGTGTGGATAGGCTATACTCTGTACCGGAACTGAACCCATATTTGCATTTTTATTTCCCATATTTAAGGTCACAGGGGGGTGGCGGGGAGACTATCGTCTGGTGTAAGAACCTTAGGTCTGAGCAGGTGTTCCATGTGGATTCTGCTGGACTTTGTACCAGTCTGTAGATACTGCTGGTGTGTTCCCCCTCTTCTAGACCAACGTTAGCACCCAGGATGGCTCTGCTCTCTTTGGGCCCTCGTGCCACCTTATTTTATGGAGGGGGTGGAGGCACGTACTGGGCAGCACTGTCTGCACCCACCGCCCGCCTGCTGAAAATCTCAAGCAGCTGAATCAAGGGGTGAGGTGCTCTGAACTTTGTGTATCACCCTGTGCACCAGCCTCAGGCCGCTTCCTGTCCCCCCCACCAAGACAGGTGTACGGGCTAATGAAGTCACTTTCACCCTAGCACACCCTTTTGTTTATTTATTTTTCTTTCCGGAAACAGCGGTGAGATACCGGCCCAGCCTGGTGACCGCGCCCTGGCTGAACACAAAAAGATACCAGCGATACCATGCTTTGAGACGCACCTTTTGCGGATTGCCTGGCTTAAGATATGTGTTTCCACCTGACATAGAGATAGCAGGGGTTTGCCAGGCAATTCCAGTTGGTTTTCTTTGAAAATGGAAATACAAATATACAATTTAGCTGCATGAAGCAGAAAATGATAAGCATGACCTAGATCATGCATGAGAATTTAACCCTCGACTGTTAGCAAAGAGAGAAATGTGATGTACCTGAAAATGCCCCCCCACACACATGCACACACATATAACAGCTACAAAAAACAGTAAAACATTTTCGTTTTTCTTAGCAAAACTGGGAATGCAGAGATATTACATATCTGTATTGTTTTTAAATCACAGTTCTTGTTTTGATAGACTTCATATATTGGATGTTACCTTTTTAAAACCTTGAATTTGTGAGCAATTAGTCAGTAATTCAGGTAATGTTTTGACACATGGATGATACTGGACTTGTCCACCTGTCAGCAATTTTATATTGCAGAATTATAGTTTATTAATTTCATAAAATGTGTTAAATGTTACTGGTCATCAGCACTTTCTTGGTCCGGATCGCAGAAATCTCACGACCCGAGGAAACGGAAACGGGGAGGGGGCACCACACTGCCACAGTACAACCCAAAAAACAACACAAACATATAAAACAATCCATGCCCCCACGGTGAACCTGTTACTTGGGCAATAGGGGCAGAGGGATCTGTCACTCGAAATCCTCGAGGGGGTACAGACAGAAGTCTCCTTTACGAGTTTCTCAGTCACAGACCAGAGCACGTTGCTGGGAACACACCAGGCGGACGCAGCTCGGGCATCGCCATGACGCTACGTGGCTGAGAGGTGGCTCTCCATGAGTTTGACGCAGGTACACTCCTCAGTCCATACGGTTCTATGGTTTTCTTTCAAGTTGTCCAGCCCGGGATCTGAGCCGGGCGGCACCAGCTGATTAGGCAGCCGGAGCCTTTGGGAGCATGAAATATGCAAGAAGAGTGTGCACCCAGCAGGGGGGGGTTAAAAATGGCGGCCTAATCCAGCCCCCCCCCGCCGTTACATTTGAGCTTGTTTCCAGCTGAGACCGTCCCTCACGGTCCGTGGAATGCACTATGTGAGAGGAGGGCCAGTTCTTATTACCTCCGTCCCAGTGCAGCGCCCCTCTCTGTTCAAACGAACCTCCGCAAAGAGACTTCCGACCATCTCCCAAACTCGCAGCGCGTGAACGAAATACTTCTCTCAGACTTTTTATTTCTACAATGGGAGAGTTTTTTTTCCAGCCAGGTATCATCGAAATACAAAAAAAAAAATAAACAGGACCATAGAAATAGAAAATACAGCTACGAAGGACTTTTAAAATCTTTTACTCCTTTACTCCTTAGTTGAACAAGCTTGTGGATAAAGACTTTATCCTCCTCCCTCGCCTAAAAAGGCCCTCTTTAAAGTTATTTCAAATTCCTCAGCAAGGCTTTCAGAAATCTGTTTGTTTGAGGGCAGCATTAGATGTGACCAGCGTTTTATTGTGACATAAAACCACATTTCTTCCTCGCCAGATTAAAAATAAAATCGGTTAATAAGAAAAGCTGTCAGCAGCAGAAAACGGCCGACATAATCCGTTTATCCTCTGAGCAATAAAGATATTGGTCCTTGGGAGTCTATCTTTCCTCTTATGCTATTTCACCCAAAACATTATCTTCTGTGCATTCAGATGGATTAAGAAGTCATACGGGAGATGGAGAGCGAAATGACAGACACAAAAAAATATCATATCCTCCCATTTCCCATCACATGGCCTCATGGGAGCGCATGCATACAAGTATGTACAGAACGGGAAACAAGAAAGAGAGAAGGAGGGAAGGAGGAAGAAGAGAGGAGAGGCAGGGGGTCCCTAAGTCTTTTGTGATAAAGGCGATTATTGTACCCTGAAGGAGGTCAAAGGGGCAGAGTGTCGCCTCGTCCCGTCTGGCCCGTAGGCTTCCCACCCTCAGCAGTGTCACCACACCGCACTGGGGCTAAGATAACTTCCTAGTGGATGCCAGGATTCAATAAGGCGGTCGGGAAAAGCAGGATGGATAAGGAGAGGAAACACTGGCGAGAAGGGGAAGGAGGAAGCAGCTCACACGCAGAGCAAGAGCATTCGGCTGCCGGGAAGGCCGGCGTGCTCCCCACACGGGTGTGCATCCGTGTGCGAGTCGCTGGGTGGGGAAGTGATAGGCTCACCCATGTGCCACACATCGCACTCCTTTGTCTTCCCTGTTTCCAAAGCACCACTGCACACATGACAGCATGTAGGAAAATGTCTATGCTTGAGTACTTATCCCCAGTGAAAAACACAATCCTGTCTTCCGTTTGATAACTGGTCTGCCCTAAGTCTCTCAAAGGAATCGCGACCCGTAAATCTACAGCAGTGTTTCCCTAAACAATCCCGCAGGACCTGCAGACAGTCTGTGTTTTTGCGGGAGCAAAAATATCGAACGTCTGGCAGGGAGCTTGGAGGGAGCAAAAACGTGGACCATCTGGCAGGGAGCTTGAACTGAGCAAAAACATGGACCATCTGGCAGGGAGCTGGGAGGGAGCAAAAACATGGACTGTCTGTGGGTCCCAGATGACTGGGTTTGGAAACACTGGTCTACAGGACCCGTTGAATGCACCTAGACTTGAACAATCTGCATCTCTCAAGCTGTCCAGATATTAAGTATTTCTGTTCTAAGGCTGCCAGGTACAGATCATCTCTATTTCTCCAAGTGGGGGGGGGTCCATTGAGTGTTCTGACTGTTGAGGGAAACCCTTAACAATGCTAAACATTCCTGAAACATTTTAGCTCATCTCATTTCAAAAGCAACAAACCATCGCACCAGGTTCAGAGAGGGTGCAGGAAAGCCACACTTCCTGGTGGGAGTGATGACGGCTGCACAGTGACAGAAGAAGGAAGAAAACGACGCAGCTTGACAGGTCAGCAATGTTCTCCAAGATACACGCATGCATAATGGAATCATAATAAACAGCCCCCGCCCTTCCAGAGACATTCTGGCTGCGTTTCCTGGTGTGAGCAGCTCTCAGTGTCCTCAGCTGCTCATGACTCAGCAAGCCCTCCCCGCTAGCAAAACAATATTCCCGCACGGCCGACTCTGGCTTCTGGGCAGCTACCTACTCACTGTGGCTTTCTCCGACTAAATCGGAGACGCGATATATGGAAAGGCTTCATGGACTGCCTGTTATGCTACATCCAAAAGTAGACGTGATTTTGTGAGAAAACACCATCAGCCCTCAATATTTTCATGGCATTCTGCATGTATGGGAATCCATCAAAGAACTTTTCAGGGGCATCATCAACAACAACAACAACAACAACAATAATAATAAAAATAATAATAAACAGATTAGATTCATACTGCACGTTTCAGAACTCGTAGATGCTGACAACGTTAAATAACAAAACACGGCGAGGGCTTAACAGACACAGAAACCAGTAGTTAGCACAAGCAGTCAGTGATGAGCGATACAGATCGAGTGTTAGATGGATAAAGCAGGAGGGGCATGGAAAGATGAAAGAGAAGGCGGCAGAGTGGGAGGAACATTTCCAGGCGTGTTAGGCACCATCCTGTGGCAACATAACCAATAATCAGGCCCAAACTGATGGCCTAATGCCAGGACATCTATGCTACCACCACGGTGGGTCACTAATAATAAAAAACGTAAGCTATCTGAGTTTGTGCCTGATTATTATTCATGTGATTGTGCTGCATGAACTGATGACACTCATCATCTGGGAAGGTTATAATAATATTTATTCTGGACGTTGCGCGGTCTCACGACCCATAAAAACAGACCGTTCTGGCATTAGCGGAGGCAGACGGCGACTCCGACGCCCCGGCCCGGATTCAGCAGGGTCGAGTCAACCACGCGATGGCAGACGGGGCCCCGGCACTGTCTCTGTGGCCCCGCTCTGTTATGTTTAATCATGTTGGTTGGCTGGTAATGAATTTTGATTACGTCTCTCAATGCCGTAGCGCAGAGTGAAATATTAATATCCATAGTAATCATGCATGAAGCTCAGAGTGTAATTTCCCTCACTCGCCTTGTCTACCGCTAAATGGTTCGCACTTTATCATTTGTGTAGAACGCGACCACCTCCATTCATCTCTCCACAGGGCCGGCGTGATTAATGCATGACGGGACGTCTTCGTTTATCACCTGTGTGTTGGATTCAACTGATCGGCGGCGATTCATTACATGTCGAGGCAGGTGGCGTGCCTTTTCAGGGGGTAAGGCACCCCCCAAAAATTATATTTCTCAAAGAAATTGGGTGGGGGGCATAGATCACCAGACGCAGGCCACATCGACTATACTCGAGATCGACTAATGCCCTACAATCCCAACACGTCTTTATAACTGTCCATTTGGTAAACGCTTGTTTTGCATCTAAACAGCTGAATGACGAAACAATCCACAAAAACTGAGGTTTACAATCCAGAGAACAGGGGGAAAAAAAGGGAGTGGGGAAAAGAGTATGACGTTTTCGAATCAAGAGTCGATGAACAGAAATGGTTCGGAAAGCAGGGAGCGTAAAAAAGGGGCTATACAGGAAAACAGAAATGAACAGCAAAACAAGCATTACCAAGCAGGAGCAGAAAGAATGACACAAGTCCTTCCAAAAATTGAGAGGCAGGAAGGGGGTGTATGTATGTGGTGAATGATTAGGAAGAGGTGACCTCAATATTCAGGTGAGGCTGGGGCTGGAGTGCTGAGCCCAGCATGCTGGAAGTCCTGGGATGGACGTCGGATCCAGATTCACACCAGAAACTGGGAGCTTGGATTAAGACATGCAAATTCCAATTAGCTCATTACACTGACTCTAAATGAATAACAAAGCAGGTAACAATTGACGGGTGCATTCAAATGCAGACAACAGCAACAAGAATGCAAAATAATTGCTCACAGCGTGGAAACTGCCACAAAACAGACAAATAATCCAATGTAACAATATCAATTTTGATATCAGCAGAATTACCCATCCGCATTATCATGGCCATCGCCACAGCAGCAGCCTTGCAGTTAATAACATAAATGAATTTATTTTACATTTTCAGGAATAATCATTTTTATGTTTTATGGCTGGACTGACCACAGTGCTGTATGGTGCGGCTCTTTGCCTGAAAACATTCGTTGTGAAATAGCAGAGTAAACAGGGCCTCCAGTCTCCAAAGACGCAGAGTACGGAACGGGCTGGTATTTAATCATCGCAGGAAGCCTCTTAGGGGGGGTGTGGTTCTGCCGAGGAGACGGAGGGAGGAATCATAGAAAATTAAATTAAGTCTGATTGCTCTTTTTTTTCCTGCAAGGTGCAGCTTGGTCCTCAAGGGCTCCCATACAGCTCGGAGAGGTTACGCATCAGCTGCCCTGCAACAAAAACAAGACTTTCTTTGCTATAAGAGCAGGGAAGCAGAAGCCTACGTTTCAAAGGTTGGGATATGTTTCATTTTGTTACCCGGCCGAAGTGAAATGCAAAGGTATGGCTTACTCGGAGCCTGCATGAGCCTGAGCACTAAACCTGCAAGACGGAAAGTGACCTCTGCTCCCTGGGAAGGCAGAATAAAAGGAGGCAAATCCACCTGGCAGTGCATTATGGGAGAAAACGCCTGATGTCAGCAACGTCGACAGTTACTGCTTTCAAACACAGCTGGAGATTCTCGAAGCTACCAGTAATAATCAAAACACTGAGCAAAGAGATTAAATATCTACAAATCCGTAGTTTAAATATTAACCACAACATATTTGTGTAATTTTTGGAGGAAAGTAAAAGTATGTAAATGAGTTACTCTAAGGGATGACCTACTGATAAAAGGTTACAAAAAAAATTAATTATTAATCTTTGTACTGAACGAGCACTTATCATTGAGGAGGATCTGTCCAGACACCATTTTCAGATATCCATTGCATGGCATTGTGATATTTAATCAATGAACTCTTTTAATCCGAATTGTCTGCTGAGAATAATATGAATATGCAATTGGGTCAATCTTCTTGAAATCTGTACAATTATATCATTGCCATTTATATTTTTTCCCCTCAAAGAATGGACTGCAGTTTATGCGTGAAGGTAATGTGGCTGGCCTAAAAACAGCCATTCTGTAAGATTAAAATACCACCGATGTGGCAGAGGTTAAACCGAAAGCTTTTTGGATATATATTTATTTATGTGCAGAAATATAACACACTTCTGTGTGTATACCGGTAATAGCCTTGTACAATCGGTCTAATGAATTTAATTGTAACATGGCCTGTAATTAGAAAAATTCAATTTCTTTCAGTCTGAATGAGGGGCAAAATTCAAATCATTTTAAAAGAGAAAGGATAAACCTTCAGAATTTAATAACTCGAGACAGACTAAAATTAATTGACTGATGGTGTCTGAGAGAATGAGTTCACACTCTCATAATTGTCTGTTAATACTTCCTTGCAGAACACAATCCAGGCAGTGCCTCGCTGGGAAAGCAGGGGGAATGGACACCATGAGGAAGTGGTGAAGCCTGTTTTTTTGTTTTACAATTCTCTCCTGGTATCTTTCCAGCTGGCCCTGAAAAAGAGGAATTGCTGAAAGAAAATCCGGATCCTTCTCTCACTTCCTGGTGCTACCCGGTTCTGTCCTTGATCCGAGCCGGTTTCCCACAACCCCCCACCCAGGCCCATCTCGCAGGCTACCTCCCATCTTTGAAGTGCTTCTTCTTGAAATAGCAGCCCTGTAGCATTGACTCAATCAGCGCTCACTTAAAAGGTAACATTCCCTCAGGAGAAATTGAATGTGATTTTAATCCACAGCAAAAGAATTTCTCCCCGGGTATTCCAACATGGCGGCCTCAGTTAGCAGACACAAATGAGTTTATGCCACCAGGAACATAGAGGGCACCACCCTCACTTATTTATCCGCCATCTTCATGTCTTGCCTGTGTAGATGTGACCAATGGGTTGACCATCTTATTTTGGGTTTGTACCAGTTTGATTTACCAATCTGAGATTCAGGACGCTGGTTTGAAGCAGTAAAGCATCGCATTACACTGCCCTCTGAAGGGCTATGATGTATATATACATACAAAATTGCAGGTATTATTTTGGTCCACAGTTTCAGTTGCTGATGGCTGCTGAGCAAAACAAGACTCTACATCAATCCCGAAGAGACTCTTAAAGATGACGATTACACGATCGCTAGCCAACAGGGTGGGAAAAGTGCTGTTAGCAGCAGGAACCCGGGTTAGTTAGCTTAACTGGCGCCGGGGCGAAACACCAACGATAATGCATAGTGAAAAAATACTGCTTGGAGCAACTTGCGAGGAACGTCGCCCGAAATGCTGAAACCCATTTTGACATTGCATAGTACAGTAAAGTCAGCTTGGTGCCGCCTAATTATTTAGCTATTTAGCTAGCTATGATGCTCTTTGAAGGACTGACACACTGCTTAGAGTATCCTCAGGCTTCCCGTGACCTTCCAGTGTCATAGAAAATAGATGGATGTATGGACAGATGGATGGATGTACGGATGAGAAAATATCCTCAGTGTCCCAGCTGGTCAGTGCCCATAATCTGCGTCCACAATTTATGTAGTAATTATGTACATTAGTGTATGTACATAAATCTATATACAGAAAATTTGAAAAATTAACATAGCAATGATATTAAATATGGTGAAATAAATCACAGTTTCAGTTATTTAGCTCAGCTAAGCTCAACATAACTTCAAAGAATAATATTTATATGGTCTAGAAAAAAAATGGTTTGCTCAGCAATTAATAACTTTTAAAACAACAAACTACTTTCAGTTTCTTTCTGAGGTGAAATTAAAGGGGTTGAAAAGAACCTTTCTGATGGGAATCTGAGTTGGTACAACGTTGGTAGAGCGACAGAAAAGCACACTGGTTACATGTAACGCCACGCACGGAGTGTTCAGGTGCTAGTTACAGTTTAGCGACCAGCGGCCCATCCCTATATTCTCTCCCCATGGAAGAAAGGCCAGAACTTTCCACGGCACACCAGCAGGCTTCAGCATAATGTCGGTGGATTTCCTGGAAATGCTAAAGGAGACTTACTGCTAATAATCACTCATTATTTCACCCAAAATCACTTAGGACAGAATTTGGATCCTCATATAGTACATTTAAAACAGCAATGTTACTCACATAAATATCAGTAATAAACTTATAATTAATTATCATTTTTTCTTTTTATTTGCACTGGAAAACAAATAAAAAAATAATAATAATAAATGAAAGTTTTTCCTGCGTAAATGGACAGATAAATTCTGAATGGTGTATTTTATCCTGAGGTTTATGGAATTGGACAACGCTAACTGAAGTGGTTGGTTCATTTAGAACCATTAACAGATCAGACTGAATTGCGTTTAAAAGGTGAGGGTGTTGTGCATCGCACATTTAGTGACAACTGGCTGTGAAGAGGACAGAGCAGCAAATCTCACACTTGTATAGATCTTTACATTCTGTTACTTTAGACAATGTGCTTAGGATACCTTTTTACAAATGGAAAACAAATTCAATAACCAACCTGTAGACTCCAAATGTCCCAGGGTAAACTGGAAATGAAACAGCGTAAATGTACAGCTGTAGCTATATGTTAAGGATGATCATCAAATAAATCGAGCTTAAATTAAACCATTAATGCGAGCGTCAGACTTAGAATGCTAAACTTCCTCAACATTGTAATTGCCAGATTTTCAGGGGGTGGTCTGACACGCTATGGTCAAATCAACTCTGACGGACAAATGTGCAAATTACGGCCCCAAAAACAGCCCCCATTCCCAAAAAAATCCCCCCTCCCACTCCGTCGCTGACGCCCACAGTCCCTCCTGCCCGGCATCCCCCCGTCGCAACACAGCCCTAATGCCGACTAATCTTGGCAGAAGACAGATGCAGTTTGTAAGAAATATTTCTTTGCTTTTCCTGCCTCAGTTCATTATTTTTCTTTCTTGTCACTTGGTGTGATAGGTCGGACAGAGGCGCGCAGATGAGCAGTGAAGACACAGTCGCGAGGCCTTAATCTAGTCTTTAATGTGTGCCTTCAGAGATGTCATTTATCTTGTGACTGCAGCCGGCCTCCTCAAAACTTTATCTCTAATAATATATTGATGGATTAAAGGGGTCAGGCAGGAGACCAGGAAAGAAAAATTGCTTATTGACATCAAAATACAGTGGCCCGAACCTGATAAACATAGGGACAGGAGAGTAAACGGGGGGGGTCGGCAGGCAGGGGGGGCATTGCTGAGTACGGGTATTGTGGCTGTTTTATGCTCGGCAATTTTCCTCCATCGCAGGAGCCTCCGGTGGTCTCGGCACCCCAGGCTCGATTTACAAAAAAATAAATGAAACCGCCCCTTCCGGAACGTTCCGTGGGATCCGGCCTTGCTGGGGCTCCGCCAGGCCACCTGCTTGTCGGAGAAGGAAGAAGCCACAGCCGCCTGGCGGCCCCTGGTTTTTATCTGTACTCCTGTTTCTACCTTATTAATCACACTTAAGTGTCGTGCGACGCACAAGCACTCGTGGGGACGCGGGGAGCGGCCGGCAGGGCCGCGTTATCAGGCCAGTGCTCTGGCAGGAGGTTGGGGGGAGCCGGCAATCATATTTATTTCCCTCTCAGGCTTTTTACTGGGACCGAGAGTGACACGCTGTGGGCCCAAGCCACCAAGGCGGGTACTGAGGTCTCGCTCAGGTGGCCAGACGTACTCTGACACAGCAATCACTTAATATTAAATATTATTATTAAATTCTGATTATCATTATGCCAGCAAGCTCCAAAAATAAGCAGGTAAAATTCATCTTTGGAAACGTTTTCTTACAGCGGTTCCTCAAGTATTGCAAGTATAGCATATATGTGAAAATTATTATACTCGTTATGGAACAGCCTGATAAGGCGGGTGACGATCTGTGATATAAAAACGAAATGACTTGAGGGTTCAGTTTAAAAGTTACCTACTTAATTTCTCAATAATAAAGTTTTTATTGCACGACGGAATTAATCAGATGGGTAGAAAGGCTTCTTGCATAATTTAGTGTTAAGTCCTTAAGTACAGGTGAGTAAAAGATGCAACCGGTAAAGAAATCAATCGTATCCTTGAAGATGTACAGAAATCAATGTGATTCTCAATTACACTTTAAAGTCGCAGGGAAATGTCCTGCAATGCGACACCTTCACGGCGCTTAAAGAAAAGGCGCAAATACACTCGAATAAAAGATGGCTCGACATTTCTGCCACTTCCCCCAAGTACATTAAGCAAAAATTTGCAGAGAAATAAAAATCCCGCAGATTTCTGTATTTCACGATGGATTTTGATAAATCGCTGTTTTGTGCGAGTGATATTTTGTAGAGGCAAAGCTGTTTCTTTCTGCGACCTGGCCGTTCATCTGTGTGAAATGGGCTTGGGCTGCAGCCGGAGCCTCAATCCCGAAGACTGTCACTTCAGACCCGCTCTTACACTTTGCCGGTCCAGAAAAATTAATACTCTTTACCATTACAAGATAAAGCTCGGCACACGTTATACGGCAAATATCTGCAAGCCGGTAATACTACCAAGTCAGCACTCAATAAAAGACGTTTGCAACCTGGCGCTTCTCCCCACAACACGGGGAAAAAGATTTAAAAGGCGCTAAATTAGGTGCGGCTAACGGGGAAAGGTGCCTGCTAAGCAGGGCGATGCTTAGTTAAAATGACAGAGTTGTTTACGATGAGTGTAGCGCTGCCAGGGGTGGGGGGGGTGTGGGGCGCATGCCAATCAGCCGTGACAATCAGCCATCATAATGCATGTGGACCTTAAGCACTAACCCCACACCCACGGCGGCCTGTCATCTTTCCACTGTCATTGCCGGGGCTCTTTATCCCACCCCCACCCAGCCTCCGCCACCCGAAAACATCACGTCTCCTATTTGTTTCCTGTGTATGTGCGTCTTGCCTCCTGTATTTTATGAGTTTTGTGCACCCTCCTCCGTGTGACACGCGGGGAAATTAAATCGCGCTGGGGCAGCCCTGCATAACCGGGCCACCTTCCACCCCAAGACCCCCCCCCACTACCAGAGGCCCCCCCCCCCCACCACCCCCCCCCCCCCGCCCCCCCCCCCCCCCCCCCCCCCCCCCCCCCCCCCCCCCCACCCCCCCCCCCCCCCCCCCCCCCC
>JAAGVU020000043.1:3155790-3169507 GCA_011763525.2 Mormyrus iriodes | reverse complement strand
CGTTGTTTTATAGATTGTTATAAAAAAGATGATATTGTAAAGCTGTTATTATAAAGCTCTTTTTGATGACAGTATAACCCCTAAGCCCCCCCTGGATAACCGGGCCCCCTCCCACCCTAAGCCCCCCCTGCATAACCGGACCCCTTCCCACCCCGAGCCGAGCTCCTGATTTCCCCATCTCGCATCGCCCCTGTGCATTTTTACGAGGGCCCCCTGCTATAGATACAGCCGTTAAAAATTTAATCCAGCAACACAGTGTACATAAAGTACATCACTTATTACGGGTTTAAAAGAGATTTATTCATATAGATTAAAAACAGAACCATAAAATGCAGATAATAATCAGGCTGAGTGCATGATAGCAGAATTTATTTGACACCATTGCTATGATACAATTTTTTCCCCATTATCGGTAACATTTTAAAAAAAGGTGACTTCTGTCCGCGGCCGGGCATAGCTAACCGCCTTTTTAAAGTCAAATGGATCCGGTGGCCTTATCGGGCCATCAGAATTGGCGCCAGCTTTGGCGGTGTTCCTGGTCCCTCGTGCTCGCACTCGCTTTGGCTGGTTTCTCACCATGCACGAGGCCTTTGTACAAGCCTCCTCCTTCCCTTTTAGCCATTTTTGCTTTTTTGCATTTTTTTTCATTATACCCAAAGCAAAGCAGTGCAATCGGTCACTCTATCATTCATCTGTCTTTGATATAGTATTTTAACTTATTATTTAGTTACTGAAAGATTATTGCTGTGTAATAATCACTGTTCAGGACTTTCTGAAAGGCCAGTATCAATTAAAATCCACAAAAAGGACTTGGCTGTAATTACACATTATTGTGATCTCATCGCCGCCATGGCGACAGCACCCCCATCACCCAGAAGGCTATGGTTCCTCTGCCGTGATGGCATCACCTCAGTGTCACAGGAACATCTATCCACCCCCCCCCCCACCCCCAGAACGTCACCTTGACGGGGTCGAGGCGAAAGAGAAAGCGAGCGCATTAACGGGGAGAGACGCTCAGCATATACGGCGCCCGGCGACGACACACTCCGGGGAGCAATGAACGGGAGCAGCTCCCAGATAAATAATTTCCCCCTCTGCTCATCCAGCTACACACAGCAGCACTGGGCCAGGGGGACACACACACTGTAATCTAGCTTTGGGGCATTGCTATATTAATGTTATTTCCATATTCACTACCTCCCTGCCCCCCCCCAGCACCCCACACCTCGCAAAAAAAAAACAGTGGGCTCTGCAGAAACACAGGTGCCAGGCGCGAACTGGGAAATACCCCAGAGTCCAGTGGGCCGTCTACATAATTCCAAGCTGCCTCATTATTTAGCGTGTGTCACACCTATTTTACATTTTAAGGCCTTTTCCTTGACCTCTAATTTATTCCAGGAATATCAAATGGGTTGGATTGCAATGGGGTCACTTTTGTCCTCAGAGCAAGGAGTCGTGCGCCTGTGCAAGTCGGTGTGTGGGTGTGTGTGTGTATATATATATATATATATAAAGCAGTTAGGTCAAGGTGAAACTGTATATCAACAATATGTTTTTTTTTTTTTTACACAAAAACTATTTTTCTGAACCATAATAGGTCTCCAGCCCTTTTCAGTTCTCTCTCTCTCTCTCGCTCTCTTTCCGGCTTGTTGTTTAGCATACCTGTTTAATTTATTTCCGCGCACGACAGTTCAAAAGTATGTTAAAAGGTTGCAACGTGGCCGATCGCTGCGTCGGCTTCAGCTGTACTGACTCGGTTGTAATTATTTCTCGACGCCTTAAACAACAATGGCCGCCGATAAGTTAATCCGCCACTGATCGGCCACTTTCCCCCACTTCCTGTAGATACTGATTAGCCTGCACTTCAGGCCCACGCTATGCTAACGCGAGCGGCGGTGCCCGGGGGCGGTCAGGCGATGCCTCACGTTTCCGTCTCTATCCTCGCGGTGCGGCTTGCTGCGGAGGATTGTGCGGGGAAATGCCACTTAAGTGTTTCGGATTCCTTTTAGCATCACGCTGGTGACTGCCCCGAAAACCCGCGGCCATCCAGACAGCAGTACGAGGGCACAAACACTTTGGGCGATACGGCAACGTCCTTTACAGGGTCATTAGAAACTGAAAATGTGTTTTTTTTTCCACCAGTTAAGCAAAGTGCAGAGACTTATTCCTACTTGCCATGATGTCTCATGGCGTAAAATGTAATTAATGGGAACTATTTACTAATCTGTCACCTTGGTTACTAACACTGTTTCAACCATCACAACAACAACTGTCTGCACAATCGGTCAAGTGATGTATGATGTAATTTCATTCCTCTATATTCAAATGCAATAAACAAAACAGCAACAGATTCACGTGCTATTTGTCAAAATGTCCCCAAGCCTGAAATGGAATTAGAAACCAATTGTTTCTATTCATTTGAAAGAGTCCTTCTTGTGTCTTCTGTATGGACACAGTCAAACAAATGAAAATATAATTATTCACACCACACTGGATGTAGGGGGGTAATCCATATAAAGTTTAGCAAAATGCCTCCTTAAATAATTCGGATGGGGCGTAGAACACTATCAGTCTAAGACACCCATAACTTGGTTAAGAGTTAATACATCCCTCAGGATATTTTCCAACACTGGAAAAATGTATTTATTGTTTTATAGTAAACATATTTTGGATATTTTGTCTTAAAAAAATGCATGTTCTTCACAAAACAAAAAGAAAGTACTACAAATACTAAATTCAATGGCCAGAAAGCAATGGCTGCTGGAACCAGTATTTCCCACACACACACACACACACACACACACATACAGCTGCTCGCGCGCACACACAGAGAGCTAACACCTTGACATCCCGCATCCTGGCACAGCTGATATCTGACCCTGGCACATTCAGAGCTGCTGGGAGGCTGGGAAAATGAGGCGGACGAAGGGATGTACGTCGAGAAGCTGAGGGGATAGAGGATAGAGGAAAGCAATGATCGGTGTGAACATTCTGGAAAATGGTGTTTTGTACCTCAAACATCTTGCTTACAGCAGCAGGGTCTGATCCGAGCATTATGTACGAATGCATCAGTCGCTAACCGACGCTCCCCCCCCAATCCATTTGCCTTTTTCCAATACCAGACAACCCCCCCCACATACACACACACCACAACCACCAATCCTCAAGCGCCCCTCCCTGGCCCTGCCCTGTCTGCTTTCTACACAGAAGTAAATTATCAAAACTGTGTTTGAAAGTGAATGAAGGCCCTCTCGCTCTCTCTCTTTCTCTCTCTCTCTCCCTCTCTCTCCTCTTTCCTGCTCTGACATATCAGGCTTTTTCTTCCCCCCCCCTCACTTGCCACCGTTTCTGGGCTAGGTGATAACTGCCGGTAATAGGATTAACATTGATTTCTTTTTGCAAGAACAGAGATGTGCCAGTTCTAGCTATTTATTGAACTGGCAGCTTTGAACTATCAGAACTGACTGTGGGAAAAGACCTATTGCAGCATTTTAAAGAAAAGAAAAGCTGCACAGTTTATTCTCTCGCCTTTTTTGTTATTTCTCCCTTCTCCCTCTCTTCTGTTTTTTCTGTCAGCTCAGGATAAAAGAAGAGGAACGCGTCTGTGTTCTGAGCCACAATAATGATTTTACTTATTCATTTTGTGTCTCTATCTCCCCCGCTTTCTATATTTAAGATTGGATCAGTCACTGATATATATATATATTTTTTTATCATTCTGCCTTTTTATTTCACCTTGATGTGTGGCATCTATGACAAAGCCCCCCCCCCTCCCGCTCAAACCTTACTGTTTTATTTTTTTTGGATTGCTAGCACAGGATGGCATTTGGTCCGGCTCGTTGCCGTGACGCTGCCGTGGGAGACGGGGGCCAGTGTTGGCACGGCGACGGACTCAGCTGCAATTACACGAGCGAAACCGTGAGCCGAACAAATTAAAACTGGGTGGCCGGGTCCCCCGCAAAATGATGCCGGGCACAAACATTTATGTGATTCAGTCACCCACTCCCACAGTCGGTAATTAACTAGGCACAACCTGGCAGATTGCGAAGCCAGAGATCTCAAACTCATTGTTACGGAGTCATCACCCACACAGCCTGATAAATTGACTCTCCATCCCTAATTCTTCTCTCACCAGTCCAGACACGGCACCTGAGATCATAAATCATACGAAATGTGCATATCGCTCAATTAATAAAAAGCAACATAAATCTTATTTGGGGCACGGCGCACATTTTAGGGTGTAAGGCGGCTTCCTCCTGAGGTGTGTGTCAGCACCGTGGCGTGTAGTGAGTTAGATTAATGCCCAGCATGTGGGCTGTTTAGAGGTACAGAAGGCCACCATTATCTGGGACGATCACCGGGGCACATGCAACAGCGATGAGTCAAAATACCTGTGACGCGTCTTTCTTTAGACAGAGATGTAAAACTTGAAAGTCATCTAGACAAAACCACTCTAGAAAGTAACTTTTGCACTTTGGTCTCCCCTCTCTCTTACTTGCTTGCCTCGTCATTTATCATTACTGTGTAAATAACCTGAAGAATATCCATGTTTGGGAGCAATTAGTCGCTAGTTTGTGCCTAAATCATGAGGTCCGGCTGGCGGGGCCCATCTCAAACCCAGGAAACCCCAGGATGGGGCAGGGGGCCCTGCAGAAGTCAAGCAAACCTTCCTGTCTTATTATATATTTGTTTTTGCATTAGTATTATGTATTTGTTGTGATTTTATGTTTTCACCAGAAGTCGCCTCCTCATTTACAGACGGGACTCAGGTCAAGTACCTTGATGAAGATGAGTAAAAAAAGTTACTGTTTGGGACTAGAACCAATAACCTCTTGTTACAAGGTCCCACGGCAAGCACAGAAGTATGTATAGCCAATGACTGACTGGTATTGTGCATAAACTGGTGGAGGAAGTGATGTCGTGTCAGTAGGGAATGGTGAACAGGAAATTGCAGTTTAGAGTGAACTGAGCTTATAGTGTGAGGCACTCGGGGTAGATAATAACCAGGGTGTCACGTCAGAGCCATCCTTCCCGGCCAGCGCCTCCCCGCAGCCTGTCTGTTATAATCTGCTCCAGCCAAATGAGAAACAACTACCTCTGTCACTACAGATGTCTATCAGCACCCCCCCCCCCCCACCATTCCCGCCAAACCCCAGTGCCTCAGCCTACCCATCAGCCCCTAATATCACCTGACAAAACAAGCAGTGAATTACGGCAGGGAAAAAACAGAGAGAGGGGGGAAAATGGAGGGGAGGGAAGTGGGTCGGGGGGGAGGACTTATCCATGGCCGAGCCGCCCCCCCTGCGGGCAATCATGAAATGCAATCATTAGCAACTGGTGGTGCTCACCCTGGCAAATCATGGCCCCCATGTGAAGATTTATGCCGACCAGTGACTGGGGAGTGATTTATTCATTTGGGCTGGCTGTGATATCATTAACCTCCTCCGTGCCCCCCGGGAACCGTCGCCATAGTGCATGCCCCTGGCCTGCCCCTCCTGCATGGGGACCACCAGGGTGGGGGCTGGGCCTCTCTGGGTGTTTTGCCCGCAGGCCACGGAGGGGGCTGATTGGGGGCCAGTTGGGAGGGGGAGGCTGTGGTCACTGGCTCGTGTCTAATGTTAGTTAAACGGGGTCGGGGGCGCTCCGGTCATCTGTTGACGTTACACTCCCACTGGGACCAAACAGGTTGCAGGTTACGGTGGGGGCCTGGCGACGGGTTAGGATCCTGACCCGACGCGGCGTGGAGGGCGCCCCCCAGCTGCAGACGTGGGAATTCAGCTGACTGCTGTGGCCAGCCCATGGCAATTAAGCAGAAAAATAACAGCGAAGAACCAAGACGCAAAAGAGTGCACACGCCTCTGTCCTAGAGTGTCAAAAGTGCAGCTAGACGCTAACCCAGCCACTAATCATTGGCAGCTAATCGCTAACAGCTATTCACCCACATTCCCAGGAAATAAAACCGCTATATATCCAAATTAACTTACCGGCTTGTGGATATAATACAAAAGACGGTTATCAATACATCACGAATATTTCCATTTAAACTCATTTCTCCCAAAGAACTTTCACATATATAATTTTCTTTTCTTCTTCACAAATTCCGTGCCGTTCAAAATCTTTTCAGTAGCTATAAAATATATGTTCTTTGACCCAGATAGAAATACCTTTGATGTGAGACGAGTGTGTAGACAAGCAGGGTCGGACATCCTAATACGGGCAGCAGGAAATCTGTAGTAAAGCTGCCTCTTTCATTTCCTTTCTTAATCAAAGTGTTCTCTTTGATAATGAGTCGTGTTTTTCAACACGCTTCCGTGTTGTCTTGCTGGAATTAGAGCAATAAGACATATTTTTTGAAGTAATTCTAGAACCCTTTAAGCCTTACTTAAAATATTATACTCGTGTAAACAACCGAATAAAAAAATAGCTTGCATGTATGTGTTTATAATATACTGAAATGTTGTTCCGTCTGGAAAATATAAAATTGGAGAGGATGTAAAAAAATAAAGCTAATTTCAGAGGCATTCAGATTTCCGCTCATTCCTGCAAAGTTTCCGCCAAACACAGATTGTTGATCGATGGAGACAGCTGGTTGTTGGGGGTGCTGGGAGGGGCAGTGTGACTTTAATTGATTGGATTGCTCCCCGACGTTTGGCTACAATACTCAAATTACTTTCTAATATCCGTCGCCTTCGATCTCAATCGCCGCCCTAATTAACCGTGATGGACGGGACGCGCCACATTTGCGGGAGCAGGGCTGGAGGCCGCAGGAACAGAATGTGACGGTGAAGGGATACGTGTTGGTTTTGGGTTTTTTTACGATGCATCTCTTTAAAGGCAGCAGAGCAGTAAATTAAGGGGCTACGGAGTCTTAATCAAAGCACTCAGAGAAGCTGCGAATTCCCTCACTGCTGTAGTCGTGAAATCCTACCATCTGTAAACGACACAATATCATTTACTCTGGAGAGAATGTCTACAGAAGGACAGAAGTATGGCTTAGAAAGTCAATAGCAGCTTAGTCAAGAAAGTGTGTGCTTTGCATGAGCAAGAGTAAATAGATAGATAGATAGATAGATAGATAGATAGATAGATCTCTTCCTCTAATACTGTTATTATATTGTCATACACATTTTTGTAGATGAAACAATAAAAATTCTATTATTACAGTGTCATCAAGCAGTTGCTTAATATGATATCTCATTAAATGAGAAAATTCCATCCATCCATCCATTTTCTGAAACCACTTGTCCTATTCAGGGTCACTTGGGGGTCTAAATCAGAAAATTAAAATATGAAATGTTTTCCAAAATACTTCGTTTCCTCTTTGTTAGTGCTTCTCGTGCCTGCATGTTGAATGATGGATTTCGTCAGTGAACATGAGTTTTGCCCGCTAAGCTGGAAACCAGGACTGAGAAGAGGAAGGGGCATGCGGGAGCTAACGGGTAAACGTGGAGAATCAAACCACTTGACACAAGGATTAGCTGGGGAATGGCAAGGTTACTGAGTATGAGGCTCAGGAGTTACAGGGGTCAGGAACGGGGCGGGATTAGGGTTAGGGTTAGGGTATGAGGCTCAGGAGTTACAGGGGTCAGGAACGGGGCGGGATTAGGACAGCACACAATACGCACACAAGAAATAAAAAATAACGGAAGGAAAGGGTCCAGAGGAGGCAGCAGACTGGCATCACGTTGGATTATCTGCAGAACACATCAATTTATACATTACGTCAAGAATGAAGGACAGGTGGAACCAATCAACACAGTCAACCATGGTCACCTGACTCTCCCTTCTGAGTCAGCCATAAGCCATAGCCCCTCCCCCTGCTCACAGGGTGTTCACCCTAAGATTGGTCATGTCAGTGGGCTTAATTAAATAACACTCAGGTCAATATCACATCATTAACTGTGTTTAGCTATTGCCAAAAAGATAAAAAGACATTACACATTTGAAATACAGGTGTTAAATATTTGCTAAGAGGTGATTAGTAGCATTTAGTGTCCATTTTAAAATACCAGGGGAATGGTGTATTTGGCTGCCGGGACGATTCGATCTAAACAGTGAATAATGTGTGCTGTGCTGTTACAGCTGAGTGAGCAGCCTGGACAGACGGCAGACAAACTCCATACTGCGGTGCCATGGACGGCAGCCTCCGAGGCAGGCCACTAAAGTGCCTTTGTTCCTATGGGCCCGGCGGGTCAGCGCTGGTGCGTGTCAAACCCGTCTGCCTTGGCCCGATTGCGCGGTTTGCGGTGCAGGTGCTTCACACCGAAGCAGGAGATCATCTGTGGGGTCACAAAAGGATTTCAGTTATTTTGGAGAGAAGTGCAGGGCTCACAACACAAGGGTTTGGGGGTCAAATTCAGGCCCCCCGGCTCCTTTGGAAAAGCAGTATGAGAGACGGGTAGAGTGTCATGTGATCACATTCCTATGCTGTTCCTCATTCTGCCACCACAGACGGAGCAAGCATAGTCTTCCTTAAGAATTTTTTACGTCTCTATGCCGTGTTATTATTCTGGGGGCGGCAGGGGTGTGACTGTAGGTTTCCTGGAGGTATCGGATGAGCCGCCCCTTTAACTCTATTTGAGACCTGACAGACAGGCCTTTCCTTTTGGTTCCTGACTCCAGAGAGGCGCTGTGAGGTGCGTGCGTGTATCTCTGCTGTAGTACCTCGGTAACTTATCAGCGGGGAGCAGAGCTTCCGGAGACATGCGCTGACCAGCCGGATGCTTATCGCCCATATGATGGGGGAGTAAGGCCACAAATCATGTGGTCAGTGCACCCCTCCCTATCAAAACCACCTTCCAGGTGGGGGGTTATTTTTAAAGAGATATAACTAAATTTTTACAGAATCTTATTTTGTATAAATGATACATTGCTGACAGCCCTAACAGTTGTATTTTTTTTGTTTAAACTTAAAATGTTACTTAACAAGTACTTATATTGTTTGGAATGACCTGCAAATCCAGACCTGCAAAGAATCTCAGCAGGTTAGGTCTCAGTGCCTGTGATTGGAAGAATTCACATGTCTGTTGGGCCCTTCAGCCAGTCCCAGTAACCCCCCACAAAATACTCCAGGGGTGCCAGATAAATGGCCGACCCTGTGCTCAGGCCCAAAGCTTCACTCTCCCCTGTATGTGTGTGTTTGTCTTAAAAATAAAGAGGATCAAGATGGGATATGCAAAAAGAAGCAAGATTAAGTACCTGCACTGACACTGTACAAATGGCAAGTAAAGCTTCATATGAAATCTCAACGTGGGCTAACTCCCCAGATGCAGCCTCTCCTGTGTGAACCTCTCAGCCATCTCAGATAAGGTGCTCCATTAGTGCAGTCTTGCTCTTTGGAAAAGTTGATATGGACCCACCAAACTGAGTCTGCCTGCAAACCACCCCCCCCCCCACACACACACACATTGCAACCGTGAGACAAACAAGGACTGCATAAAAGATGATGGCACCGTGCAGAAGATTAATCATAGCTTGAATTTAACCGCATGGCAGAGAGTTTTGGCTCCTGCACTTTTAAGTATATATAATTACACACTTAGGGCAGTGACAGCGATGTGGGCGGCTTGCTCTGGTATTAACCCCGGCACCTGGGGTAACAAAACTGGCAAGAATTCAATTATTTTTCCCCTCTTTGTCCCTAATGCCACATCGTCTCTATTTCATTTGACTTCTAAATTATTCTAATTATTCCACCTTTTCTGTCATTACACATTCATAAATCTGTACAGCTCCCTCTTATATGTGCACTTCAAAGCGACGAGGGGGGGTTCTGAGAGAGTGGAAACTTTATGTCGACAAATTTGCTTCAGCCTTTATCGAGCGGACGATGTGGTGCCACAAATCAGCACTTTTATTGGGGACAATAAAGCTGAATATCCAATTGGGGCAGAAGTGTTCTCAAATTTACGACAAATCTTTACTGCGTTATACCGCTTACTCCTGGGTGGATAATTTAGGATTCTGAAGATTAAAAATAAAAGATTTTATAATCAGGATATCTAGGTAAATGATGTTTTTGTGACCTTGTGTAATATAAAGAAAGTACTGAACCTTACGGGTAAAGGGGATCGCAACAACAACAGGGGCTGAAGGAAGACCGAATGGGAGGCTACAGGGTAGATACTTGCCAAAGATGTCAAGTCCCTTTCGGCTGAATTTGTACGGATTTTTTATAAATGAGTTTGCAGCATGGAGTAGCGCAAACAAGCCCCATTTAAATGGGTAGAGGATGGAAAAAATAGCAAGTAAACAAACCTTGACAAGGACAGTTGAGCTGGCCAGGGAGCGGCAAGCAGCTCTGGAGCACTGTGCCAGGAGCAGGCCCTGAACTGTGGCACCAACACGCTGCCTGGCTTGGTTTGGAGGGGGGGGTGGGGATGCCTGCCAAGCACGGCTGATTTATCGGGAGGCCCCGCCATTCGCCGGCACCGCAGTGCTCCCGGGGGCCCTCTTTTATTGACAGTCTCCCTGACATCGCCGATAATGCAATCAGAACAACAACGGAGCCAAGGCAATTTCTCCCGCACTCTTTGATAACCCCACTTGCGGAAGCCGAAACTGACGGCAAACCCAGTTAAAACAGCTGCCCAGGGTGGGGTAGGGGCACTCTGGTGACAAGGTGGAGAGGCCTGTCGTTCTTTCTAAGAGGACATCTGCTGAGCTGGAGATTGTTTGGGAGCCGAATGCAGCTGTCTGTACCACAACATGAGGAGAACCTTCCCTTGTTAGGAAGAAAGGATCAAATTTTACCATGGATCCAAGCTCTAGAGGACCAGGAAGGCTTGGATCTGAAAATGACGCTTCTAGCAGCAGATGTACAGCATAACGATGTGACCTAAATGGTTGGGGGCCGAGAACTGGCAGACAGACGATCAAGTGCCATCGAATCATCTGGACCTTTAAGGACACATGATGGTGACAGAGACGTCCTCTGAGGCTTCTAATCTGTGCATGAAAATGAAGCATCTCTCTGTTAAAAGATAGCCTGATTCTTCAGGAGCAAAATAAAGTTTCATGATCCTGAATAAGAATGAGATGAGTATTTTTGAGTAGCAGGGATCTCGACATGCCAACATCAGCTTGGACAGTTCGGTTTAATTTTTACTAGGCAAGAAAAGCAAATTCATAAAGACTCAGGCATGGTGCATTAAGGCTGCAGGGTGACGCATCAGAGGCCAAATTAACGAGCGAGTCTATTAGTGAGTCACAGCAAGCCGTCGTTTCACATTAAACCACATGCTAACTGCCACAGACTTCTTCTCGGGGAAGTGAATAAGTTTTAATAGTATAATTTCCTGATAACAGCACTACAGAATATCTTGCTGTCAAGTTATTTATATCGAGGATTTTTTATATACCACAAACAAATAAATTATAATCGGAATTACACATTAAACATGAGCTGTTCCTTCAAGATAATGACCCAGACAGTCCTTTATTAACTATGCCCCTTTGTTCCAGTTATACACTGACAAGCCCATTGAGGGAGTGATTGTTTATGTCAATTTCTGCTTGTTCTTAGAGTTGCAAAACTGTTGAATAGGACCACTAAAGTCTTCCAGAACACTGCAGTAAATTTTCCAGCCCAGAGGAGACCATTTGCACTCTCTACTGAGACCTCTGTTCCCCCAAAGCCGCTGTGCAGCACCCAGGGAGTGGCAGATTCTGTGGGCCCCTGGTGTAACAAGTCACCAAACTCTTGACAAATTAGATTTTTACAGCTCCAGTAAATGTCGTCCTATCTGCAGCCTGTATCTCTCTCTCTTTGTGCACCCGGGCAGAGTTAAAAGGCTCCCAGTTGGTTTTATTTCCAGTTGGGTGATTTACTTTTCATTTATTTTGCCATAAAGCATACAGCTTGCAGAGCTCGCTATCGGGCTTTTGGCGTGAACAGCGTCGGCGAGCTTTTGGGTTCTGCTCAGATCCCATACTCTTCTCCCGCCGGGTGGATGAAATATGCGGCTCGCTGCTGTGAGGAAGCCCTCGAGAGAGAGTTTACAGCGGGGATGGGATGGCAGGAGGACACTGGGCCTCGCAAACACTGCGAGGAAGCCACAGCAGGCCCCCTCGCAAGTGATTTGGCTGGAGAACACAGTCACAGGGTGAACAAACATGAAGGAAAAAGCAAGCGTATGGTGGGAGGATCCAGAACCAGCACCAGTATCCAAGTGTGATTTGTGTTAGAAAATCTGAATCAGTTAAAACTCCAGTGTGTTCTAGAATGTTCTGGATAGAAAGGGGTTGTGGACTTAAAAAAAGCACCGCAATGACTTGTAAAATCCAGAAAGTGTCCAGGGTGTAGGTTCCTGGCCCAGTAGGGTGCCCTGGCAGCCGGTGTGATTGACTCCAGAGACCCAAGGCCAGAGCCGAACACGTCTCTCCGGGTTTATGAGTTTGACCTTCAGGCCACTGATAGTGCTGATTTAATGTGTACATCTGTTTGCGGGGGCAGGCACTTCATCAGGATTGTTAATCCTGCGTCCCCTGCCTTTTAATCTGCTACACGACTCACCAGCATGCCATTCCTGTTTGACCTTTTGCCTAAAAGGGAGCCAAAGTTTGCCGCACTGAGCAGCACTACAACCCCACCTCTGCAGGTGCTCTTCTGCAGTCCTTTGGAAATGCTGAGGCCTTTCAGCACTCTACATTGATAAAAGATCCTTCCCATCACCTCAAAAACATATTGTGGAAACTCAAACCTCCACCTTCTAGACCACTACACCACCAGAGCATTATCCATGTCTGCATTAATCCCCACCTTATATGTCTTAAAACCCTCCAAATTTGCAGACACCCTTGGACATCCAAACAAAGGGAGACCTTCAACTTTGGCTCTCTTTCCCTCACTGGTGCCATCTCAAGGCCGCGACGCTCCATCCATCACGTGACCCCAAGACCAGTAGCCTCGTCACTGGAGCTGAGTTCAGCGCACTGTGTGAGGAGGCCCTTTGGTCAAGTTCTGCCGAACTTCAGCTAAACAGACACTTGCGCCCCATATCTGCCGATGACGGCTGAAATGTCCCACAATGCACCTCCACCTCCCACCACCAGCTTTTGGCGCTATTTCGCATTCCTATCATTACCGGCGCAAAAGGGCCGTGAATCAGTTCCCCTCTGTCTCCTCTTACTGCTCACCCCCCCTCCCATCCCCGCCCTAGACTCCGCTAAACGGCTTGACAGAAGGGTGCCCAGGCCACTCGCGGTAGCTATCGACTGGAAGGAAGAAGCTGCCAGGGATGCGTGATGGATGGGCTCATTTCGCAGCCGCCAGCCGGTCTCAGCAAAGCACCCGTGTCATTTGTAATGTCAGCCAACAAAATGTAATCAAACATTCCAGCAGCTTAATCACCGTGGGCTGCTGGAGAGATGATTGTAGTGTCAATATAATGCTATTTCATTATCTGTTTGTATTTTATATTGACAGTGTCAGATAAACAGTGTGGAAAATTAAGATTAAAAATATGGTAATTTCATTTCAATCACCCAGCCACAGTGGCGGGCGCATTGTTCGATTGATTACTTCTGAATTAAATTTGGGGCTGAATGTAAAGTTTAATCTTCTTTCTTCTCTGCAATTCAGCTCCCCGAAGGCCTCTTAGTAAGTAAGTACCCATTTCATTTGATCTTTAATGAAAAGTAATGGCCCAAATGAATTGTATAAATCAGTCGCTCTGTATACCTTGCTGGTGTTCTGCCCCCACATCCGCACCGCCCC